>JALIGW010000003.1:20770495-21187995 GCA_023053685.1 Diadophis punctatus similis
TTTAAAAAAATTTCCTGCTTCAGTGAAAGTAGAATTTTTGTCATTTTTATACAACTTTGGGACATCTACTGTTTTGTGAGTTCACTTGCTGGAGGAATCATAGTATTCCTATAGAAAGGGCTTCACATGGGCCAGTGATGGCTAACCTTTTTGTTGTTGCGTGCCGAAAGCGCGCACTCATAATGCAATGTATGCATGAGCCCCACACATGCATGCATGACCCACTGCACTCCCCCACCCCCTGTGCATGCGCACATGACAACCTCCATTCCCCACCCACGCATGCATATGTGACCCCTGCATGCGCCCCACCACCGCATATGTGCGCACGAGCCCCACACATGTGTGCATGATGCCCCTGCATGCGCCACCCCATGCATGCACATGCATCTCCCACATGCGCCCTTCCCCCTGCACATGCACAGCAGCGCCCTTCCCCCTGCACATGCACAGCAGAGACCTAAAAACCAGCTGGCTGGCGGGAGGTGTGTGCGCATGCGCAGTGCAGCTGAGCTGGGGCAACGGCTTGCATGCCCACAGAGAGGGCTCTGTGTGCCACCGGTGGCACGCGTGCCATAGGTTCGCTATCATGGATATAGGCTGTAATAGGCTCCCAAAGATTTTGCCTGATCTTCAGAGTTATTGAAACAAAACAACTTACACTGATGATTCTCCTGAAAGAATACTGGGAAATTTCAATATATTGAAAAAATGAAAAACAAACTTGATTTAGGAAGCCTGCATAAAAAAGATACAGAAGGATTTTTTCTGTGCTAAGGGGAACAAAATAATGAAGATTTCAGATAAAGTTGTTTTAGGTCAGAAAGTTTACAGAACTGCATTTCTTTCTTTTTTTAAATGCATTCAAGTCACTGTTGACTACTGGTAACTGCATTTTTCTTGGCAAGATAGTTTGAAAGAGATTTGCCATTGCCTCTTACCTAGGCTGAGAGGGAGTGACTGGCCAAGCCTTACCCAGCTGGATTTTCTGAACTTAACTAGAAAAGTTTAATACCTGTGAGAACATATAACAGAAACAATACTTGGACAAGAATAAATATTTAAGTCTATTTATGTATTTTATGTACAATACATATATATGTTGTATGTGTTGAACCCAGAGTCAAAAACTCACAATTTTCTTGTGAGATGGGTAGCTATACAAAATGGTAAATATTTCTCAGAATCTCTTTTCCTAATATTCTCAGGATGGGGCCTTTAATAATGAAGACCAGGGAGCTGCACAAAATTGATTTCATTGAGATTTTTAATTGTTTTCTAACTTTAGTTCTGTTTTATTATACAGATAGGTCTATATAGTAGTTAATTACATAGATCATCCTATTGGTGAGAAATTAACCCATGATAAATCTGTTTTACTGGTTTTTATTTTTTCCAAAATATGTATATCTACTGGTAAATATAAATGCTCAAAATGCATTTTAAACATATTTTGATTTATTTATTTATTTATTTGGTTTTCTTATATGCCGCCCAACTCCCGAAGGACTCAGGGCGGCGTACAACACAGGGAAAATACAAGAATAATCAATAAACTAATTTAAAATCAAAATATAAAATAAATTAAAATATAAAAAATTAAAAATTACAGTATAAAAACCATTCAACAACCAGATATAATCTTTCAGTGGAAAATTTATTGGCACTTAATATAAATAAATATGAAAAGTAGTGGATAACTCAATTCAGATCCATATGAAATTTTTGGATATACCATATTTTTTGGAGTATAATATGCACTTCCCCCCTAAAAGAGAGTGAAAATTTGGGTGCGTCTTATACACCGAATGTAGCTCCGCCCACCTGCTGCCCCCCACCCTTTGGCCTCTGCCTCCCAGCAATTTACCTCCTTGCAGCAAGCAGCAAACTGCAAACAGCCCGTTTCAGCTTCAGCACAGCCTGATTAGCACAAGCAGTTGATTGTCTGTCAGATCGGCCTCCCGACCCTCAGCTGTTTCAGGCTGCTGCCTATTGCCGCGCAAGCAGGCAAATTGCTGGGAGGCAGATTTTTTTTTTCTTGTGCTAATCAAGCTGTGCTGAAAATGAAACTAAAGCAGACTGTTTGCTGTGGTGGGAGGCAAAGGCAGAGTTATTGTGAGCGTTTTATGAGTCTTATTTTCTTCTTTGTGTCCTTTTGTTGTAAAATTTCTGTCTAGAATCAACAATTACCTGGAATTTAAAAAGCATTTCACTAACTTAATTAAAATGTTACCTGAAGGAAAATAGAGGGGGAAAAAGCTTTATATCTAACAGATTGCGTGCTGAATAACTTACTGATTCTGATTACAATACCAATCTATGCAAAGAAAAAAACTTAAAACAGTTCCAAACTGGTAAAATTTCATATTTCCCATATCCATGCACTAGCGTATACCTTATTTTCCTTCCCCAAAAAGGTAGGTGTGTCTTATAGTCCAGAGCATCTTATACTCTGAAAAATACGGTAAGAAATGAAGAAAGACATGGAGGGCCAGGGCTATTCTGCCCCTTCATTTCCACTACCTTTAAAGATTATTAAAGCCATCCCTTGAAAAATGGTCTTGGTTAGGAAGACTTGTGGTGTGAGGAAAATTAAGAGTTTGAGTGAAAGAACAGAGACAGGGGACTCAGAATAAAAGAGCTAAAGTCCCAAAGATGCTGAAGAAGAGAACCTGCAGAGTTAGTGCCCAAATCCGAAAGTGGTAATGAGTGGTAATTGGTGGGCTGGAGTAGTAGTCTTGGAAGATTATGTGAGGTCAGGATAGAGGTTAGATAAATTAATACACTTTTTAGCGAGAGACATTTAACATCTTGATTGATATCAGTATTCTTTCTTCTAAATGCTTAACTCTGGCTGGATCATGCTGCTTGCTTTATTCTTTTCAATGTTCGCAGCAAAATTCTATACTTCAGAAATAAATATTGTTCTACACTGATTATTTGTAGAATCTTTTCTGATGAAATAATGTAATTTCTGGGCAACAGAATACACTATTTGTGATCCCCCCCCCCCATGCCTATGCTTCTCAATCATATTCAGACAAATTGGACTGTGGCTATTATACTTTTTTTTCTGGTTTGGTTTAGTTGAATGTTTGACAAGCATTTTTTTCTTTCTAGTATAAAAACAGAGTTTTCATTTCCACCCTGCCCCAAAGGCTTCCCTCATACACCTGTGAATTTGAGTTTTGTGAGGCATTTCATAAAAAAATGAAGGTGTGTGCATACACACATTGATTTATTCATGTTACCCTGTACATAAGTGAGGATCCTTGTAACATCAGGAAAGGTTAAGGCAGCAGCCGAACACAATATATTTTATTGACAACTCTGATGAAATTGAGCCACCTCTAGATTGAATTTAGAACACAGTAAAGAAATTGGTTGGTAAATAAGTCATGAGTTTTACCTCTGAGTATAGCTGTATAATTTGCACAGTTGCCATTAATAAGCATAATAATGGAAGTCAGACAGAATTTCAAAGGTGTGCTTTAATATACCATGTATCAAAAGTATGTCAGTAGTTGCAGCAATGTATGAAGTGATGGATATTTTAAAAAATAAGGTATAAACTGAACAGAAATTTTAACCGCTGAGGATAATGTTGAATGACAAATGTAGGGGAATTAAGGAGAAGAGAGTAGGCAACCTCTAGTTTCATACTGCATATTTACATACCCTTCATGCTCCTTTTTGAGACAAGCAGACTTCATACCAAGTGTAGAAAAGGAAAATTTCTCAGCTGTTTCCTCTTAAAAATATCACCAACTCCACCCATTCACTCATTTCTCAGTCTTTTCTCTTGACTCATTCTTATATTTGGTGCTCATTCTTTCTCTTTAGACAGCCTTTAATTTACCTCTAGGTAGTCCTTTGATACTGGTCACTCATTTTTATATTCAATCTATATTCCTTTGGCATACATTCATTCTCATCCTATCTCTTTTTGTCTTAAGTCTCCCATTCCCGTTTCGTTTGTTTTAAGGCAGTGTTTCTCTCTGAGGCTAAGGGTGAGAAACACTTCCTTACACAAACGAAATGGGGATGGGACACTTAAGACAAAAAGAGGTAAGATGAAGAATGAATGTATGCTGAAGAGAGAGAGAGATGATATAAATATGTCTGCTATGTCTATTACTTCTAGTGTCTTCTGGTACCTGTCTACTACCACAATGTCTAGTTGATTGGCCAGTACCTATCTATCTGTCTGGACCTGGAAGTCCCAAAGTATTTTAGCTTTCATATTCTCCACAACCTTTTATGGGATCTCCCATTTACATGTAGGAGAGTCTAGCCCATATTCTGTACAGATGTTTCTGTACAACTACTTGGTTGTGCCATTCAGTGTACTCTTTTCTTGCCTGCATCTTGCATGCAAGGTTGACTCCATCCTTCCGAGGTGGGTAAAATGAAGACCCAGATTGTTTGGGGCAATATGCTGACTCTGTAAACCACTTAGAGAGGGCTGCAAAGCACTGTGAAGCAGTATATAAGTCTAAGTGCTATTGCTATCTTAAGCCCTACCATTATATGTTGGACTTTCTCTGAAGCCTCTCTGCGTAGTTTGCACCTTGGTCCTGTCTAGACTGGTAAGATCCTTGCTTGTATGGATCTGCTCCTTTTTGCCTGTTCTTGTGCTATGATCAGTACCACAGTGTTGTTGTTTATTCCAGTATGACTCAGCACTTTCTTTTATATATATATATATATATATATATATATATATATATATATATATATATATATATATATATATATATATATATATATATATATATATATATATATATATATATATATATATATATATATATATATATAAAATAAATAAAATACTGCCCAACTCTCGAAGGACTCTGGCACCTTGTTGTGCACTAGGTGAAGTCAACTCTTTCTTTCCATTAGGATGGCTAAGAAAATACCACAAAATATTGGAATAGTATGAATAATAAATGCAAACAAAATAACCCAAACAATACCTTATTATAAAGTTTAAAAATCCAATCCTTTCTCCCTGAAATACTTTGATTGCAAACATGGTAAGATCTGCTCCACTGTTGCCAAACAGGTTTTAGAGGAAAGAAATTAGGATTTCATTCAAAAGTATATAAAGCTAAGATAGGCTGCCTTTTATTTTTAGCTTAGTGTAGGAATTTTGCAGATTGTATGCTGATATTTACATCCTGCCCTGGTTTTATTTTTATTTTTTTACGTTCTCTCTTTTCTTTTAAAAATTAACAAACCCTTAGTGTTTAAGAGGTTAAAAAGAAAAAGAAGCAAGAATATTTTCCCCAAAATAATTATCCTTCCAATTTTGGTGGTATGAATTTAGGGGTCTCCGAGAGTCACAAAAAACAGGAGCAAAAGTTTTGAGGGAGGGGAGGTAACCAAATATATTTTACGAAATCTGCTGATGCCTAACATTCATCTAAATTGGAATTTTTAATTCCAAGTGAAATTTTTTTAAGAATGGCCAAGATTATTTCTCATTTATGAAATTTCTGTAACTCCAAAGGATTGAGACTTTTTCTAAACTGTGCCATCATCAGTAGTTAAAATTTAAATGTAGAGTTTAGAGTTGTTTATAATGCAAGACTCGTTAAAAATAAAAAGAAAGATGAAAGAAGTGAGAAAGAACATTTTGAGTGGTAACAAAGTGGGGGGGTGACTTATTGTACAGGTGCATAATCTTCTTTTAGAATCCTGGTCAGATTTAACCATCTAAGCAAAATCACCTTGCTATATCATTATGAACTTAATAATTTTAACAAGATTCCAAATCAGTAGAAATCTGTGATATATACTTATTAACTATTAGATGCTGCCCTTTTATCAATTTATCATGATAATGAAGATGCAGTTTAACTAAAGACTTTTGGTGGATCTTAAGACATAATAAATAACAGCTTTTTTGACATTTTCCATTCTGACATTTTACTGGAATTATAAAATTCCAGTAAATATCAATGGTGTCCTGACATTTACACTAACAGTGATCCCTGACTGTTTCTTTTACTCAGGTGCTACATTTTTATTTAAAGTTTTTAGGACTGTTCATAAATGAAAGCATACCAATATGGTGACTATAGGCACTGTCTCACATGGAAACTCTGGTGGCATCTATGGGTCTTAAACTTATAATTACATAATTGTTACCGATTATCTGGACCCATTTCTGTCTGGCTTCTGGCCAGATTACAGTACAGATTCAGCATTCAGCACATTTGCTGATGATCTTTCGTGGAGCCAGTATGCAAGTGGTACATCTATCCTAGTGCTTGATCTCTCGGTGGCCTTTAATTCTTTTATCCACAGTATCCTTCTGGATCAGCTAGGCTAGGAGGCAAGGCACTATCCTCAGTGATTGGTTTCAGTCAGTAGTGACAGGGGAGGAGAAATTGCATCCATGGCGCATCTTACATGGGGTTTATCAAGGCTCAACACTCTGTTCAGTATCTCCCAAACACTGGGAGGATCATCTGCTACTTTGGGGTGCAGTATCTTCAGTATGGAGATGAATATCCAACTTTACATTTCCATCCCAGGTTGCACAGATGAAGCTGCCAATGTACTGACCCAGTGCCTGGACACTGTAATTGCTTGTACTACTTCTATAGTAACCAGATCTGCTAATCCATAGCTTTTGGGTTGTGACTAAGTTATTGATACTGCACTGTATGTAGAAGTTGTGACTGCTTACAGCATCCTATTGCACTATTCCTAAACTTCTGCACTGTGGAACTGGTAGTGTAGATCCCCCAAAGTCATACTGCTGAGGTTAATCTCAATAGCACTTAGATTTGTATACCATTTCATAGTGCTTTACAGCCCTCTCTAAGCGGTTTACAGAATCAGCAGATTGCCCTCAACAATCGGGGTGCTCATTTTACCGACCTCAGAAGGATGGAAGGCTGAGTCAACCTTGAGCCGGTGAGAATGGAACTCCTGGTTGTGGGCAGAGTTAGCTTGCAATACTGCATTCTAGTCACTGATCCACCATGGCTCTTCAAGGTAGGTAAGGTTCAGAGGTGTTTTGGGTTTCATGGCCATCATTGCCAAGAAAAACATAGGCTTGTCACTTACTCATATGGTCAAACACATGTTAGATTTGAAACATTGCATTGCATCTTTTCCCATTGTCCACTTACTTTTAAATTGCACAATATCACCCTGCAACAGCAACTGTGGAAGGGGCAAGGGGGTCAGTGTGACATAAACTGTGGTGTTCTGATGCAAACCCGTATCTTTTCTATTTGTAATGTAATGTCAAATGTATATCCCAAAGGACAGAACTTGACACATTTTTTCCAGCACTGTGACATGAACAGTGAGAAATTGCTGGCCTTCTTACTTTGGTAAGGATAGAAGGATAGAAGACCTATAAAAATGGATCATTCCAGCTGCATGATCCAGGTCATTTCTTGAGTGCTGTTGGAGATTTCCCCAATAATGTGGTGGGCAGTTCTTCCACAAATCTGATTGTTGAGACCACCAAGGTTGTTGGATAAAATTGTTACAGAACAGCCTCCATCAAACCATCAATCTCTTTATAAAGTGCTCTAGAAAACAAACAAGATAAGAGTTATCTAGAATAATGGTAGCAGAAAACAAGGAGCAGATTAGATCAATCACAGGTATGTTTCCTTGCTTGGCCTAAATTACAGTGAAGCATGCTTACTTTTCCACTTTTATTACATTATCAGGATAATCCATTCATTGTTGCAAGTTTGTTTGCAGAGAAAATAGCTTATATTTGTTCAGAGATCAATCTCACAGTTTAACATGATGACTGTTTGACTATTTGGTTTCGCTGATCTTGTGGAAGCTGAGGAAATGGATTATCTGTTGTATGGGGCCTCTCACATGTGATCTGGATTCATATTCTTTCTGGCTTCTTAGCTATCTGACAGAGGCATCATGTGGCTGGAATTGGGATGTGCTATTTAGCCTTGAATGAGGCAGATATGGACCTTGCTATGGCCTAGAGGTGGAGCTCTTGCCTCACAGTCAGGAGGTTGAGAGTTCAATCCTAGGTAGAGGCAGATGCAGGTCTCCTGCTTGGGCAGGGGGCTGGACTAGATGACCTGCAAGGTCCCTTCCAACTCTGTTAATCTGTTAACTCATCTGTTCTCCTGAAAAAAATATCTAGCCATTCACTTTGTTACAAATCCTTCCTTTCTGGAAAAACTGCTAGATAATATGAGATGGAATCAGCTACAAAGGATCCTAGATGAAATGGATTGTCTAAATTCCTCCCTTTCTAGATTAAGTCCCAAAGGTGCTTTTTCAAGAGGCACTTTCTGGTTTTTCTCTCAGATGAGAGCTGAAGAAGCTTCTTGGATGAGAAGCAAAACGTCTTCAGAGAAAAACCAGAAAGTCCAGTTGCCTCTTGAAAAAGCACCTTTAGGACAACCATTACCTGGATGACTGAGAATCTCCATAGATGTTTTCTAGATTAAGGTCTAAGCATGAAGCAGAAACAGTTCTGATTCCTCTAGTGACTATCCTAACTCAAGTTCTGAAGTATGGGAATCTGCCCTTAGGCATTTAACCTGCATTTGATTCCATGACCATCCTAAATTGCTGAATCACATATGGGAATCAAGACATATTTACAATAGCCATGCTCTTTCTTTAGTGGATATTTCCAGACTGTAGAATGAGGAAAAGAGCAGTCAAGCACACAACTTCTCAAATATGGGATACCATACCATTTGGCTGTCTCTTTTGCTATAGAAAGATGCAAAAAGAGGCCATCCAGCAATCTGAGATGAGCAGTGTATCATCAGTTTGTTTATTATTAATCCTATATTATAAACCGTCCCGAGTTTCAGAAAATGGGCAGTATATAAAGATGTGTGTGAATGTACACACACACACACACATACGTGCCTACATTGGGTAGCTAGCATTTATCCTAGAAATCAGTTAAAGTTAGCTGAAATATATTTGTTCAGTTGTTCTATATAAATGTAGATCTTTGTAGATGAAAATATATACATAATTAGTTATACATTCAGATCATACAACAAATTTGATTTTCCCCCCTATTTATTTCAGATTACCTACAAGGCTGTTGGATCTCTAGATCCTACTGCTGACTTGTTGAACCAGAGAGGAAAAGTCTTCAAACTAAGGAATGAAACTCATCACCTCTTTGTAGGGTTATACCCAGGAACTACCTATTCATTCACCATTAAAGCCAGCACAGTAAAGGGTTTTGGCCCTCCCATCACCACACGGATTGCAACTAAAATTTCAGGTATTACTATTAAGGGGGAAATGGCATGCTGAGAAAATTCAGTTTTGACTTTGAATTTGGTAGATAGAGGGAAAATAATTAGCATTCTGTCAAAGTTAAAGCAATTAGCATCTTGGGCTGCATTTTTTAAAATGTTCCTATGGGGAAAATAATTTGTCAGATTTCTCATAAAACAGTGAGACAACCCTGCCATTTAACATTGTGCACTTTAATAAATAATAAGACATAGTGGGTGGGGCTTTTTGTTTTGTTTTGTTTCCAGTCAAGCTAAAACATAATATGATTTGTTTATTTTGGGCTTAGGTCAATGCCTGAAAGGGGTCTGCTCACACAGACTGTTGCATTGTTTTAGAAACAGCCTCTTGCAGAAGACAGCTGTAAATTAAGATGTGAAATTAGAAAGAGAGCAAGAGATATTTAATCAAACATAAAGGAACATGGAGAGAAAAATAGCAAGAAAACCAGTTCTTCCTAACTGGGTTAAAAATTCAACCAAATGTTCACTGCTAAAAAAAGAACAAACAGCATCAAAAAGCATTTTGTATTTGATTCCCTTCTGCTGGTTGATTTACAGAAACATAAATATTTCTGTTGTTCCACAGCCCCATCAATGCCAGAATATGATACTGACACCCCTCTGAATGAAACAGAGACCACCATTACAGTCATGCTGAAGCCTGCACAGTCTCGTGGTGCGCCAGTCAGGTAATTTCTGTCTCTCCTTGTTTAGTCTCCTCCTTTTTAAAAAATGCCATGACATGTGTCATTCCATATTTCTAGATTATGAAAAGGAAGAATTATAACAAAACAACAAAAGCTACAATAACACCACTTTACCTCAGGGAACCATTGTAGTAGAGAAAGATACAGAGAAAGTATCTCTAAAAATAAATTCTGAAATTGATGGTGATTGCACTGTGGTCCAAAAGACTCAAAATTCTATATTCTCTGGACCATGAAAACGGGAAAGAATTCCCCAAAGGTTCCACTGAGAGCTAATTTAGGCATTTGCTCTCTCCGGATTTCATAGCAGAATGAATGCTAGTATCAAGCCATGTCTGCTTGTATTCATTTTCCCCATCAAAATTTCCACACACAAAATATGAACATAAAAAGTGCTATTGAAAGTTGTAGACAGAAAGCTGTGGGTTAACTTTGAAGGAACACTTAACTTTTTTCTGAAGTTTTGTAGAACTGGTCCTTCAAAGCATAGCTACATAGTTATACCCTGTTTTTGAAAGTAAGAGTTGAGAAGGTACCCTTTTTAGTTTTGAGCAATTAAAACTATCCCCAAGTAGTTGGTCGGTGACTTGGTCCCTATATGGGAGGAGGGATTCAGAGAAGCAGGTGAACTTACACAGCGCCACTCTGAAAACTATTTAAGACAGCCATAAGATACAGCCAGTCAGATCAGGGGTGGGTTCTAACTTACCTCGCCACCGGTTCGCTTCCTCCCACGCCGCATGGGCACATGCGCAGTGCCAAAAAAAAGCAAAAAAAAAAAGCCGAAAACAAGATGGCGGTGCATGCACAGTGCTGAAAACTCAGCTTCTGCGCATGCACAGAAGCAAAAATCAGCCCCAAAAAAAATTCCAAAAAAAGATGGTGGTGTCCACGGACCGGCACCGACAGAACCAGCTCCATAACATCACTACCAGTTTACTCCCGGTTCTATAGAACCGGTGCAAATCGGGAGGAACCCACCTCTGAGTCAGATCTGCTCTGAGTTGTATTTCAGTTGTACGGGTCTTTTGGACCTGATGCAGGCACAATCTGTCGTTGTTATCAAGGATCACTGTTAGTCACTTTTGGGCAAGATTGTTGATAAGGTGATAAAATTGCAGCTTCAGAAGACCCAGGAATACACCAATTATCTGGATTGTTTTCAGATTGTTTTCAGCTTCCGGGGTGGGGCTAAGGAGAGGCAGCAGGAGCACAGAACTTCGCTCGGGTTGCTGAATTTCTTAGCGAGATAACGCCCCCCCCCGACCTGAATTCTCCGTTCTTTTGGGTCGGGAGATAGCCGAAGATCTCAGGACCCCCCTCCTAGTTCTTAGGAGGAAGGAGACTGCCGATAGAGAGGCAAGAGACCCGAGAGGATCCAGGAGCGTAGACGCCGATTCTAACATGGCGACCGCGAGACCGTAGATCCTTCTCGGAAGGAGGAAATGAACGAAAGAACAACTAAGAACACCAAAAAAAAAACATCGAAGAACACTTAACAGCTGAGACAAAGTGACGAGCTACAATCTAAAGGAACCTGGGAAGAGGGTTACCGACTGAGGCAAGGTACGTGCCATCTGAGGACGGACGCTGAGGACGGACGCTGCCATTGGAGGACTGATGCTGCCGTTGGAAGGATCCTGGGCCGTTGGAAGATCGTGGCCTGATCCCTCAGCAGTCGGTGTTGCAGCTGGAGGTGGGGCTGCTCTAGGGCCGTGGTCTTATTTTGCTGCGGTTTAACAGCTTTAATACCTTGCTCCATTTGGGCCCCCTGGAGATCATCTTACCCAGAGTCTGGTTTGGTTCTGGGGTGAATGCCCAGTTTTGCCGGCTATGCTTTTTACTGCCGGGATTATTGTTGTTACCACCCTCTTCTATGGCGACGGTGGTTTTGACTTTGACTTTAGCTGGTTTTGGCAACAGGAGCGGCCTGGCCAGTTGAGAAGGTGCTTGCCTCTCTCCCAACATTACAGTGAGCTGTCCTGGGCAGCAGTATTCCCATTGCGGCGGAAATTAAGCCTGGGGAGGCCTTTTAAAACTCTTTGCCGGACAGTCTTCCTTCTTCAAGAATGGCGGCGTTCTTATTTAAAATCTATTATTAATGCTGCAGCTGTTGTGGCCATGAGGCCTCTTTTGACTGACGCAGCCCTGGCCTTTTGCCTGTCTTTTGGGACGAACTTCTATTTAGACAGGCTGTTTCTCTATTACCATCGAAGTGCCAAAGGAGAAGAAGAGTTTATCATCAAGACTGTTATGTTTATGTGTGTTGGGAATACTGCTAGGGGGCTGAAGAAGAAGAAAGTGAAGAAGTGTATTTTTGGGGGGACTTATTAGATCTGAGCCCCATTAGTACTAACTTAAGAAGGGACCCGACCCCGGGAGAGAGTATCGGTGAGCATGTGTATGTATGGATAATATGAATAAATGCTTGTGGTCTGACTGTAAGAATACATGAGTGAGCTGGGTGGTTGGACCTGGCCCCCCTCCGCTGAGTGTGGAAACAGAAGCGGAGGGGGGTTTTGGCCCACCCCCAGGCTCAGTATGAATGGTGTGTATGGCCTGCCGGGAGAGTGGGGGACCAGCGGGGTGGGGGAGGGGATCTCTGGGGGGGCGGGGAGTAAGAGCATTACAGTCGTAATGGGGAGAGGCAGGTATGGCGGGAGCAGAGGGGTAGGCCGCTCTCGGGGAACGAGAATTCGCTGTTTGCAAGCGATTCCTTGTTCTGGCCCCTCTGGTCTGGTTCCATCTAGCTCAACCCGAGTGCCTGGTAACCAGGGATGTCAGGGCCCCGGGCTCAAGCTGCTGCTGTTAAATGCCAGGTCGATCACCAACAAGGCCCCCCTTATTCGGGATTTAATCCTGGAAGAGGGGGTGGACCTGGCGTGTATCACCGAGACCTGGCTGGGCCAGGAAGGGGGAGTGCCCCTTTCGGAAATATGCCCGGACGGGTTCTTGGTTCAGCATCAGCCGCGACCCCAGGGAAGGGGTGGAGGAGTGGCTATTATAGCTCGCCAGAATCTGTGTCCTCGAAGGAGCCCTGCCCCAGAGATTGTTGGGTGTGAGACTCTCCTTCTGAAGTTGGACTTAGGGGTCCAGGTGGGCCTTTTGCTAACGTACCTGCCTCCTAGCTGCGTTGCAAAGGCCCTGCCTGTTCTGCTCGAGGCGGTTGCAGGGCTGGCGGTTGAGTTCCCCAGGTTGATGGTGCTGGGGGACTTTAATCTGCCATCACCCGGCGAAGCCTCGGGGGCAGTCCAGGAGTTCATGGCTTCCATGACAACCATGGACCTGACCCAAGTAGTTCAGGGTCCGACTCATGAGGGTGGTCACACACTTGACCTTGTGTTTCTCTCGGGGCAGTGGAGAGATGATCTGAGGCTGAGGGGTTTAGTCACAGTACCCTTGTCGTGGTCAGATCATTTCCTTCTGAGGTTGGATTTCATGGCACCACTCCTCCACCGCAAGGAGGCGGGACTGACTAAATGGTTCCACCCCAGGCGCCTAATGGAACCGGATGGATTCCAGAGGGAACTTGGGGAAATACCTGAATCCCTGGTACACAGTTCATCCGAGTCTCTGGTCGCAGCCTGGAATCAGGCAGCAACGGGGGCTCTGGATCGGATTGCGCCTTTGCGACCTCTCCGTGGAAGTGGATCCAGGAGGGCTCCTTGGTTTACCGAGGAACTCCGGGAGATGAAATGCCACAAGAGACGTCTAGAGCGACGATGGAGATCTAGTAAAGCTGAATCTGACCGGACACTTTTAAGAACTTTCATTAAGTCTTACTTAGTGGCGATACGGGCGGCAAAATGTTTGCATTTTTCCGCTCTTATTGCGTCCGCTGACTCCCGCCCAGCCGCCCTGTTTAGGGTGACCCGCACCCTTCTGGCTAAGAAGGAAGGCGGAGATCCCTTGCAGGGTAGAGCTGAGGAATTTTCTCGGTTTCTGGCGGATAAAGTCATTCAGATTCGGACAGACCTGGACTCCGATTGGGCAGTACAGGCCGAGATGACCGGGGCAGGTCTTAGTCCGGTTATCTGGGATAGGTTTGAACCGGTGACTCCTGAGGATGTAGACAAGGCCATAGGAGCGATGAGCTCCGCCACCTGTTTATTGGAACAGTACGGAAACAGCTTTGGTCACCCTGATGGATGATCTCTGGCGAGCCCGGGATGGAGGTTATTCCTCTATCCTGGTGCTACTTGACCTCTCAGCGGCCTTCGATACCATTGACCATGGTATCCTTCTGCGTCGTCTCGGAGAGGTGGGGGTGGGCGGCACTGTTTTGCAGTGGTTCTCCTCCTTCCTCTCTGACAGGACGCAGTCGGTGCTGACAGGGGGGCAGAGGTCGAGCCCTAGGCCCCTACTATGTGGGGTGCCTCAGGGCTCGGTCCTCTCGCCCATCCTGTTTAACATCTACATGAAGCCACTGGGTGAGATCATCCGACGACACGGGGTGAGGTATCAGCAATATGCTGATGATACCCAGTTGTACATCTCCACCCCGTCTCAATTCAGGGAAGCCGTAGACGTAATGGGCCGCTGCCTGGATGATGTTAGGGTCTGGATGGGGAAGAACCGGCTAAAACTTAACCCTGACAAGACTGAGTGGCTATGGATATTGCCTCCTAAGGACGTGACCAACTGTCCCTCCTTGGTTCTTGGGGGAGAGAAATTAGCTCCCTCAGAACGGGTCCGCAATTTGGGTGTCCTCCTAGATCCACAGCTTAAATTGGAACAACATCTTTCAGCTGTGGCTAGGGGGACCTTTGCACAAGTACGTCTCGTGCACCAATTGCGACCCTACTTGGAGAGGGAGGCACTTCTCACAGTCACTCATGCCCTCATCACCTCACGGCTGGATTACTGCAATGCGCTCTACATGGGGCTACCCTTGAAGAGTGTCCGGCGACTGCAACTGGTGCAAAATGCAGCTGCGCGAGCTGTGGTGGGTGCTCCTAGATGCACCCACGTAACACCAATTCTCCGGCAGCTGCATTGGTTGCCCATTAGTCTCCGGATCCAATTCAAGGTGTTGGTCGTTTCCTTTAAAGCCCTACATGGCTCAGGGCCAGGTTACCTACGGGACCGCATCCTGCCGCATACCTCCCTACGACCGGTCAGGGCCCACAGAGTCGGCCTCCTCCAGGTCCCGTCGACAAAACAATGTTGGTTGGCGGGGCCGAGGGGGAGGGCCTTCTCTGTGGGAGCTCCCTCCCTGTGGAACCAGCTCCCCCCGGAGATCAGGACTATCCCCACCCTGCTGGCCTTCCGGAAAGCAATAAAAACTTGGCTCTTCCGGCAGGCGGGGTGAAAGTGTGACGATACTCTTTTAATTTTTATATGTTATATGTTTTTTAACTATTGTATTTTACTGCATTGTATTGTCGAAATGGATCCGAATATGTTGTGAGCCGCCCAGAGTCCCTAGGGAGTTGGGCAGCATACAAATCCATTTAATTAAATTAAATTAAATTATTTTCTGACTGGGATATAGTACTGAGATAATATTGATCACCCTTGTAGATTACCTTTAGTACAGAGGTGGGTTCCTGCCGGTTCTATATAACCGGTAGTGAGAATTTCCCCCCCGCTTGCTGAACCGGCAGCAATGGCTGGCTGGCCACGCCCCCAAACCATCTTGTTTTTTGCTTCTGCACATGCGCAGAAGCTGTTTTTTGCTTCTGCGCATGTGCAGAAACCGAGTTTTCAGCACTGCGCAGAAACCGAGTTTTCAGCACTGCCCACGTGGTGCAGGAGAAAGCGAACCGGCAGCGAGGTAAGTCAGAATCCACCCCTGCTTTAGTAGGTTTATTGGGTTGGGGTTGTGTATCTAATCTGTCCTCTATTTTCTGAGTGGGCTTCAAAACACAGCATCCTTCTGAAGTTGTTTTGAAGTGAGGTGCATGATGTTATAATTCTTTCCACCTTATCAGAGGTGATTCTGGGTGATGCACAGCAATCAAATGAAATCATAATATTAAAATACCATTATAAAAACAATCATTATAAAATGTATACAATCAATATTAAAATCATTAACAGGAAAATATACAAACCACAAATGCTGAAAAAACATAGTAACCACATATTAACCACAACAAAAATGTTGCCAGTTACCTGGGACCCCCAAGCCTGATGATCTAACCAGGTCTTGAAGGACTTCCTGAACATCAACAGGGATGGAAGCCCTTCATGGCACAGAGTCTGGAAATGTGCTTTCTTGGTTATAGCTTCTGACTTTTGGAGCATCATATCCCACAAGATTTGCATGGCTTCTCAAGCCATTTCTGTAGATTTCTATAAGGCTTTGAAAACTTGGCTTTTCATCCAGCCATTGGGACAAAACAGTGAATAAGCCTGCCCTGAAATTATTTGGGAATTGCTCACTTGAAGATTGATTGCAGTTTGGCCTCAGCTGTATTTTATGTAGTTTTTTATATTTATCAATTACTTTTTGTGTGCTTTTATTCCTATGTAAACCACTCAGGGTCAAAATTTGGAGTTAGAGAGCCTTATAGGTAGGATGGATGGATGGATGAATGGATGATATTATTTTTATCAGCTGGTGACAATCTGAAGAGGAAAAGCAGCAACATTGGAGGACTCAGTCTCTTGCATAACACATGATGCACATGCATAAACAGAGCATTACCATTCACTGATGATAGAACAGATGCAACAGAGGCAAATAGCAACAAGGGGTAGCAACTGTCATGCCACTGTAGTTTTTTGCAGCCTAAAAGATGGTGAAAGGCACTCTAAATGAGCAGTGCAGTCTTTATCTGTATTTATAACAACAGGTTATAAAATTAATGGTGTAGTTGCTACAATAAGTGTTTTAATTTCCTAATTGACCTAATACAAAATATGCACTCATCAGTAATAAAGCTCTTATCTTGCTTAACTAATGAAAGACACACTAATGCTTCAGTTGTTAGCTATAATGGAGTTAATATAGTATATGTTTTACATCTAAGATGCTGGTTCCAGGATGCATCTAATAACCTATCCTTCAAATTTTATCTCAGGTCAATATGTGCATTTTTAGGATTGGTAAATATTGGGACACTTCTTCTATGACAATAGCCCAAACATTTACATAATTTTTATACATACCTCCACCCAAAAAAATTCATTATATATTTTCAGCTCATCAGTAATATTACGCATTGGTTGAAATCAATATTTCACTTTCAAGGTAAAAATAGCAATAGTACTTACATACCACTTCACAACTTACATACCACTTCACAACTTACATACCACTTCACGGTACTTGGTTGATCTAGAAAGAGTGCAGGGAAGAGCAACAAAGATTATTAGGGGCCTGGCTAAACATAGGAAGAACAGTTGCAGGAATTGGGTATGTCTAGTTTAATGAAAAGAAGGACTAGGAGTAACATGACAGTAGCATTCCAATATTTGAGGGACTACCACAAGGAAGAGGCTCCAAAGCACCTGAAGTTAGGACAAGAACCAATGGATGGAAACTAATCAAAGAGAGAACCAACCTATAACTAAAGAGAAATTTCCTGACAGATCAAACAATGAGTTGTGGTTGCTCCAACAATGGAGATTTTAAAGAAGAGATTGGACAAATTTGTTTGAAATGGTGTAGGATTTGAGAAGGGTTTTGGGCTAGAAGACTTCCAAGGTCCCTTCCAACTCTATTATTCTGTTATTCTGTTTCCAAGTGATTTGCTGTAGGAATTTATATCAATCACCAGAATATGCATTTCTTATTAAGCTTTATTTATTTATTTATTATTTATTAATCGTTCTTATAGGCCGCCCAACTCCCGTGGGACTCAGTAGCTGTAGATCAGCTTATCATATTTGAGAAGATACTCAGTAACATTTAAACATTTCAGATTCTTAATATGAAGGAGGATATTTAATCAAGTGATTATCACTTTTCCAGTGAAATTAACAGATTTAATGTGGATAGTTTTACTTTGCCTCAATAAGACCCTGTGTAAATCCCACAAGATTCAAACCTCTAAAGTGAAGTGTTTATATTAGAAATATTTCACATCAGAAATATGTGTGAACTCCAAAACTAACTTCCTCTTGTATTTTTTTTTAAACAAACACTTTTCCTACTTCTGGGGAATACTTAAAAAAAACAAAATGTATTTCCCTACTACTTTTTTTTAATGAATAAATGAAAAAGTACTGGATGAAATGATGAAAAGTAAACAATTATTCAGTTCTTATTTTGGAATATGAATGAAGGAAGCTTAATTTATCACTGATCTCATTTTATTAAAACTAACATATTATGTTTGCATTGTGTTTGTGTTTGTCAATTAGCAAACTATATACAGTGATTACTATATGTTGTTGGAGACCAGAATATATCTTTCTTTTCTAATTCTGTTCTATCTTCTGATTTAAATTTTACTGTTTTCTTTTTTTATTGGATAGTCTTAAAAAAAATTAAGCTCCCTCCTGTAAATCAATAAGCATCTATCAAAAACTGTGTAAAAATATTTCTGAAAACCTTGTTCCTTTATAAAATCGTCTGTAAAAAGCATTGAAATGTCAATGCAGATGTCTTCATTCAAATACATACAAACATCCAATATGTGAGAAGGCTATTATAATGAATGTTTTCCCCTCACACAAGTAGATTCAGTTGTAAAGTCAACATGAGGCTTTCCTTTCCCCTGATTTCCCCCCAAATTGGATTTCACATGCTTTTTCATTAAATCCACTTTCTCTTCATTCTACTAGGAGATCTGTTGATCTACAAATATTGAAACTGTTAACCTGTACCCTCCCTCCCTCCCTTACTTCTCTCCTTCCACAAAATAATGTGTGAAACATTCAGAATCCTCCCAGTTTCTCATCATAAAAGCTCAAAGCTCAGTCATATTTTGTATTCATTGCTTTCCCATGTATACATATGAAGTGACTGCAGCAAATTTCCAAAACATTTTTTCTATGAGGATTCTGACCAAACACATTCATTTTTAGGTTTCAAAATAGCTCTTATCCCCTTTCAATTTATTCATTCGCTTTAAATAACAGATTAATATTCTTCCACGGGATTGCATTCATTCAAAATGAATTACAGAATAACAGACCTGGAAGGCCCTTGGAGAACTTCTAGTCCAACCCCATGCTTAAGCAGGAGACCCTTATACCATTTCAAATGGTTGTCCATTTTTTTCTTAAAAACCTCCAGTGATGGACAACTCACAACTTATGGAAGCAACTCATTCCACTTATTAATTGTTTTAACTATCAGGAAATTTCTTCTTAGTTCTAGGTTGGTTCTCTCCTTGATTAGTTTCCATACATTGCTGTACATTCCCCCCCCCCCAAAACACATTCTATTATTTGATTTTTCAACTTTTAGTATTCATTATTATTCATTATTATTATTGCTGTTCTACACTCCATAATATATGGTAGCAACATCAATATCTTCAAAGTCTTCAAAGAATATATAATATAGAAGAAGATGGGGATAACTAGTAAAAATATTTTGGGAAAAATCATCCTACTTCCATTGTAATATTATCAGTATTATATGTTCATTTTGTGAACATACCTGAATATCAATTTAAGAAACTGTTATTGAGATTTTTATATAAACTCATATTAAGATTGATTACTATTGAAGCATACAGGAAAATACTTAATGCAGAAACTATTTATTTTGCAACTTTCCATTAATATTGAATATCTGCTTTAGTCAGTCTTTGTCTTCAGTAGAGGAAAATATGTATTAACTCTGCAAGCATTAAACAAACTTAGTAAATATATATTAATAGGTATACTGAAGTGGGAACATAAATGAACACATACATTTACATTTACTGTTTGCTTTGCTAGAGAGATTTCTGGTTTGGAAAATTTATATCCAGATTTTTAATAAAATATTTTGGTATATATTTGCTGGCCTATTTAGGGGTATAGATGATATGTCCTAATTTCTGAAAATGAGTAATGTGGTTAAGGCTTTTTTAAATCATTTGCAGCTTAATCTAGAATAACCATAGATATTAAATGATCATATGGATGTTCTAGAAGGTGTCTCAAAGACAAAATAGTCTTTGAAAGGAGGTATCATATCTGATATGGTTGGTGGCAAAACTTTCTTCTCATTCTTTTGCATCCACTGGCCCATTTATTAGTCTACACAAACAATTGTCCCAAACTGTCCCCTGTAGGGACTTCCTAATGTTCCTAGTCCTAACAGTTTTAAAACATCAGTTGCTAAAATCCCATTCATATATGGAGAGTTGGAGGATTTCTCTCATGTATCTTACAGAAATTTCATTTCTATTCTCTCAAATAGTTGGAGCTTATGTAATGTAATTTTGTTAGATTTTTTTCATCATTTTACAGATTACTTGAGCTCACTATTCTGAATAGTATGATGTTATTTGTAAATTTCTTTTTCTTACTGATACTTCCTGGCTATAACAGTAATTAATAAATGAATATGAATATCTCTTGTAGAAACTCAGTATAGATTACTCAGATCTAGCTAATAGCCACATCTCAGTAGACACAAATATGGCATTCTGTATCTTTTTATGCCTTATACCAAGCTACCTGGAACAAATTCCTTCTATGCTTTGGACCTAAACACAATGAAAGAGATGACTAAGTTCCCCATTTTTTCTGTATATTACTGAGACATTTCAAGACTTAATTATATCACAGGTATATAAATTATGGAAACATGTTAATGCTCCCATGATTAAAATTATAGAGAGCCTAATTGAAAAAGCATAAACTGAAATGAGGAATTCCTAATTATAGTTTGCTTTGAGATATTAATTTTCCTCCATAATGAATGCATAATTCTTCAAACTAGAAAAAGAGACTATTGCATTAATGTGATAACTGAAGATAGAATCGGGAATTGTCATAAATGCATAGTGAAGATACAAAAGAAACTAATTAGAGTGTAAGTGTAGTACACCCAGAATTCTTTTGTTTATAGGAACTAGTTAACTAAAAAAAATTTTTTTATAGAAAGTTTATGTGGATTCTTGTGAACTTTGGGAATGACAAAATTTATAGAATACATACATTTCATGGGCTTATGATCATTCATGCCTTGGTGACTTCCCAGTTGGACCACTAAAATGCAATCAACTTGGGACTGCCCTTGAAGACCAAAAATGTTACAACTTGTCCAAAATGTGTGGAACTGGGTATGCCTTGGTCTGCCTATATCAGTGATGGCGAAACTTTTTTAGCTCGGGTGCCAAAAGGGCATGCGCGTCTGCGATAGCGCGCACGTGTGCCCACACCCATAATGCAATGCCCTACCTCCACGCATGCGTGCACAACCCCCCCATGCTGCCCCCTGCACATATGTGCGCAGGCCTCACTGAAGCCTCCAGTAGGCCCGTTGGGCCATTTTTTGCCCTCCCCAGGCTTCAGGAAATCCTCAAGAGCCTGTGGATGGCGAAAAACAGGCCCAATGGGCCGAACTTCTGGTAGGCCCATTGTGCTCGTTTTTCACCATCCACAGGCTATGGAGGCTTTCCTGAAGCCTGGGGAGGGCGAAAACGGCCTTCCCCTGCCCTCCGGAAAGCTGAAAATCAGCTGGCCAGTGTGCACATGCACACTGGAGCTGACATAGGGCAATGCCTCGCGTGCCCTCAGATATGACTCTGCGTGCCACCTGTGACACGCGTGCCATAGGTTCACCATTCTGGCCTATATCATACTGCTGTTGGACAAGCTATACTGGCTCCTAGTTTTGTTCTAGCTTTTGGTATAATTCAAGGTGCTAATTATTTAAAGCCCTACCTTTATCAGGGCCAAGCTATTTGTGTGACCATCTCTTTCATCAGGTTTGATAGGGTGAGCACCAGACCTCTCCCTTTGAATGCCATTTTCTAGAAGAACCTAGGAAGCTCTTTTTTCCATAGTAACTCTTCCCCTGGAATGCAGATTTCTAACAAGCATAAAGAGTTGCCTTTTCTTTCAGGTACTAAAATAAGCTGAGGTTGGAGTCTAGAGAGTGTACTGCTCAATGGATTGGATGTTTTTGATTAAAACTTTATTAAGTTTTGCATATTATTGTCTTATTATTCTCATAACCCATCCAAAATTGTATTTCATAAAATGGGTGTCCATATAAATCCAAATAAATGTGATTGTTTTTAGGTCAGTATTTAAAATGGGATTATAACCATTATTTAATCCTTTTAATACTGCATGATCTTTTGCAATAAGTATGTGAAATAGTGGCTTTATTTCCAATCATTCTTCATGAAGAGGATCACCCCAGGTTTACTGCATAGGTTTAAGTTCAATGATTCCTAGAGTTTTAGTAAGGTAAATCTGTCCCTGTGCTTGTGTTTCAATGTTTCTTTGCATTGTTCGCAGTAAATTTATTTAATTGGGAAACAAGAAAATTTTTGCTTTTTAAATGTCCTTAGCAAAATGTGATGATTCCACTTCCAAGTTAATGGTAGACTCTTTGGTAGAAACCAGATTTCAATTACTTTGTTATTCTTGTCATCCAAAATATCCTTTTCCAGGAGTAAAATTGAAAGACAAGAAAGGTTTGTTGCTCAGCATTTCTGATGGTAGTTTTCTAGCTATATGTTACAATTGTTGTCACCGGAATATCTCTGCAATTTAACATTTGTCTAGATTTATCATCTTTCTCTCAAATTGAAGCCATCTCTTTATTTTATGGTCTCACAGTTCAACATTCCTGTGAAATTTTGAGCTTAAGAAAATAAAGTCTGTTACCTCTTTAACTTTTTGCATTGGGTTGGCATTGCACATTAATATAATTGTTTAGCAAGTGGCTGGCCATAAAAATTGGGTAACTAAATAAATAATAATTTTTAATACTTAACAGCATACTGGCTTCTTTCATCTTCAACAATATTTTTTTAAGACTTCCTAATCTCCATTCATCAAAAGATCTCGGACTGTTAATATTTCTCCTAGCAATTTTAAGTCCAATGTCTATTTCTTTTAGTCCAGGATTTCTTTTGATACAAGAGATTAAAGGGTCATAAAAACACAAAGTGATTGTAACAACCGTGGCATACTCAGTTGTTCCATATTGTATATTAAAAACCATTAAGAACAGTTTAAGCAGAATTTTAATTACCTTGAGCCCAATCTCTAACAGAATCTGGCTCATTGAAATTGTTACACTTAATATTCATTAGATTACAGTTGGAGATTTTCTTACTTTATCTTAAAATTTGGCATATACACCTCTAATTTGTGCATGCAGGATCTTTTAAATTTCTGGGCATAATTACAATTAGGGCTTTGATACTGAATCAAAATCAGACTGAGGCATTGTTTTAACTTATCAAGGCAGAACAGAAGTAACTAAGTGGTCTTGATTTTCCATCTCCGATAACATTGTTTAGGATCTTAGCACACAGGAAAAGATAATGTGTATGGGGTCTTAAGACAAAAAGAGGGTTTTAAAACATAAAGTATTTTGGTGTCTTCTAATATAAAAATGCCTTGGTGGAATCAAGGAATATTGAATTAAGATACTGATGCATTTTTAAATCAGAATAATCAATAAAATACTAAAGAGAAATGTAGGACTCTTGCTACCCTTGTAGGTTCTGATGAATTCATGTGAAAAATAGGAATGAACTCTATTAGGATAGATACAGGCTTTGTGATAATAATTTAGACAGCTATTTTTTCCCCAGAATTCTAGCTGCTACTTAATACGTTATTTATGACATTAAAGTAATTGGGGGAAAATAATGTTTATTGAAGAGTTGCCAAACTCTGCTGAAAATATATCAAATCCCAATCAACAAGTTTTCCTAAAGTGCATTTCTTAGAGAAATTGATTAAAGATAGTGTAAGAGGTAGAAAATTGTCCGCCTTCCTGATAGCTCACACAGCAAACAGAACAAATATGCAAATTCTACTTTATTGTAGAGCTACATTGACAGAAATTTGCAAGTCCGAAAGTACAAATCTCCCTCTGTCTCTTTTTACAGACTGAGAAGTAAGGGAAGATCTTTTCTAGTTTCTTTCTCTGCTTGCTATGCAGCTGCAGGAACCTCTCTCCACCCCCACATCTGATTGTTCTCTAGGCTGTATCTCCTCACCACCACCACCACCACCTCCAGTCTCCCAAGATCATTTTCACATACTATTGCAGAAGTCATAGGAATGGAATTGTTCCAGATATCTTGATATCATTGCTTATTTATTTATTTATTTAGCCTATTGCATTCAATGGCAGGGAAATCTGCAAATGCTAGACACAATGCAGTCCTGACAACCTAGATTGCTCTCTGCGTTCTGTTTGGCACTTGCACTCCCATCCTTGGTGCACCAAGGGTGGCAGCAAACTAGCTTTATACTAGCTAACTAGTGGCACTTGGGTTGCTGACTCTTCTGGGTTCCTCGGCCGGTCTTCCCTCGTCTTGTCTTGTGTCATGTTGCCTCACATCCAGCCAGGTCCAGTACCAGCTTCTGTTCTCTTGTACATGCAAATGCAGCTAGGTTTTTGCCACCAAGGGAAAAACTCTTTTATCTACTTGCTTTATTTATTTATTTATTTATTTATTTATTTATTTATTTATTTATTTATTTATTTATTTATCATTCATCTATCTATCTATCTATCTATCATCTATCTATCTATCTATCTATCTATCTATCTCTATCTATCTATCTATCTATCTATCTATCTATCTATCTATCTATCTATCTATCTATCTATCTATCTATCTATCTATCTATCTATCTATCTATCTATTTAGGATTCTTTTATGTCGCCCTACTCCCTGGGGACTCAGGGCGGCGTACAACATTTGAAGAACCACTAAACAATATAATTTAAAACAATTTAAAATGCATTTTTAAAAGCATACAAAAATCTTATTATGTTTTTAAACTGCTGGGTGGGCAGGAGCCAGGGAATGCGGAATGGGAGCAAACTGGGTCTTGTGGAGCCAGGATCGAACCTGGCTGGCCAGAGCACAGACCATTTCTGGCCAGCAGTTCCAGCATCATTAAGACACCCTGCCACTGTGTCCCTTTCATATTATTGTTAAAATAGTTGTACAATTTATTAGAAAAATTCTGATGTAATCCACACTTTTAAATATAGTCAACTCTTTATTATTACATATATTACAATCTCTTTATCTTGTCTATATTTGATTAAGGTTAACTTTATTCTTGAGTTAAATCAAGATTATTTTTGGATTAAAGAGCATGCAGATAGGAAAGTGGGGGGAGGTTATATGTGTGCTTCTTCTTTAGTAAAATAACAAAGAATATGTATTTCTATTATTTCTAAACAATTCTATAATGTAGAATGAAAAATGTTATTTTTCCTGTGTTCAAAGTGTTTCCAGTATGTACTTCATCTCAAAGTTTTTCAATAATGTTGTATGACTAATTAAAGTTATTTCTTGGAAGTCCCAGACATCTACTAAAGGTTAAACATTTACAAAATGTGTAGATGATGCCTTGAAAGGGACATGAGTTAATCCTTCAGTCTGTGTAAATTTCACATATAAATTGGTTTAATTTAAAGGTTATCATGCTGGAGCATGATAGTAAGCCAAGACATAATTAATAGCAATTTAAGGTAAATTGGAAGATACTTGTTATGAAGGAAAGATATTCTAGGAAAATGTGTTTTTATATTTGAATTTCATAATAACTTTGACAAACAGGAAGCGGCACATGGCTGACTTTGTCTGAAATTAGAAACTAAGTAAATCGGTCCTGTTAGTAGTTGGATGGAAGACTAACAGAATTCTAGAGTTGTTAGCTAAGCTTGGAAGTAAAAAAAAAAGTCAAGAAGAAAGCAGTAGCAAACTACTTTATGTAGCATTGCCAAACAGGTACATAAATATGTTTGTGAAGTCACTAGGATTCAAATATAAGTACTGAGGTAGAATGAATTGCTTCCTTTAGATATGCTCTGGATATCCTCCAAATTCTCAACAATGGTCACATGAGGACCCAGATTGTTGGAGGCAATATGCTGAACTCTGTAAACCGCTTAGAGAGGACTGTAAAGCACTATGAAGCGGTATATAAGTCTAAGTGCTATTGCTATTGCTATAATTCTGGGAGATGAAATCCACACATCCATCTGTGTTAGGGTAGGCTAACCTAATACCTAGAAGGATTAGTGTTCTAATGCAATGGTTTTGTCTTGAATTATGTAATTAGTTTCCGGATTAGTTCTCTTGTCTACATCCAGTTTCACTGGTACATTCTGGTGGGTGCTCTGTGGACTGCAAAATGAATCTTTGTGATAAGCTGCATAAAGCACAGATGGTAGCCTACTCACTCTAAATTCAGACAACATAAAAAAATACCCCTTAACAATTAACACAAACATGATATGGGCTTAACCACACAGCCGTGCTATAGGCTATATACTGTAACAAAAGTCTTCAAGATCTTATGAGAGATCAGTGGGATGGGATTGAATATAATCTCTAGTGAAATCATTTTCCAGAGGTAGGGCACAAGGGAGAAATTCTCTTCCTAGGACCCACCAGATGAACCTCCCTAATACTTCTCCTGTCAGATCTGACAGTATCCTGACTCGAAGCTATGAAGGCCTTTAAAGATAACCACTTGCACTTTGATTATGACCTGGGAGCATACCAGCAACCAATGCAATTCATGCCAAACAAGGAACATACAGTACATAACTGCTTGCACTGCTCAGCTGAAACTTCGGAATGTTTTTCAAGAGCAATTTTGCCAGAATATTTTGAATTGTGATCCTGAACCTATCAATGGATTTGTGCAGGGTTTCAAGTTATTTGTATTTATTTATATACAAATAAATACAGAGGAAGCAACTCTGGGCTGCATACAGAAATTGAATTATTTTCCCTGAGGGTGAGAAAAATTATGACCAACACTGATTAGAAATGTGTTGCTGATAAAACTGCTAACTTTTTTTTTTACTTAGAAAGGGAGCAGCTTCTATGTTCTTGTTTCTGTGATGCAGTTGTAATGATAATTTGACTGGCATACTGTACTGTATGTACAGTATATGGCATAAACATGGCTCTTGCTGCAACATAGAAGCTGGCCCTGAATTCAAGGAGCCAATTCTCCATGAGATCTCCCAACAAGATCCCATTGAGCTCATTTAGAATTGTAAACAAGCCTGCTGCCAAATGTTTTAGCTGGGAGGCTCTGATGAAAAATATTCTCTCCTTCCAGGGCATTCAATAAGAAAACAAACAAACAAACAAACAAACCCTTACCTCTCTTATGAGCTTTCTACAGCTGTTACATACATCATTAAGAAAGGATATATTAAAACACTTGGACATTAAAGCACACATACAATCATTTTAAGCAACACTGTGCTATTGAATCAGTGGGATTAATCTTCCAGTGCCCTGGACTAAGGCTCACTCAGAATTATTAAGCTGTTTTCTCACACACACAATAGATGGAAGAGTACCCTCAAAGGTAAAGTACATTTCAAAAGCACAGTATTTAAAGAAATGTTTTTCCTCTGTCTCTTGGCAAAAATTCTCATTGCACAACAAAACAAAGCAAAACAAAATCTCATAGAGCTGTTGTTCTCTACTTTCTCTTCTTGGCTGTTTGATTCCTCCTATTAGATCAGGTCTCCAATCTGCTTCTCTTCTTAGTTTCTTCCTGGCTGTTTAAACTTTGATTCTCCCCCAGGCAATTCACTCCGCAATTTTTTTCCTGATGAAGCCGCCCTATCTTCCTCTCTGCATGTTGGTTTACCTGCCAAGTGATGCTCCTGAGTCCATTTTATCCTCAAGCTCTCCCTCTCTCCTTGTTAGCAGGGAATGGAATCCCAGAGAGGCAAAGCAATGCAGGGGGAAAATCAATCTCTCGTTCTCCCCCCCCTCTCTCTCCCTCTCCCTCTCCCTCCCCTCTCTTCCTCTCTCTCCCTCTCTCCCTCTCTCCCTCTCTCTCTCCCTCTCTCTCTCCCTCTCCCTCTCCCTCCCACCCTCCCCCTCTCTCTCCCCCTCTCTCTCTTGTAAAGTTACTTTTTCAGCATGGTCATAAATTCAATTAGTCATTAAACAGGACATCAATAAACAAGAACTACTTCTATTTTTCCAACTCTTACATTCAATTTCCTGCCATTCTACTTTTGAGGACAAACTCACTTCCCAGACTCTAGGGCTTGCTGAACTATAACCCTTGGGACCAGAATGTGTAATAATAAGGTATTGTGATTATAGTTCATATAATCTTGTACCTTGTTTAACTCTTTAACCTTTTTCTGACTTGGCTTCTCAACCATGTCAATCATTCAATTTATTGCAATCATAGTAGTCCTGTTAAAGGTTTCAATGTAATTACACAAGTTATAAATTCATGCAGGGATGTAGATTTTGCTGCAGCTCCAAAATGTTTAATCGTACCATGGTGACCCTTACACAAATGATGTTCATTCAACAACTGAAGGAGGATTCAGTTGAATGTGTTTATAAGCCTTTCAGAATCCAACAAAACTTTGTTGTTCCTTTTCTTTCTATTCTTCATTCCAATTCATGTGGGTCATCATTTGGACTTAAATGTATGGAAACCAGTTGGCAGGAGCATCTGAAAATGGAATTAAAAATATAATCACAGCCCCAATTTACCCTGTGGAGCCACACATTTGATCTGTTTTTTTTTTACCTCACAGCAAGTAGAGTGCAAGCTAAAGATAAAAGACATCAACTTCAGTCATTTGTCATGGTCAGATCACTATGTGGTCACTTTGGGACTCACAGCTACTACTGTCCTTCTTAAAGGCTGTGGGGCCATTAAGATAATTTATCCCAGGCACCTAATGGATCCAATTAGTTTCCTCATACACTTGGGAAATTGCTCAGTGATCTAGGAGACAGTTGTGTGAGTTGCTTAGCTGAGTTCTGTAGCAGGGAGACAGGAGAAGTTCTCAGTAGGAGTACTGCCAAGTGCCAATCCAATTCAGGCCGACATGATTGCAATAAAATTCTAATACTTTTCTGCACTTATTACATTTGTAGAGTGCTGCTCAGCAGTGCTATTTAGTGCAACTCTTGGGGTTTTTATACAATAAATGCAGACATCTGAACTCTCTACTGATGTCCATTTTTTAATTTTCAATACTCTCCTGAATTAGATTGTTTTTATTATACCAAAAAAGTTGTTTGTTCCTATCCCATTAAATTTTTACTGGTCTTTTTCAGTGTCTACCAGCTTGTTGTAAAAGAAGAGCGGCCACAGAAATCACGAAGAGCTGCAGACATCATTGAATGCTTCTCTGTTCCAGTGAGCTACAGAAATGCTTCGAATCTTGACTCCCCCCATTACTTTGCAGCTGAGTTGAAACCAGTCAATCTTCCAGTTACGCAGCCTTTCACAGTGGGAGACAACAAAACCTATAATGGCTATTGGAATGCTCCACTTTCACCATTGAAAAGCTACAGCATTTACTTTCAGGCTCTTAGTAAAGCAAATGGGGTAAGTGCATCATGAGCAAAATTCACTCAATTTAATCATAAATAACCTGGATCTTCTTTTTAAAAACAAACATGCCAAACCATGCAATTGTCTTAATATTTGAAAGTAAGCATCTTGTATTATTACAAGTGTATCTGAAGTGTATAACACATTTGCTTGAAGTGGGTGGAATTAAAGTGATTGTCACTGTCCATTGCAACATACCTGTATCTATGAGCTTGTTTGCAGTAGGAAACCAAGTAGGAAAGTTGACCAAGATCTCTTTGATGTAAGAGAAAAAAGACTCCTCCCACCCCACCACTATTATCCTTCTCAAAATCTCTGGGACGGAGAGAGAGAGACTATATTTTCTGTTTCTCAATAAACTATAGAGTAAACCAGCAATGCACAAGAGAGATTGTCCAGGCGTAGAATTGTTGGGAAAAGGTGAAAATCTCCACTCGGGTTTTCTGTAAAGGTTAGGGAGAGGAAAGATAAACATATATGTGTGATTGTGGTTTATATTCTTGTTTGAAGCACCCTCCAACTCATAAATAATGACAACCCAATAGCTAATATAATTCCAAATCACGCAGATACACACACACACACACACACACACACACACACACACACACACACACACATATATATATTTGTATGTGTGTGTGTGTAACATTTTTTGCTGATAAATGAAAATAAAGGGAGACTATACATATACATATATATACATGTATATGTATATGTATATATGTATATATGTATATATATATCTCCAAGTTTACGCTTCATTCTATAATGATTTAATAAGAGGTGCCAGTCCTAACTGCTTCCAGCTATCCCTTTTCTTCCCATCAACTTCACTTTATAAACATTGCTTGGCATAGAAACGGAGCATTAAAAAAAACCTCTTTATTTGATTGCACTGTTAATCTAAGATTCTTTCCTAGTAAATAGTATCTCCTATTTTCAACACAATTTCAGATTAGCCTCTCTTAATGAGATTTGTATCTATCTATTTATCAATGCCTGGCTCTTCCTCTTCCCATGATATTTTAATTAAATATGAATTGGTCACAGTAAAAAATGAAATTTCAATGTTGATTTTGTCTTTGGGAGAAGCATTTACATCAGGCAATATAAACAGAATGGTTTAATTGGATAAAAATTGTAATCTCACTTCTGTCTTCATTTCTAATTATTGCTTTTTGTCCTTGATAAAGTTCCTGGATTTTCTTCTAAGGTTAGAGTGTAGAATCCAGAAGATTAAGGCATCCTCAACAACCATAGACAGGATTCACAGAAAAAAAAATTAAATAGAACTGTATGAGGAAAGGCATGATATAAAGGCTTAATGTTTTAAATAAGTCAATCAGAATTAAATGAATACATTAATAATTGCTGAAACCTTGTAAGATTATCAAATCTTGTGATATTTTTATGTTTACATTTAAAATATTGGTAATAAAAGCTGAGCTTTTGAGAAATGCTAACGGTGAGATTGTCAAAAACTTTAAGACTAAATAATAATAATTTGGTGCATCCAAAAAACACAAAAGTTTTTTTTTTAACTTTGTACTTCAATTGTGTGTCCTGTCCAAAGGCCATAGAGACCATTACCTGTAATATAATGATGTCAGTGGCTGAAATTTGTGAGCATTTTTCCGTTTGAGTGTACAAAGGGCAATACTGATACTTTAAACATTACAGGGTTAATATATTTTTCTCCTCCCTCTCCATCAGAAAAATCATCTTGATGGTTTGGAAGGGTTCTTTTTGAGGAATGCTGCAATATGAATCTAATATTTAAAGCATTCATTGCACTGCTTAAATCCCCTACTTTGTCCAAAAAATGTTTATAAGGGGCAGGGGTGGGCTTCAAAAATTTTAGCAAGGGGTTCTCTGCCCAGTTGCTTGGTGGGCATGGCCTAGTCAGCCTCCTGCACCACGGCAGTGTGTGTGTGTTTTTGCCCTCCCCGGGCTCCAGAGGTTTTTCTCGAGCCTCTGGGAGGGCAAAAACAAGAGCAGAAATTGGCCCATTTCCGGCCTGCCTGAACTTCCAGTAGGCCCATTTTTTGCCTTAAGTGCCTCTGCGCACACCCTGCACTTACCTGCATCCAAAACGGGCTGCGTGGGGACTCCTGGGAGGGGTGGGGTGGGCGGGGCCAGCCAGGAGTGGGATTTGGGGGTTCTCCGAACTGCACAGAATCTTAGCTAGAAGTTCTCCCGAACCTCTGCAAACCCCCAGCAGCCCACCCCTAATAAGAGGAGAGAAAGATTGAATTCCTGAACTCCATCCACTTGGCAGGGTTTCTGGAATGTTAAATAAGGTGCCAGGGGCTGCATATTTCTACTCTGTCAACATTCCTGTGCATTATTGCAAATCACATTGAATCAGGAACCAGCTGTATTTTCTCTATACAATTTTTTGCTCTCCCCCCCTTTACACCCAACTCTAACACATTTCATTTAAACATCTGGCTTTTGACAAGTCCATAGAGTGAAAAAAAATCATACATTCCAGTAAACAGTGGTTTGTATTATAAAATGAAAGAATATTCAGTTTCACACGTGTTCTATTTAGACTATCTTTGGGTGGAGATCCAGAAAATTCAACTCCTCCGAGACTAGAACACAACATTTTGGCATATTACACCAAAAATGGCACATTGTGCAACAAAAGCTAAAGAAATGGCTGATCTAAGTTGGTCATTATTTAACAGACATAATATATAAATATAGATTGTGTCATTTTCAATGTAACAGTCTTACCTAATGAGAGAAGAGATGGAATGGCTGCAATACAGCTTAACTTGGCCACAAACTGAAGCTCTAACATGCAAAAGACATTACTTTTTTTTAAAGGGGGATGACAACTTTTTCACATTATTTAAAATTTAAATTTATTCCAAAGGGAATGTTACTGAAGTTTTAGAACATAGTATGAATTAACATCTAGAAGAAAACACCCATTTATTTTTAGAAGGAATAGGAATTCATAGTAGACGCCTCATTATTATCCGAGCCTAATTTATAGTAGAAGGCTATCAGATGACAAAAAGGAATACCTCTTATTATCATAATACAGGATTTAAGCAGACCCTGTCACAGCACGGGAATAGTGCTAGGAAGAAGACAGAATTTAATTCCAATTGAAACTAATAAGTAAGCTGGTTTGACAGTACACAGTCTTCAGATGTTAGACTTTGATCTATCCCTGTCCTTTATTGTATGTGTCACAAACTAATACAAATATGCCCATATAATGTACCAATACTAGCAATATTATAGGTCTCATGTATCAGTATTAAAACACAAAGGTGAGCTATTTTTTTTCTAAGAAGCAAGAGAAACAATATGGAATAAAGTAATTTCCCCCAGCCACAATCTGCAGCACAACTGATTGTTAAGTATAGTAATGTGGATTGTCCTCCTTCTGCAAACATTTTAAAAAAATTAAGGATGAAGGGATTCTCTGCAAGGCAATATATCCAACGTGTGAGAGGTGAACAGCAACTCTTCTCAATTGCCAAATGTTCCCGGAAACCAATTTCAGTTCAGTGACAATTGGGTTTGGGACTTATCAGAGCACTTTCTGTCATGAACTCTGGAAGTCTGATACCTGAACGGGGCTTATGTTAAAATTTAGTGTAATTTGAAGCAAAATAAAGTAAATAGAAAATTAAAGCCCTGATAAAGGCATTTCATCACTGGAAACTAGATCTGTCAATCACAAAACTCTGCCTGTGCCTCTGTCCATGCATCAGACTGAACTTTTATTTTTTAATGGAGCTATGGATGAGTTTGTGGGACATTCAAATTATGAGGTTAAAATATGTTTTTAGACTCTCCTATTCTAAATCAGATTGTTTCCTCTTAGACTTGGAGGAAGTTTTGAATATGTCTGAAGTGGCAAATAATATCTTCTTAAATATTAATCTGGTAGAGTTGCTCTCTTGTGTTGGTCAGCTGGTAGAAATGATAGCATTAGGACATTAGCTTAAAGAAATATTCTGGGAGCAAGAAATTATACAAAACGATATACAATAATACTGATATCACTGGATGTAGAATCATGTTTTTACCTTGTCGCACCAGAAATATATATTTGCTACAATAAAATATTCTTCTATTTTTTTTAGAAATATTATTAAAATATAAGATGAAAATTGCAAATATATAATGCGATATTAATGCTTGCAAAATGTGCACAAAGTAACCATATTAATGGAACCCTATTATACTTTTATATGCAATAATTTATACAAGCAGGACATGCACAAAATAGCCACATTAACAAAGTCCTATTATATACAATCATTTATTCAAAGTCTGGTACTTGGAGACACATGTTTTACAGTGTAAAAGAGAGAAAGAAAGCGGAATTTGTAGTTTATTACCACCCAACAAATATTTCTTTGTCAGAACCATAAAGACAAATTGCAAGGTACCACCTGATTATATATCATTTGGGTATGAAATGTGTGTTCTTAAATTATGCATAAACACTTTTTTTGAACAAAAGATATGTATATGAGTCTAAATCTGTATGGTTTGCAAAAATTTCCCTATATTTTTATATTCTCATAATTTTCTACAAAAGAAAAATGAAAGAAAGAAAAAAAGAACTGTCCCTAACACTCTTCTGTAGAGTTTAAACATTTTTTTCAAGTTTTATATTCTTATGCTAGGCATATCTTTTTCAAATATGCATTTCCTTGTATATATTTGTGAAGGTATCCAAGAAGAGCGTGATGGACAGTAGAGGACTCTATTTATGCCCATGTATTTTTCTCCTTTTTGCAGACTGCACCATTTCCTTTTTACCAATGTGCATATTGAATTTAATTTATATCCCCAATCTATTCCCTGACAATGGCACTCAGGCTTTATGCACAGTGGTATCAATTTGCATTTAGTAGGGCTGAATACTCTTCAAAAGTGATTTGAAGTGCTTCAGGTCTCATGCAGAAATAGCATTTCTTTGCTGTTCATTAAAGCAACCTGATCTTGTTTCAGGTTTCCATATAAGTATGGAAAAAAAAGTGATATCCTTTAAGGAATTCATCATCAAAGTTAGGGTGACTCTTGAAGCAATAGGAATCTGAAAAAATATAATGTTCCCTTAAATGAATAGTAGATGAGAAGTGTATGCTTGCATTCAGGTCAGGTCCCAGGCACTTCTAAACCATTTTCATAGTGTGCACAGCCCTATATTTATTATGCTAGGCATAGATATTCCAGAAATATTCTTTAGGTATGACTCAGGTTCAGCTGAAGGATATTGTTCCTTCTTAAATGCTTCATAAAGAAACAATCTGATGTCCTTTCATGTTCTGTCATTTGCAGGAAACCAAAATAAATTGTGTCCGGCTAGCCACCAAAGGTATGTTCAAAATCTCTTTCTCCTATCTTTAAATTATGGAAACAAATTCCTGCAGTGATTTAAAGTACAAGTACCAAATGATCTTTAAGATGCCCCTGAATGTTTCTTTCTTTTGTTACCAGAGAATAACAAGGCTGATATATATATATCAGCCACACACACACACACACACACACACACACACACACACACACACACACACATATATATATCTCATACATACATACATACATACACATACACACACATACATACATATACTGTATGTATGTATGTATGTGTGTATACACACACACACACACACACACACACACATATATATATAGTCATTTACACAATGCCATAAAGTGGAATATCCATATGTTGATTTAAACCAGAAAAGCCACTGCTGATTTTTTTTAAAAGTTTGCTTTTTTCCTCTACTTTCTTTCAAATAATTCTTATGCTTTTAAGAATACCACGCTCCAGGCAGAGCTTTCAGTTTTGATAATGATATGGAAGTGATAATCAAGCTGGTAAACAGAATTCAAAAGAGAGCACATGCCTTGATTTCCAATGAGTGTGTTTTCACAATATCTAAAAGTTCAGCCTTGATTTGTACAAGTTCTGCTGATGTGCCTCCAGGGACCTTGACAAGAATGACTTAAAATTAATGGTAATTTAAGATGAGAAATCAAACCATTGGCCACCTACTAGTGTCTAGTTTAATCTAAACAGAATAGCGGTGCTTTGTTAAAATAAATTTGACAACCCTCAATCTAAATGACAGAGAAGTGATTCCTTTGAAAAGGCATGAATCAAGCAGGTAGCTTTGCCAGCAAAGGTGTCAAGAGAACAATTTATTTGTAACAAAAATTAAAAGCAGAGGAATTCCTGTCTGCCAAATCATTTTCCTCAATAAAAATGTCCTTGAACACAGTTGCAGAAATGGGAAAAATGTGCATATTTTAAAACTGTATTACAATCAGTTTAATATAGACATTCCCCCCCCCCGCCCCAAATTTCACTTTGGTACCAAGCTGAATAACAGAATTATTATTGTTCAATTTATGTCAATGCTATTTTCTCACATTATGGTTTTATTTTTCCTGTAGCTTCTATTCTTGTAATTTTATGTGAAATCTAACGATCACTGTCAAGGTATAAAATTCACTGAGTATGAACACAGTATTTAAATATTTGGGGAAACCTCCTCTTACTGTACAAGAATTAAGGAATAAGAATAAGACAAGTAGCTATCTATACATTTCGTGATTTAAAGCACGGGTGAAATGCTACCGGTTCGGCCCGGTTTGGGCGTACCGGTAGCGGCGGCCGCCGGTGGTTCAGAGAACTGGTAGCGGCAGCAGCGCGAGGCTCTGCCCAGCCGCCTGGATGTCACCATTTTCTTTTTTTTAACCCTCTGTGCATGCGCAAAGTCTTCTGTGCATGCGCAGAGGGTGAAAAAGCATGTGCAACATGGCGCACGCGCAAAGCGCACACTTCCAAACCGGTAGGGAAGGTAAGTAGATTTCAACGCTGATTTAAAGCAATATTCCTGAAATAAAACTGTTATCAGTGGAGTCATGAATATCTTCATTGGTCTCTTATTTTAGAGGAAATAACTAGAGCATTTTAAGCCAATAAAGGAATTCGTCATAACATTTAAACTTCATTTATAAGTTAGCCTTTTGCTCCACAATATATTTTTCACATTAACAATAAAGTTTATTGGCTTTTCTTCATTAGCTATAATTACAACATAAAAGGGTTGGTTTGGCAACCCCAATTCAATTCTCTGTTTCCATGATCCTGACTTTGTCTTGTCTTTACACTATGATTTACACAGACTTATCCTTCTGTTTTCCATATCACAGAATACTAAGTAGCCACAAAATGAAAAAAGTCAGAACAGTTCATCATTATATTGACAGCTGTTTCCATCAGTAAAAGTTATCTTCTACTAAAATTCACCACTATGAAATGCCTCCATGATACAAACTAAGGCTTAATACATTTGTTTAGTTCCAGCTTTAAATAGTGGGATTTGTAAAATTAGGTTTGTGATTTAGCATTATGTGTGAACCCAGCCCCAATCACCCATTCAGCATTCTTCTTCTTGTGCCATATCTGTCATTGGACATTGGTGATCATGTTGGTGATCCTATGATCATTCAGCATACCTTGGTTAAATCAAAGCAACAATAAGGCCTGTGATGATCTCAGATTTTAGTTACTGGATTACATCTGAATGTAATATTCCTTTGTATTATATCTCCTGCTTAAAAAGGAAGGGAATTGGTAAAAAGCCTTGAAATATTAATGCGGAAATATCTGTCTGAAAACCATGTTACAGTAACAGCAATGCAAGGAAGTTTTTCTGCAAATGTTATGAAATTAAAGAATCACATTAAAATGACATCAAAAATCCTTTTAAAAAGTGAATCATATTAAATTGGAGTCGGAGGAAAAAATCTTAATTCTTCAGACTTGTCATCCAAAGGCCTTCCCTACTAATTTACCCAAAAATTAATGGAAGTAAAAGAAGAAAGATATTTTTGGGGTAATAGAATTTTTAGCATTTTTCCCAGATTCTCTCCTGAGCTTTGAAAAAAAAAAAGTATACATCTGTATTTAGAAAAGGAAAACAATGGGATCTCAGAGTTTGGAATGCAGCACCCTGGTGTGTCCTGAACAACAATGAATTTGTAACTGATAAGGCTTGTACCAGCTTCTATAATGGGAATAATTTATTAAAACTTGCTTCCATTTTGCTAAGGAGCAAAAAATGCAAAGCAGGTTTTGAGATATGTCTAAACCAATGGTGATTGGCAAATGGTTTCCTACTAGCAGGTGACTTCCAGTGTGATGCAGTCATGTATGCATAGCCTTTGGGGTATTTGTAGAAGTATATGCAATGGTGAAATTCAGTATTTTTATCCTGTCTATCAATTTAATTTTATTTATAGGTTTTCAAATAGAAAAAATATTTGTTGTCATTGTTGTTAGTTATAAAGTCATGTCCAACCCATCGCGACCCCATGGACAATGTTCCTCCAGGCCTTACTGTTCTCTACCATCCTCTGGAGTCCATTTAAGCTCACGCCTACTGTTTCAGTGACTCCATCAAGCGACCTCATTCTCTGTCGTCCCCTTCTTCTTTAGCCCTCAATCTTTCCCAGCATTAGGCTCTTCTCCAGTGACTCTTTCCTTCTCATTAGGTGGCCAAAAGTATTTGAGTTTCATCTTCAGGATCTGGCCTTCTAAAGAGCAGTCAGGGGGTTGATCTCCTCTAGGACTGACTGGTTTGATCGCCTTGCAGTCCAAGGGACTCGCAGGAGTCTTCTCCAGCACCATAGTTCAAAGGCCTCAATTCTTCGGCGCTCAGCCTTTCTTATGGTCCAACTTTCACAGCCATACATTGCAACTGGGAAAACCATAGCCTTGACTATACACACTTTTGTTGGCAGGGTGATGTCTCTGCTTTTTAGTATCCTGTCTAGATTTGTTATAGCTTTCCTCCCCAGGAGCAAGTGTTTTTTAATTTCTTGGCTGCAGTACCCATCTACGGTGATCTTGGAGCCCAGGAAAATAAAATCTGTCACTACCTCCATTTCTTCCCCATCTATTTGCCAGGAATTGAGAGGACCGGATGCCATGATCTTAGTTTTCTTAATGTTGAGTTTCAAGCCAACTTTTGCACTCTCCTTCTTCACCCGCATCAAGAGGCTCTTTAGTTCCTCTTCACTTTCTGCCATTAGAGTGGAATCATCTGCATATCTGAGGTTGTTGATATTTCTCCCGGAAATCTTAATTCCAATTTTTGATTCATCTAGCCCCACCTTTCTCATGATATGCTCTGCATATAAGTTAAATAGGCAGGGCAATAGTATATAGCCTTGCCAGACTCCTTTCCCAATTTTGAACCAATCAGTGGTTTCGTGTCCAGTTCTCACTGTTGCTTCTTTTTTTTTGAAAATTTTTTTTCTCCACAATATCCATACATATATCAATGCATATACCTTACAATATATAAATAATATACATGATTATACATTTCATCTAATCACTCGTAAATCAATACTCTGTTTTGCACCTTTTTTATACTACTGTTCATCAGTCTGTTTTCATTTCTTGACTCTATTTCACTGTTGCTTCTTGACCCGCATATTGGTTTCTCAAGAGACAAATAAGATGGTCTGGTACTCCCATCTCTTTAAGAACTTGCCACAATTTGTTGTGATCCGCACAATCAAAGGCTTTAGCATAATTAATGAAGCAGAAGTAAATGTTTTCCTGGAACTCCCTAGCTTTCTCCATGATCCAGCGTATGTTGGCAATTTGATCTCTAGATCCTCTGCCTCTTCAAAACCATGCCTGTACTTTTGGTAGTTCTCGATCCACATACTGCTGGAGCCTAGCTTGTAGGATTTTAAGCATAACTTTACTAGCATATAAAATGAGTGCAATGGTGTGATAGTTTGAACATTCTTTGGCATTGTCTTTCTTTGGAATTGGAATGTAAACTGATCTTTTTCAATCCTGTGGCCACTGTTGAGTTTTCCAAATTTGCTGACAAATTAAGTGTAGCACTTTTTCGGCATCATCTTTTAAGATTTTGAATAGCTCAGCTGGGATACTGTCACCTCCACTAGCTTTGTTCTTGTTCAGATTTCCTAAGGCCCATTTGACTTCACATTCTATTCCTGTCCATTTTAGTTCACTGATTCCTAAGATGTCAATGTTCAGTCTTGTCATCTCTTGTTTGACCACTTCCAGCTTGCCTTGATTCATGGATCTTACATTCCAGGTTCCTATGAATAAAAGATCTTTACAACATCGGACTTTTCTTTCACCACCAGATACATCCACGTCCTTTCAGCTTTGGCTCAGTCGCTTCACTCTTTCTGGCACTATTAGTACTACCCCTCTGCTCTTCCCCAGTAGCTTATTGAACACCTTCTGACCTGAGGGGCTCATCTTCCAGCGTCATATCTTTTTGCCTTTTGGTACTGTCAATGGGGTTTTCATGGCAAAGATACTGGAGTAGGTTGCCATTTCCTTCTCCAGTGAATTATGTTTTGTCAGAGCTCTCTGTACTATGACCTGTCCGTCTTGGGTGGCCCTGCACGGCATAGCTCATAGCTTCAATGAGCTATGCAAGCCCCTTCACCACAACAAGTCAGTAATCCATGAAGGGGAAAATTATTTTAATTTAATATTATTTATTGCACAGAAAAAAATAAAATATGCTAAGGAAAACAGAAAGACAAAGAAAAGAAAAGAAAAGAAAAGAAAAGAAAAGAAAAGAAAAGAAAAGAAAAGAAAAGAGAAACATGCTGTAGATAACCAAGAGTTTTAGAAAAAAATAATAGAAAACCCAAAGATGACCTAGGGAAGAAGAAGTGCTAAGCCCGACTCATGAAGTATGATAAAGCTGCATATACATGTATCATTCATATAGTATTTTAGGTGGTTATAGTTTGGTGAAGTTTGAGAACCCTAAAATTTCAGTTAATTTCTCAATTGTTTAATGATTCATGCCAAGAAGTTTGGATTCTCTACTTTCTCTTTAAGGCCTGGAAGTAGACTCATAATTAATATTTTTTTCCAAAATAGCATAGAAAGATTACTTTCCCTGTGGTTTCCCTGTTCTTTTGTAGAAAAAAATATATATTCTTTTAAAAATAAATTGTTTTTAGCAATGGGGTGTGAAAGATGTAATGTAGGTATAACAAAGAAAAATCTGTACATAAATCTGGCATCTATCAAAAGAGTTTGAAAGGATATTTCATTTATTCATTTTATCTTCAAATAGTTTTATAGCAGAAACATGTAAGCATTTTAAGTATGTGGCAAATTAGTATATATGCTTGTGATTTATTAACTATGATCTGAATAAAGAAGGAATTCTAGAAATGTGTAATAGAAAAAAAGTAAGAGTGAGAAAATTGCTAAAGACAAAATTGAGCAGTGGATACACCATCAAAGTCATCAATACCTGGTCTATACGTATGAAACAAAATAGTGCTGGAATTATTAACTGGACAAAAGCTGAACTGGACAGCTTGGACCAAAAGATAGAAAACTAATGACTATTTACTATGCATTATATCCCTTTAATAATATTGATAGATTGTACCTGCCCTACAAAAAATATTTATTTATTTATTTGTTTGTTTGTTTGTTTGTTTGTTTGTTTGTTTATTTAGTCAAGCATGTATTAGATAACATGGTTATTAATACATGAAATAGATATGAATAAAAGGGGACATTAGGACAGGGATGGTAGGCATGTTGGTGCGCTTATGCATGTCCCTTACAGACCTCTTAGGAATGGGGTGAGGTCAACAGTAGATAGTCTATAGGAGGCAGAAGTTTAATTCAAACAAATTGTTGAAGAAGAAAAGCATGTATTAGTTGGTTATGTAAATGACAGTCAAGAACACATACTGATTCAAGCTAAAAACTGAAACTTACTGAAGATGCATGATACAAAACATGTATATTGAAATAATTTAATAAAAACACGTAAATTTTTGGCAAGGAAAAGTACATCATGGTCAATTTCTGCAAAAGATCAAGGGGAAAGTGGATAAAGATAAAAATGGCAATGGCTTATAACTGAAATATTTGCAAAAAGATGTTAACAAAAAATGAAGGCTTGATTTTGGCTACTCAAAAGCAAGCCATTTGAACTAATACAATCAAGACCATAATTGAAATATTATCAAATGATTCAAAGTGCATATTTGCAAAGAAGCAGAAGGAATATTACATCAAATGCTGAGATTTTTCAAGAAGATCACATAAATGGATTATAAAGAACAACGTAAGAGAGTCACTGAAATTACTTATTGGAACAGTGAACAGAAAATTATCATGTGTCAGTAAGGAAAAATTGGTGAGAACATAGAATTGAAAAAAGTAGCTGCCAATATTGTGTGATTTCTCAATACAAATTGATGAAGTCTTGGTTTATAACCGACCAAATTTATCTGTGGTGGAAAATAAGAAAATATGGATAAAAATTTGGCAATACCAGGGGATAGTAGAACAGAAGACAAAGAATTAGAGAAGATTACAAAGTATCAAGATCTGAAAATCCAAGTTGAAAGGTTTCAAGATGCTTGCTACCATCTATAATAACCATGTCGTAAGGTCAGAATATTTAAAGGACCATCTTTTCCCCATCATTTCTGCTTGTCCTAAAAAACTTGATCGAGTGGATACATTTTGTGTCCCATCCTTTAATTAATGTTATCTAATAGGACCTAGGAAGTATGCTTTCTTTGTTGTAGTGACTGCCCTTTGGAGTAGCATCACCCCAGAGATTTGGACTGCCCCAATCACGCAAGATTTCAGGTTATTTCTAAAAAGTTGACCTCCGTATAAACTACAACCATTTTTATGCAGGTTCCTAGTTTATGTGGCAGTCAGTGAACTGTACATGTGAAGACTTTTAGCCTATCTTTAATGAGGTTAAACATGTAACAGGAATCTCTTGAGTTACAGTATATCTGCAGAGATGGCATTTGCTTGGAGTAAAACACTTGAATAGAAATTATGACAAAAGTGCCTGAGGTGCAGTCATATGACCAGAGGAGAGTGACGACTGTTGGAACTTTGACACTGAGTTGCAAGTACCTCCAGGGAGACCATCACTTCAAATGGTCACTAAGCAACTAATCATAAATTGATGACTACCTTTACCTTGAGACACCACAACTATTATAAATACATGCTGGTTGCCAAGTGTCCAAATTTTGATCACATGACTATGGAGATGCTGTGATGGTCATAATGAACAATGAGATACTCTCTCTCAGTCCAACCCACATCACAGAATAGTTGTTGTGGGGAAAATAGGAGGAGGAAGGTATGTTGGATATGTTTGCTGCCTTGAGTTATTTATAAAAAATAATAAAAGTGGGATACAAATAAATAAATAAAATAAAATAAGTATGTTGGACCAGTAATAAGTCCCTTTCATCAGCACAGTTTGGTCGCTAAACAAATGGTCGTAAGTCAAGGACTACTTGTGCTTTTTGCACATTCTGCTCTCTTCTGAGGTTGTGAAAGATTAGTAACTTCTTCCTATTTACAATAGCAATAGCATTTAGACTTATATACTGCTTCACAGTGCTTTAAAGCCATCTCTAAGTGGTTTACAGAGTCAGCATATTGCCCCCAACAATCTGGGTCCTCATTTTACCGATCTCGGAAGGATGGAAGGCTGAGTCAACCTTGAGCCTGATGAGATTTGAACTGCCAAATTCCAGACAGCCAGCAGTCAGAAGAAGTAGCCTGCAATACTGCATTCTAACCACTGCACCACCACGGCTCTTAACAATGCACTTAACCAAAAAAACTGCTGCTCCAAAGGAGGTCTATTGTTTCTCTGTTTCCTTTTTGCCCATCTTCTACCATTCCTGAATAAACTGGGAAAATATCTGGTCTTACTGTGATGTCTTATAGTCTTCAGGTATGGGATAGCATTTCCAATTTTAACCAACATTAATTACCAATGCTTCCAAAATGAAATATTAGAAGTTGGTGTAAAATGTCAAGATGTATTATGTTACTCTTAGTGACAAGAGTATCTAACATAAAACCCCACAATAATTGCTAAAGAATTTTTGAAACCAAGTCAAAATTAATTCTTTTTCATTTCAGGAATTTGGATGAAATAAAATATGAAATTCCCTACCATGAAATTAAATAAGGTGGGCTGGGCTGAAACAATTTCAAGAGGGGGGAAAGCAAGAAATGTGATATTTAATATCAGCATCTGGAAGGTAGCTTCTTACCTTACCAATTTCCATTATGTCAATGTAGTACTCCTTCCATGGTAATCAAATAATCTGCAGGCAAGATGAATTCATTCTGAGTCCCTCGGGAGTTGGGCGGCTTATAAGAACGAATAAATAAATAAATAAATAAATTCTGAAAAAAAATCTATGCATGCAGGTTTCCCATTGTACGATGCAATCCCTGTTTAATTTAGGAGGAAATTGGCTAACAGGACTTTCTGTCATTTCTATGTTTCTGGAACTTTTAAAATAATGAAAAAGAAGAAGACATTGATAAAGAAATTAATTCTTTTTTTCCATAATCATTTGGAAATCAACTCATGGCTGCTTATCCCGAAACCCAACTATTCACCCAATTAAAAAATGAGGGATGGACATTTTGGTCAGTCCTTGAATAAAGCAAGAATTGTCTTCTGAAGCAGTTCAAAGTATAGTGACCACAACTGGGAGTGGCAACTGTTGTTAAGGGAAGCAGTTGTCAGTCAAGCCCCAACTGTGTTTACTTCAGCTTTCCTTTGCTTTGCAGACCTGTGAAGGTCATGAATGCGAGGATTGGTTCTAAAGTTACTTTTTCATCACCATCATAATTGCGAACAATCACTACACGAGGCAGTTGCCAAACAATGACTACCTGTACCCTTTATATGTACATGTGTACTTATAAATTTAACAAAAATGCAAATAATTTTCTTCTCAGTTAAGTCAACTGAAACGAAAAGTATATTCCTCTGATATTTATATGCAGGAAATCCTGTTTTATTCCAAATAGTGTATTTCCTGAATTTATTATAATATTCAGTATATTGCAAACATACATGCAGACAATATGATTGATCTACTCGTCTGCACTACTGCACATATCCCTCACATGAATATAAAACTGCTATCTAACCTTTTTTTTCTTTACTATTAGTACAATCTGTTTTGTGTCTTTAGTCTTTTTCATACTTGAACTTGTATCCATGACAAACTAGTTTAAATAAGAAAGAGGTGGGACTTTATCCAGAATAAAAATTAAAAAAACAGTGAACATGTTTATCAACCTTAATGTGCATCATTAGTAAAACGAACATTCCTTTCAAATAAGATAATAATTAAGCCTCAATTTATTTGTTCTCTGCTACATAATTTTAATTGTAAAAAAAATCTGTTGTTGCACCCTTAGTTTCTTTAATGACATACTGTAAATTTTATATTCTTTAATATGGTATGGATTTCTTTTCTTTTCTTTTTTTCTTGTAAACTGATTTTTCCCCTTGTCCCAGAACAATATCTGTTAGCATTAACACTTTATTTGTGAAAATTGCATTAGCTTGTGAACAGTATGCAATTGGTTCATGTAATGCAGAACATATTTCATTAATTATAATTGAAACCCAGGCAGAGAGCTCATAAATGGTTCTTTATCTCGTACATATATATGTATATTAAAATTTTGAGTGCAAATTTTCAGGATTAAAATGCAATTGTCTGAAGTGGCACATTTTTATTTTTATTTCCTTTTTTCTTTTCTCTCTCTCGTGCATGCTGCCTGGAAACTGTTTTTCTTGTTCTTAGCAGTAATAGGTAGGCAACAGGTGACCACCCGAAACCCACCCAGCTTCATGAGCACAGGTGATTATCAGTACAGGAAAGGAACTGTCATAAAAATGCAAACATTTTGACAGTTACTGGATTGTTATGTCATATATTGTCTGCATGCTGAAGCACGTATGCTCTCATTTATCATTCTGATTTGTTTAATAGAAGCTTTCTTAATATTTTTACACTTTGCCAGCATAAGTGCAGTTTGAATATCTGCAGATAGCAGTTAAATAATACCTTCATTCAGAATGACACTCCATTACCAAACTAGCCTTAAAGTTTCAGATATATTAATACTGGGAGGTATTGATCTTCGGATTGTTTATCTCAATATTTTCCTAATAAACAAAACAAGTTGGTAGCAATACTTTAAAAAAATGATAATCAAAAAAGGATATAGGAAAAAAATCAAGTCAGAAATAAAGAAATAAAATAGTATTAAATATCTTTTGAGTTGGGTTGACATGATAGAAAATATTACACTCATCAGAAAACAAGCAGTTTAATTTTTAAACTGATATACACAGCATGTTTAATTTGGCTCCTTCATGAATTTTGACAAAATGTCAACTAATCCATGCCACAAAATGGAAACCAAGGAAATTTAAAATTATATATAATTTTAGATTTCCTTGGTTTCCATTTTGTGGCATGGATTAGATGACATTTTGACAAAATTCATGATATTTTATATTTATTTATAATTTTATAACAAAGATTAGCTTTGTTCAGTTAAATAAATAGAGTTAGCTTAAGCTTGCTATCTTTAAAATGGTTCCAAGCATCAATATTTTTTTGGTGTCCAGTTAATGAAAGCAAGCAAGAAAGTTATGTTAGCATTGTTTTATTCCAAATAGAAGGGTGTAGAAGATCTGTACTACATTCCCATTTCTGACATCTTCAAGAATCAACACTTGGTTTTGTTTTGTAAGAGGTTATTTGACTCCCCTCATAAGACAGGCAATGTTATGTTTTCTATTCATTTTTCTTTCTGAATAAGGAATACATGCAATTGCATAACACAGATTCAAGACAGGGTTGTAATATATTTGTCATTTATTCATATTAAGGAGAGTATTTTGGTTGGTAGACTTGCAAATCATGGAGAATTTCTCTATCACATTTTCCCAGTATGTTGAACCTTTGAGGAATTGCATGAACAGTGAACTGCAGTAGATCCACTGAATTCCAAGGGCAATAAAGTCAATATATACTAATCCAATGAAAATATGGGAAAAATATCTTTTTGTTTTCCCTCAATATTCAATGTAACATGATTAGAATTGTGGTACTTATAATAATATCAGAGTATTATGTGTAGTTATATGAGGGCTAGTTTGGTGTAATAGTTACAGTACCACAATACAAAATTGTAGATCATGACTTCTATTCCAACCTTAAGCATAAAGCCAGTTGGTTGACTTTGGGTCAGTCATGCCTTCTCAGCCCTAGGAAGAAGACAAAAATAAACCACTTTCAAAAAGATTGTCAAGAAAATCACATGGACTTGTCTAGAAGCCACAGAGAGAAAAGGGGGTCAAGCTATTTTTCAAAGCACCTGAAGGCCAGACAAGGAATAATGGATGGAAACTGATCAAGGAGAGATTCAACCTAGAAATAAGGAGGAACTTTCTGACAGTGAGAACAATCCACCAATGGAACAGCTTGCCTTCAGAAGTTGTGGGAGCTTCATCACTTGAGACTTTCAAGAAGAGATTGGACTGCCATTTGTCAGAAATGGTGTAGGGTCTCCTGCTTGAGTGGGGGGGGTTGGACTAGTTGACCTATAAGGTCCCTTCCAACTCTGTTAATCTGACAATGAAAACAACATAATCGAAATTAGAAAGAAAACTTTCAGGTGGGAACATGAAAGGAAAACAGCTATTTTCCCCCTGGAAGCCTGCATCTGAGGACAATTACTAAATAACAATCCAAATTTGGGTTTGGAAGGCAATATGCTACTACACTATTTGTCTTCAGGCAGATTTTTAATGTTTCTTCTTGCTATGCTCCTACAAGCATTTGTTGTAAAATAGAAAAACAAGTTTGTAAAATAGGACATCCATGAATCTGTCTGAGTGTACATTGAGGTAAAGCCACAATAGACATCAGCACAACTTGTAATTTGCTAATGTATAGGAAATAATAGCCTTTAGAACAAAAAGAAACACAGATTTACCCACTACTCAATATATGAATAGCTCTATAACACCAAAAGTCTGTTCTTTTGAATAATATTTCATTTACTAGGACTTGTTCTTTTGTATTATTAAAGCAATTATATTGTTTGCAAAATATTCTACTTTCATCTAGGTCACATCTATTATTTGCTATTTGTATTTTCATGTACTTGGATACTATTCATTTGACAAGGTCTTTCTTTGTTCTATTTCCACACAATTTTGGTGCATTTCTTCCTAGGTTAGATTGATGAATATTGTCTGTGCATAATCACTCCAAATATATATAGTGAAATGTAGGTTTATTTCATACCATGATCAAATTGTGGAAACAACAATAGTTATATTCAGAATAATAAATACTTAAAATTTACCATACATGCTTGTTCAGTTTATAAGAAAACCTTTAAAAAAAATAATCATGATTTTTGAAAACATGTTCTTGAGGTGCATTTTGAGAGTGTGCTTATTAGCTTAATATAATTACAATTATTGTTAGAAAATTTTACTAGGAAAATAAATGGCATTAAGCCTAATTCTATGTGGACAATTGTTTTTCTGTTCCACTACTGTCCTAGACATACATACATACACACATAAATAAAATGGAAGTAATTCATTCATAATCATTGAACTGAAACTTTTCTTAATATTAACTTTCAGTTATATGTATTAAAGAAACATTTGAAACAATCATCAGGAGATTCAGAAATAGCAAACATTTATATGACTATATTTGAAGATGACCTAGACAATATTTTCCTTATTATATAACATAGGACAAATGAATAGGTAGTTTGCAGTAAAATCACTTATCCAAAATGCCTATACATTTCACAGGGCTTTATTCAGTTGATTGCAACCTATATGAAGAAAGGAAGAAGCATTGCAATGAAGGAATATTACACTTTGATCCTTGAGGAACAAAAACTGTTTCAATGGAGCAATATAAAGCAACAGTTTCAATTATCTCTGGTTATTTCAAAGGATTATGATTAATATATTATAGCTATCCAGTATCCTAAAAGCTAACCTTCCAAATTTATGATAAGACCATGCTCCTGTTAATAAACCATCCTTAGCTTTCTTGAGTACTTACCTGATTCTATTAATGTCATCCTTAATACATCACATTTCTTTTCTTTTTTTGCATACATTTGCTAAAGAATATATGCAATATAACAAACTTTTAATAATACTTTGAAAATACAGTTTTGGGAGAAGGAGAATTTATTTACACCGCTCATGAGCCTTATGTGAGCACTTTTGGAAAATATGGAATTGGGGATGATATTGTGATCAAAAACAATCCTGAGTTTGCACACAAGCAGTCACACAGAATCAGAACCACCTTGTCTTGTCTATTCCATACCCATCTTTTTGTTTTGCAAGTAAGAAAATAATTTAATTTAAATTTATTAAACATGGTTAAGGGGAACCCCTTGATAGATCTGTGTTTCTACCTCACAATAGCAAAGAAATCTATGTAGTAAACTTATTATTAAAGACTAAAGCTTATTCTTTTTAGAAATTTCTTTGTCCACTTAACAGTATTTGAGAAGGCTCAGGTAGTATTTCATTTCACTGTACATCCACAAACTCCATCTCATTTTTCACTTGGATTTGTAGAGTGGAATGTGTTTCTGTACAAATAAAATGTTATAGAGAGAAGACATTTCCTTCTGACTCCAGGAATTATGATATTTTTATCCAGATAGACTAGATTATGTCCAGTAATTTACCATAACAGAAAAGTATCTGTCATTATACCATGAAATCATAGAGTTTCCTACTGTTAAATTGTTCTTCATGTTAAACAATTTCCTAATAGTTAAATGGAATTCGACTAATTGCAATTTAAGTCCATTTTCCCATGATTTGATTTTAGAAATTTTGAAAAATAGGTCAGATCTTGACCAACCTTATAGTTGAGTAATCTCACAATAAAATGTTGCTCAAGATGGCATGTCTGAATACCAGATGGAGAAGAATGCCAGATGGAGAAGAATAATTATTTCCCTAACTCAGAAACTATAATTCTGTTATTACAATTTAGCAATAGCAATAGACTTAAACTTATATACTGCTTCACAGTGCTTTACACCCCTCTCTAAGCGGTTTACAGAGTCAGCATACTCTAACTACTGCATTCTAACCACTGCACCACCACAGCCTTTTGCAATTAATTATTATTCCAGTATTTTTTTCACAAGTATTATTAACAAGCCAAGAATCCTTCATGAACGTATCCCAGGATAATGTTGCAAGATCCAATCTAGGTCTGTCACCGGGACCAGAGGTTTGGGCTTGGGCTTGACAGCACAAAGAAACAACAGCCAATCACTGACCATCACCACACCAACAAACCAATAGGAAGGCACCACATAAATAGGACTCATAGAATATCCCAAAACACATATTCCAGTAGAGAGAAGTTCCCTGAGGACAGGTTCCAGCATGAGTCCAAAAGCTCAGAAAAGTAAACCTCTTCTACCAGTGACTGACCCAGATTGGATTTTGCAAGAATCCTTCATTTTATACCTATGAATCTGATCTCTTTTCCTTAAGGGAAAAATATCGTATCTGTATTAATTTGTTGTTTTCAATCCATTTCATAAACTTATTGAAATCATTTTAACATAATTTCTGTTTTTAGCATATTAGTTGTCCCTCCCATTGTTGGTCAACTGTAAATTTAAGAAGCATTAAGAATTGGTTGCAATTGTTTCCAAATATTGATATTTAGAAATAAAGATAAGGCTTAAAGTTTGCACTTTTCTTTCTATCATGCAGTAATGCAGATACTGTTTAATTAAAAGCATGTTTTTAACATGGGAAAACTCATATGGGAAAGTGGTAGGCACCAAGGAGAGGTAGGAACATGTATGTAAGGAACTTGATGAGAATCATGCACTGAATTAGCAGCAAAGAAAATATGTATAGCCAGATATATAATTTTTAGAAAATATAAGTTGAAACATTAATTACTTTCGGCTTGAAGTCTAAGGAATCTAAGAAATTGAAAGTGTAAGAATCTTGTGCTCAATTTTCTCACATGACTGTTCCTGAAGAAATCTGGGATGCTAAATGTTAACAAAAAAGCAATATTCTGACACAAAAGTCCTCTACAATTAAATTTATTGAACAGGAAAAGGATTAGATTACCAAAATCTTGACAACTGAACGGTTTCACTTTAGTTTATCAGTTTTCAGTTTATCTCTACATTCATTGGAGTAGACATTTCTAATTGTCTTCATTAAAACTGTCTGATGAACAGGAGGTGGCTAACCATTTTCCTGATAATGGAGGAGCTACACATATAGTAATTTTTTTTACAAACTATTATTCATTTTATTGAGTTCTGAGAAGCCTAAATCTTGTTTTCCTCATAAGGGATTTTTGTGGCAAAGTTAGCATTTGTTCACTGCTGAAAAGATTAATTTCCTCAGAATCAATTAACCCCTAATCTTTAAATGATGAAACAGGTCTTACAATTGAATACACATACACATTCACACAGACATCACAAACCTACACATATGCACTCACATGCTACACTCTGCATCTTATTAACTTGCTTTCTCTATGAAAAAGCTTCATTGTACAAGAAGCAATAGCTATCTTCTCAAAACGTTCAGGTAAATGAGCTAAAGTTCTATGAAATTCATTTCACAAAAATGTGAAACACATGACAAAAATGAAACAGAGAGAGGGAAAGAGAGAGGGAGGGAGGGAAGGAGGGATGGATGGATAGATAGATAGATGGATAGATGGATAGATGGATAGATTTTGAAAGTTCCGGAGAACTGGTAAAGCCAGCATCTTGATAAAACATGAAGAAAATGTTTTGTAAAAATTACTTGTTAGCTTTGTATGTTAGATGTGTTTTGATGTTTTATTGATATCAGTTATAAAATAGATTTATAGCAATCAATCTTGCCCTCCTCAAGACACAGCTTTTCTGGAGTAATAGAATTAGTGACATGAGGAAAGGGACACTTTTTGCTAGATTTCAGAAAAGTTATAACAAAGCATTTTGCTATACATCAAGGCTGTGTAATACTTTTGGTTTGCTGGGGGAAAAAGTACTTTGAAGTTCATCTTTTCTCCATACTGTTCTGCAGCTAGATAGCAAAGCTGTTTGAGTGTGGAAAAATATGGAGTTGCTGACAGTGGTTTCATGATCACCTCAGCATCTTTTGCTGTTTACTTTTTTACCTCTAGTGGTTCACAGCTAGGGATGTTCAGAGCCAAAGTTAAGGGTGTTCAGAGCCAAAGAGAAAAATAGAAATCCAATGAAATGAATCAGTTATAAATGTTGCTTTTTTTAAAATGGAAAACCTATGATAAAATTGTTCCAATACAAACCGTTTTAAAATTCTACCTTCTATTGACACTGTGATGCAGATCTTTGTTTGGAATTGATAAATGCTATAGACAAACACAATATTTTTCCAATATTAAATGTTGTAGCTATTTATATATTATGACATCTGACATGATACACATCTCCATCATTGTGACAAAATAATTTGGATAATTTATGTGTACCTTCTTAGTTAATTTATATATGGCAGTGGCTATTGGAGACTTTAGATAATAGAAAATTAATTTTATAAATTATTGCAGACTATTTGTATCATACTATGTACTCTAGCCTGATAGTCTTACTCCTCCCTGATAGTTTGGAAGGTGAGTCATTAGGAAAGTCATATGAAAGCCTATCTAAGTTCGTCAGCCTTACCAGACTACTTTATTTATGTTTTTATTGATTATGTGCCATCAGGTCGGTGTCAACTGTTAGATAGATTTTCTCTATGATCATCTATCCTTAACCTGGTCCTTCAAATATTCCAAGTCTTCCTTTACTAATTGCCACTAAATCCATGCACCTTGGTGCTGATCATCCTCTTCTTCTCTTTCTACTTTATAGTAAAATAAAATGTTACCATAAAATATTATTACAAATTAGTCTTCATATTATTAATTAAAAGATCTAAATAATTCTATTGATGTAGAGGAGATTTGACTGTTGCTCTGAATTTGATTTCCCCATCCAACTCTTTGCAGAATAAATAAATGTTTGTTGTACATTGGCTAAGATGTTTAAGACAGTAGCATTTGTGCATTGATATTTAATTGCTGAGATTCTAATTTGTTGAGAGTCTCCTGCTTCTGGTGGCTTATAAATAAATAAACAAATATCATAGTTGGTCATTTATTTCGATCATACACATCAAATTACTTTAACAGTCACACACACACCAACACACACAGACATTGACAAACACAGACATACATACACATGCACACACATTTCCACAAACACAAGCAGTGAAGAATTTCACTGTACTCTGAAATGAAATGCACAATCTATCTTGCATAAATGTTTATGTACTAGTCAGTGAGAATCAACTTCTTACATTTATTCCCCCAATTTCTTTATATAGAGACTATGTGTACCTTGCAATAAGGAATGTAGCTTCATGCACATACTGAATAATGTTTTTTGACTATAACCAGACAGTTGAAAACTCTTCAAAATCTTCTGCTGGTGTTCAGTCTATACTCTTAGCAAACTGTATTCTCCAAATGCAACCTGCTTCACTTGATTTTGTTTGAGCGCCTCCAGAGATTGAAGATCCAATTTTACCAATTTCATTTGAGTGTTTTCTGGTTTATTGGAAGCCTTAAGGGCATGAGAAATACCACTGCTATTACAATATGTTTCTGGACAATTGCAGCAGTTGAATGACATAGATCCTATTCAGATGCTCCCCTAATTGCTACATGCTGGAGGCAGTAATCCATAAAGTATAAGCTCTTAAAATGCTGTTCTACTAGTCACTGGGGATACTGGACAGAGCACAACTGTTATTGAAATTTCTGGCAGGAAGTCATAGCTAGGCATATTAGCCTGGTTTGCTTCATTTAGAAATGAAGCAAAAATATTTTTGCTGACTGAAAGTGAGGGATGCATATTTAGAATAGCTAGCGATGTTGTAAAATATGAGCAGAGCTATATTTGCCACTTTGAGCTCTTCCCACTTTTCAGTTATGAAGCTTTGGCAATTAAAATGGTATTATGCTATTGGTGATGCGGCCATCAAAGCTCTAGAAATATGAGGCAAATAATCCTGTATAAACAAACCTTCTTATAAAGAACTGGCAAGTTTGCTCTACTGGTTAAGGCACCAGGCTAGAAAGTGGGAGATTGTGAATTCAAGTCTCGCCTTAACCATGAAAGTTGGCTGGATGACCTTGGGCTAGACATTCTCTCTCAGCCCAGCTCACCTCATAGAGTTATTGTTGTGAGGAAAATAAAAGCTGTGTTCAGTACCTTGAGATATTTGTAAAAGTAATATATTTATACAAATAAATGAAATAATAATAATATTAAATACATACTTGATTTAATGATGATCCATTTTTTTCATTTGACACATTTTTCCGAGGTCTGACATCTTCATTAGACAAAAAAAGTGGTTGATTGAATAACAGCACATCCCACCCTGCCCCATCTCCCTACTTGTAATTGGATTTTAATGGTTGCTTTTATTAATTAATTAATGTAGATAGATAGATATTTATGATTGTAAACTTCCCAGAATTACCCTGTGGTAAGATCGGTAGCCAATAAAAATTATAAATAAATTAATAAACATAAAAATATGTTTTTTCAAAAAAAGAATAGAATACAAAATTACATTATGTGGTAATGCATGATAAATTTACTGAAATGGGATTATGTTTGCCATTTAGTCTGATATATCACAGAGCATACTGTTGGAAGAGAGAAACTATTTTTGTCATATTTGGGGCAAAGATACATTTCTCTTTCTATTATGGCCAAATACAGGTTTGGCTTTTTGTTGCATTTGAACAGTTGTTGAAATCTGATTTACCTGGGATTTTTCAACAATGCTTTTATTTTCTCCTTTTCTACAACTTTTTAAGGAGCTTCTACACAGAATTCTAATGTGGTGGAACCAGAAAAACAGGTTGATAATACGGTGAAAATGGCTGGAGTTATAGCTGGTCTTCTGATGTTTGTAATTATCCTTTTGGGAGCGATGCTTACAATCAAAAGGAGGTATGTTTCTAAGATCTCTACATTGCCTTTATTTGGGAATGTTTTTTATTGCTGTTATCTTTTGTTTAAATATTTAGCATTTTATTGGTGCATATTTTATGCTCATTTGGGGATGCAAAGAGTGAGGCAGTTTAGAGGTTTTTCCTCTTTTCATGGAATTTTGAATACATGGCTAAAGGAAAGGTTCTCTGCATGGGGATTTTATTCGGATTATATGTTGTGTGGCTGTGATGTATGTATATTTTCCTTCAGCCATTTGATGGAATAATGAATTGTGATTTACTTATTACTAGCTTGGTGAGTGTGGGAAACATGCAGAACTTTTAGATATCTATTTACTATGGGGATAAATATATGGATGTTTAAATATATCAAAACCAATTTTAAGTCCTGAGTTCTCAATACATGTTGTCATATCCATAGTATAGATTTTTATTGTTTACAAATTAATTCTTTCTCCCAGAAAAGTCTGGGATTTGTAACTCTGCCAGTCTGGGAAAGAAAAAGTCATTTATAACAAATAACAAATTTTCATTAAATTATATTTCCCAAGATCCTTTGGTTGAAGATATAATTACTAAACTATTATTCCAATAATAATATAAATTTGTGGTTTATCCAGGCCAGCTTGTATTACCTGAGCAAGTCATTTCACTTAGCTACAAAAAGGAAAGTAGTTTTTCACAAGTTGATTATACTTCCACTCCCTCAGATGTTCAACGGTGTACAAATATGTACACAATTTTATTAACATTACATGTTTGCATTTTTCAAACTGGAATAATTCATTAGAAGAGCATTATATTCAAATTGTGTATGTTGGGTATGTGTATGTGTGTACTTGAAGACTGATACATATGCAGTTCATGTGTTATGATGTTGCTTGTCTGCTATTGTTATTACAAGCTATGAAATGTGTGGGTTGCTTCCAAAAACTCCCTTTCTATTCTTTTTTGAAGGAGCGGTGCAGTAGATCCAAGGTGATTATTAATCTGCTAAGTGTGTCTTGACTGTGCATGTTCAATGACAGCCATTTCCTCTGGACCATCCACTCAGATGGACAAACTTATTAAAATTTGCTTGAAAAAGAAGGGCTGTATGAAGGATTTGTTTCGGTTCATATGACCACCACTTTACAAAGTTGTTGCTGGCATGTATTAGAAAAAAAAAGTTTTGAAATAGGCCTTTTTTTTTTGCATCTGTATATGCTTTCTATGTGAACCACTGGCTATCACACTTTGAACCAGCATGGCATGCTGAGTTTCCTTGCTCTCATTTTATGATCACCATGCCTACTACATATTGTGATTTAGTCATTCAATTAACTTGGCAGTTTCTAGCGTCAAGGAAGCATTTTTGTATTGATTAAATACAAAAACTACTTATATTTCAGCATAGTTAAAGAAACCCACAGAATACCAATCTGAGCCTATGATAGTCATGGGAATCTGCTCATACCAAGAGATTCGTTTTTCTTTTTTTAGTTGTGTTTAACTGAACTCCTTTAAGTTTAGAACTACAGTGCAGCTTTCTGTATATCTGCTGTAATTATATATAAGTATAATTAATTGTATGTTCTACAATAAATGGTACGGGTGGAGGGAACCTGTTTAAAACATTTTTCCTGTTTCTTAGAAATATTTTCTTAGAGTTAAATCTATGTTATAGCAAAGACAAGCAGTCCATCAAAAAGCATGCATAAAATAAATTCTACTATACTAAACACCAGTTCCCATTTGTCTCTATAAATCCTGATGATGCTTACAAGCAGAAATCTACAAATATAGCCTATGCACAAGCATTAGAACTCTTTGTAAAAATATATCCTGCATACATTTTTTGCACTTGAATTTAAATTCAATGAATTAAATACTATACATTTTTCCATCTCTTTTGCAGATTCTCTTGCTGAAGATGGGGGGGGGGATAGCATTCTATAAGGGTATATAAAATGACTGAATTTGAACCCTTTCAAATTTTGAACCCTTTCATTATTAATTCAAACATTATTTAATGTGTGAACCAGCTATTTGACAATCAAACAGGCTGTTTGATTATTTTGGAAGGATTTTAAACTTGACATAGAGTGTTTTGCACGCAAAGCTCTTCAAAATGAGACATTTGCTCTTGGGCTGGCCGTTTTGGATTGAAAACAGTTTGAACTTACACATTGCTGTTCATCTGTAGCTTCTTGCATTAAATGGAAGCAAATTAGCGAATTTTACACAACTGAGCTAAAGTTGGGGGCATTTTCTCATAGACTTGCTTTTCTCTCCACTAATTCCAATAAAATATAATTGAAGCAGTAACTGGAGTAAAAATAATACATGTTTTTTATAAATGAATGATTTTGTATGGAACTACATTCTACCTTTATTTATTTATGAGTAACCATTGTGTTTGAAGATTAATTACATTTCACTGCGCTGCTATTTATCATTTAATTGTTTTAAAGTATACTTATATAAAATTTAATAGAATAATTCTGGAATGGAAGGAAAAAAAGTAATTTATATGTTTTCTTCCTATAATTATTTATATTTTCACTAAGTGTAACCAGATTAGTACAAAATTTGTATAACAAAAACGTGTGTGGTATAAACTACAATTTATACAAATACGGCAAATAAACAATAGCAATAACAGGTAATTAATATTAACACAGAAATGCTGAACCCTATGCTTCATGTTGATCTATATTCCCTAGTAAACTTAATGACATAGCAAAGTATTAAAGATCTTGGGTATGCAAGATAAATCTGCATATACTGTACATGTATTCATATTGGTTCCAGTTCTACATGTCACACTGGCAGAAAGACTTAGAAAAATTGGGAGTGTTTCCAGTAAAACCAATGAGGATAACCAGGGGGCTAGGAACTGAATTCTATAAATGAGTGTGAAGTACCTATAGCTGTGTTTAGCCGGAGGGATATATAGAGGATATGATAGAATTGTTGTAATATTTGAACATGTGTCATGTGGAAAGTATAACATTGGTTTTCTTTCATTTTAGAATACAGGACAAAGAATAATGGATTTAAGAATAGGAGGCAGATTCATCTTAAATTATTGTGGGGAGGGAAACCTGCTCCAAAGTAAAGGCAATAATCCTGAGGATAGATCAGCTGAAAGAGCAATTAATGGATCAAAAAACATTGAAAATAATTTGCCTGACTGCTTTTTCTTAACTGCTTTCCATCTAGACAAAAAAGGGCCATGTACACTATAAACTTACTCTTGTTTTACTAATTGACTCCTAATGCCTCAGGTTTAAACTATTTTTTTTCCATAGTGATTTATGACCAGGATGGTAGTTAGCAAATTTCTAACATACTATAACGAACTAATTTCAGAAAATGAAGGATTGCCACAAAGGTAAAAACTTGCACCCAGGAATTTAATATATACCGTGTTAAGACCATTAGTATTTCTATACAAACACATTTTGGGGATTTCATAATCTTGTACAGTACACAGTCAATTTTCAAACAATAATTAAGAAAACAGCAATAGGGGCCCAACAGCTTTAACAAAAAGGATTTTGGTTCAGTTGTCTTTTGTCACTTACAAAATAGAAGCAAGCTAGAAATAGACATTAAACAGGACTATCTTGTCAACAAAATCTGTTGGTGCCCTGAAGTTACTTTTATGCCTTCATCTAATCAAGTAGGTCAGAAGTTGTACAATAATTGGATCACAGTGGAAAGTATTGTCATATTGAGAGACATATGGTTTGCAAAAAATCTATCATGCTTTGAAATGAGAAGCAAATTAAAAAACATTGGTGAGCTGGAATATCTGAGGAATAAAGGAACTGAGTCTTCAAAAACCCAGTACTCACAAATAATTAAATAAACAAATAATAAGATTGATATTACAAAAAACAATAATTATGTATCCTAGCCATTCTGAATTCAGCCTTCAAGAAAATGAGTTGTCTTTCAGCCCACCGAGCAACAAGGACAAGATTCTCTTGTCTTTTAAAGCAATGAGGCAGAAAAATAGTAATTTAATTAGACAAACTTGAGACATTACCTTCAGATATCAGAGTGGCATCTGCTCACAGCCTAAGGCATTATAGCTGATCAGCAACAGACACAATTCATTTAATTTTCCTGATGCATTTTGCTAACCAAAAGGGAGAGTGATATCAGGGCAGAACTAGGTAAAGAGAAAACATTTTGGAATTAAATAGCAACAAAATTGCCACAAAATTGAAGTAATGTTGAAATTAAAGATGGATAAGTAGTCTCAAGATTTTATCTAACTGACATAAACACAAAATCAAACTCAGATGCTTTTGAGAAATTTAATTAAAGTGATTCCATGTTGAATATAAGTACCTCAGATTCATTTGACTACACTCAGGCCTCACAATATTAGTATTTTGCTGTTCTACATGCTTCAATTAAATAGCCAGTAATAGCCTTAGCACTGAATACAACTTCGACTATTCTGACTATTCATTCAATGATGGTACAAATGTACAACAGTCTTACTAAAAATGACTTACAACAAATCCTCGAAGTTGTGACCATCACACCACTTGTAGCCACATGATCATTTGAAACCTTCTGTACTGGCTTCCAACAATCAAAGTTAATGGGGGAAGCTAGATTTGCTTAATAACTTAGTAAAAATTATCACAAAATTGGGCTTGATCACCTGATGACTCGCTTTACAACTGCACTGATTTACAATGGAAATTTGGGTCCCAATTATGGTCATAGGTTGAGGACTGCCTATACAGAAGATCTATTATGATTAAAAAAAGATCCTTCCTTCTCTGTTTATCCACTGGTTTTAGGTTCAAAAGATAGAAACATGCTATTTCTTACACATTCTTCCATTACCAAAATATTTCGGAAAGGGAACCAGTGCTACATTCTAATCAAATTGTTTGTTAATCCTGTTCTGTTAGCGGTCTACTTTTTTCAGTCTGATAATTATTGGTCTAATTTTTAATTAACAGTCCCTGGAAAAATCAAAATATTGACGTTAGAGGTAAATGAAGGCAGGACTTTAAAAACTTTTATTTTCTGTGTCTGAATTTACAATTTATCAACTACCATCCTTTTTTTTAATGCCCCTAGTATTCAGGACAGTAGTGGGTTCTAAAACCCGTTACTACTGGTTCGTGCGCACACTCACACGTGTGTGATGCTTCTGTGCAGAAGCATCCTGGGCGGGTGGGCGGAGCATCCCAGGTGGGTTGGCAGAGCCTCCCACCACCGGCGCTATCGGTTCTAAGAACCACCACCGGCGCTATCGGTTCTTTCTTTCTTTCTTTTTTAATGCTTAGTGTGGTTCCAGGAATGCTGGCCTCTGAAGATAGGGGCTTCTCTCCTAGGACTTCTTGGACTGACTATGTCACCACATAGTTTTCTCTGGTCACATGGCCTGTCAGACAAGCTGTAGGAACAAAACCTCTTTCTTTTGTCTATTCAAACTTAAGAAGCATTTTTAATTTTTAAATTGAAGATTAGTTGCATAGAAAGGGTGAAAAGTAGAAAGTAGGACAGCAGCTTTTAGCTCATCTATAAACTCCCTTCTATGGGGATAATCACCCTTTCATTTTAAATACTAATGAATGAATGTGCTATTGAATAAATCCACAAATTGCCTTAATCCATTAAAATAAATGCTGGAACCTTTAAGAATAGATTAGTTTCACACGCAGATAGCAGTGAGACAACTTTCGGCAAATAAGAATTTATTACTAAACATGTAGCAGGGAAAGGAAACTTAGAATCTAAAAAAAACATGTTTTACATTTCAATAGAAGTACTAACGTTTCTTCCTTGTAATAGTCCAGAGTCCTTGTATTTCTCTTTCTGCTGCTCCATTGATCAAACCATATTATATTCATATCTATCTCTTCTATTGCAAGAAGATATATCTCTGTGATTGCCAGGAATCAAAAATGACTTGATGGCACATAATCAATCACCAAAATAGGATCAATGCAAGGTGATTATCATTTAGGACATCAAGCAAATAGATGTAGAAATGTGTATTTTTTATTTTTTTATTTTTTTATTTATTTGTCAAACATGTACAAGATAGTAGGTGTTTTTATAAACATAACATAAGCAAAGAAGTACAGATAAATGAGGACAATAGGACAGTAAGACAGGGACGGTAGGCACAGTGGTGCACTTATGCATGCCCCTTACAGACCTTTTAGGAATGGGGTGTGATCGACTGTAGACAGTCTAAGGTTAAAGTTTTGGGGGTTTGGGGATTTCCAATTTCATGAATCATTGAATTTCCAATGATTCAGAATTAGTATCAGATTACTTTTTATGTACTTGGAATATTTTCCTGAATTCAATAGCAATAGCACTTAGACTTATATACCGCTTCATAGTGCTTTACAGCCCTCTCTAAGCGGTTTACAGAGTTCAGCATATTGCCCCCAACAATCTGGGTCCTCATTTTACCGACCTCAGAAGGATGGAAGGCTGAGTCAACCTTGAGCCTGGTGAGATTTGAACAGCTGAACTGCTGAACTAGCAGTCACTGAAGTAGTTGCAGTGCTGCTTTTAACCACTGCGCCACCTTGGCTTTAATGTCTGTCTTTAAGCATATACGTGCATGCAGCTGGACTAATTCTTTTCCAAACAACTCCCATGAATACCATGGAAGATTCTTCTGATCATTCTAGTTTGTGAATCTCAGAGGGGGAAAAAAGCTTCCATCTGTACATAAATAGTGGAGAAAATACTTTTGATATTAAAGATTAAATGACCTATGGTGCCATTGGTAATTTTATCCCCATTGTTTTATATTACATTTGCTCAATTTCATCAAGACCATAGGCTAATCTTGTGTCTATTAGTAAGCTAGAACTAGAAACTACTCTCCAAAATTTTGATTTGTGGAGTCTGTGATGAGAGTCCCCTGTGAATCTTTAGAAAGTTCACTGTTGTTGTTTTTTTATTATGTGGAGAATTTTAATTAATCCCTATTCAAACCTATTCACATAACATGAGAAGTTCAATGAGCACATGGACAGAACGTTGGATGATTTTATACAGGGTATACAGTACTCTTTGACTTGGAAATGAAAATGAAAGAAACAAGAAAAGGAAGATGATGGAGGAAGTGTCTTAAATACACCTTTGTATTTAAAATGCTTTGTTTTTGTTGGCTTTTTTGTTTTTCTAAGAGTAAATAGCTTCATGGGGAAGAGGAGGTGCTCATTATGATAACTGTGGGAAGATGGAATAAAGAAGTATAGCCCCATGGCAAGATAAAGCAAATAAATTTAACAAACAAAACAAATAAATACAAAGTGTTGTGACCAAACCTTCATTAAGAGACTTTTAAAAAAATATTGAGAAAGTAATAGGGAACATATTTATTTTAATTTTATGTATGTATATCAGAGTTTGTTGCAGAAAAATCAATTTCCAGAAGCACACACAGATAACTGATTCATCTGGATTCATTAACTTCTTTATAAACTTAATATATATACAATACCACAAGTAGATTATTTCTTCAATGTAGTAGCAGTTACAAGCAAAATACAAGCAGCTTCTAGTTCAGAGTTCAGAGAGAGAGACAAGAGTACAGAGTGGGCTGAGCCATGCCCAGCCTTCTAGTTTAAGTTTCGATTCTCTGCACAGACTCAGATGTGTTTAGCTCTCATTGGCTGACTTAGTTGCTATGCCTATTCATTGGCTGACCTTGTTACCATTGTCTCTCCTAGTCATGAATATTCTAACAATGTATGTATGTACAAAGGAAAAATGAAAATGATATTCCTTCCTTATCTAGCATCTTATCTTTGTTTCAGTAAAGCAAAGATGCGCTACTCCATCTTTTTCTTTTTTAAAAGCATTTAGTTGGCACTAAAACTTCCAACATTGTGGATATTTGGAGGGAAGGGGTATTTTTCTAATAAAAGCAGGTATCATAACCATTTGATGACTTATATGCCTGCCTTGTTTTCTTTAGATTTCATAACCTAATAACCTACCAAAGCTCAACAAAACTTCTTATCACCTGATTGATTGTCAAAATATATAAGTGTATTTCATGGAAACCAATCAAGTTTCTAAAAATTTCAAAGTCAGGTCCTTGTTTGTATCCAGATCTGAAATCTGACAAACCGTGAACAGCTTTTGCATTTCTGTGGTGAGACTCATGTCCACCAAAGATATTTTCCAGAAAACATATAGTTGGTCACAAAATCAAAAGAAATAAGAAGCAATTATTTAACCACTGTTTATAAAAAAAATAGCAGCATCTGCAGTAATTCAAGTCCATACAAAATATATTAATTATTGAAATGAACATATAGAGAGGAGCCTATGTACTTTTAAGAGAGGATAGAAATAGAATGACAAAAAGGGTAACCAAAATCCCAATAATCAGTGGGAGTTTAGAAATTAAGGATTTAGAACAAGGAGAAGAAGAGGAAAAAGAATTTCTTCCCCATCAGTGTTTTGCATAACTGGGACAGTTATGAGAACATTTTCATCCTGGTCTATTCTAGGCAAGCCTCCTTTTGCCACAGTAAATGCCACAGATCCTTTATCAAAGTTTCCAGGGTACATATTTAGAGGAACCATTCCTTTAAATAGGTAAAAAAGATTTATATGTAGTTTTGTGTGCAATAGCAAGCACTTCAATTTGGAAACATGGAGAAAGCAATAAAGTTCACAGAATGGAAATTTACTTGAATAGTTAATATGGATTCAGCAGTAGTTTGTTGGATAGAATAGTGGAGAGCGAACTTTCTGCTTTTTAAGTTTATTATGAACAAAATAAATAATGCATCTCTTCATGTAGATGTGTTGTACATAACAATTCTACATTATTTTCCAAGACATTTTTCCAATTTATCCAGTATTATGTACAGATCATTTAAAATATTGGAGGTTGGGTCATTTTTATAGTAGCCAAGTGAGAAAATTAAATCTTTGTATTATCATCATAAGTGATTCTACACTTAAAAGCTCCCATTGAAATCATTGGATCTAAGTTAGTCATAACCAATGTCTCATTGATTTAAATGGAACTAATCAGTAGGCTGTAACCTGTAATCAGAATGAATGAAACATGGTAGGCAACATGATGTACCAAATGTGCTTGAAATTACATTTCATGCATAAGTAATTGAAACATAAATATTCAAGCTATTAATTCCATATATTGGTACCATAACATAATGAACATGGAACTGGAGTTTTTAAAGGATTCAGTGGAATGTGAATGGAAAAAGAGGAGTCTTTGAAGAACCAGTATAAAGCCTTAATAAGTTTGAATCATGGTACACTGAACACTCACTAGTTTGTTTAACTTGTGGAGACGATGCAGTTGTAGCTTTGCTTGCTAAAACCTCATTGTGGTGTATTGCTAAGAAGTCTAAAGTTATTTCCCAAAGCTGTAGGGCAGGGTACACACTGTATGTATAAAAGCTTTGAAAAGACTTAGTGTGTGCGTCATTTATTTTGTCATCTCTGGCAAAGAATATTTGTTTTCAGAAGTTAAGTATTCCCTCTGTGCTATGTTCTCATTTGTATGCTTCTCTTTGTTGGAGTTGGAGAAAATGATATCATTCATTCCAAACATATACTGAAGTTTGAGACATATGTTGTTGTTTTTTCTGGGCCCTATGTATTCTTAGTAGGAAATTGGCAAACTCTAATAGTTATTTCAAGAGTCCTTTTCTTGTGGCACTTGCAGTAATGAACTGTATATCTTAAAACATAATTAACATGGTTAATGTTTGTATCACTGGACATGTGCATTCTGATAACACAGAAAATAGAAAGGATGCAAAGGAACAAAAAACTGTGCCTACATTTTCCTCCTTGTTACTTAGTTTTACAAATTGTCTTAGTTAAATTGGAATTTAGGAAGAATTGACAGCAGTGCTAAATTAATCTGCTAAGAAATCCCACCTCTTGTTTAAATGAAAAAAAATTGTATAAAGCTTTGTCTTTAGAGCAGTGGTTGGTTGGTTACAAAGATGTTTTCCCTGACATTTTCTGATATTCAAGAACTACCAATGATCATACCTCTTGAAACTGTAGTAATATTTTAAATCTGTTAGAATATTAAGCGTAGCTCACTGTATAGTTTTAGCTTTTGTCTGTTGTCTGTAATAGTATGTGACACATTTGTCAAAAGAGAACAACTTGTTCCTTGTTTTACAAGGTGACTTTGAGGTGTAACACATTCCAATATGAATGGATGAACTTCAGGGGGTTAATGACTAAGTGGGAAGAACATGATATATCATCAGCAGGGGAAGAAATTGAATGCTAGAGTATTTGAAAGTTATTATTTCTAAAGCAGATAATTTAGTATGCACTGTGTGCATTGACTGTGAACATGTGTGTGGTTCCAAAGTGCTTATGCACAACTGCAAGCCTTATTCATGTACATCTCAAATAAAATTCACTACAGAGAGGAACAGGGATACAAATCATGTCTTCCAGATTATTTCCTGGTATGACACCAATTTACTAATTTAAACTATGTATGTGCTTTCTGGAGGTTTGACAAAACCTATGTTATATAGCTGCTTTGTATAACTCATAGGTAGTTTGAGAGAACATCAAATGGATATTTTAATGCTCAAAGGAGCTGATGTACCAGTGGGATATTGTGTGCAATTATACAAGTTTGCATGTGTGTTCATAATGCACGGCAATTCAGGTTTAATCGAGAATCCTAGATTTACAAGCGTCCAGATTAAATATGTATGTGTACATTACTAGTTACAAGTGTGTTTGACATTGTTTGAATCTTTGCCAAGACAATACTCTTCCCAGAAAATTATTCTACATCAGCTTGCTTATAGAGGTGGCATTTATATCTAGAATACATAATTATGAGTTATGAAGTGCAGAGTTTATTTGTTACATTTTCATATGCAAAACCAATTCCATTATTAGAATATATAGGAAATGAATTATCAACTTGTATTTAGTAGAGCTCAGCCAAATAATTCATTACTTCATCTTGCTGTTTCCACATTGCTCCTTCCCTTGATTATTTTTGGGACAGCCTTGCAAATTGTTTATTCATGTAGTACGTCTATTCTCACTGTGTGATTGTTTTTCTTTCTGCTTTTAGTCACTGTACTATTCCCCCCGCTTTCTTTCTTCATCTAAGACAGGGGTGTCAAACTCACGTCATCACGTCATCATGTGACGTATCATGACTTTTCCCCTTTCACTAAACTGGGGGTGGGTGTGGCCAGCGCATGACGTATCTGGCCTGAGGAACCGCAAGTTTGACTCCTCTGATCTAAGATAACTTTTCTCTTCCACTTATTTAGCTTCAAATAATGTCATGTGGTTAAATGTGATTGACTTCTCTGCAGTGTGATTTGGCGTTTTTGTGACATTTTGAGAGTGTCAAATTAAAATATTTACTGATTATTCTGTAAACTAGCAACTAGAGGTTAGATGGCAAAAATGGATGCATGGAATGCAACCATTGTTGCTGCCAGAATTACAAAATAGCCCCTTCTTCAATCCTATAAAAGCTTGCTTATGAATTTTTCATTCTTAAATTTAGACCTCAGTTACCTCTAAACTTGTGTTCTTCTTCATGCCTAAACAGGCTTAAAACAATTGGTCGGTATTATTATTGTTTGGTTAGGAACTCAAAGCATTGTGAACTGACTTGCCCAGGACTATACAAAACATTAGTAGCAGTTGTACTTGTCAAGTGCAAACATTCCTGTTTGAGGAAAGTAGCAACTAGACCTTAGACCAGTATTCAATAACTGTAGGAAATGAAAGCAAATTTGGTGGTAGAGTCAGCTCTGCAATACTATGTACAGTTCAAACTTAAAATCCTTGATATGAAGTCTAATTATGCTTTTTTCCTTCTTCCCCACTATTGGACATTTCCTTCATCTGACTGCATATTTAGAAGAAATGCATATTCCTACTCCTATTACTTGTAAGTACCTAGTTGGATATAACGAATTTCCTTAAGCATGCACAGCAGAGCAGCAGGATTTTGTTTCTTTGTTTATAAAATATTTTTCTTGGTTTTTTTTTTTATTACTTCACTATTTTTAAAGAGTACCATTAATGCCCACATTATTAATATCCCCAGTCACATATTTAAAGGGGAGGAAAATAGAGGAACACAAGAGAGTTGGTTGCGTGTGCAGATATAATCCGTAGCCTTCCCACTTCATTTCCCCCCACTAGTCTTTGACTGTCACCTCTGTCGGAATAGGCTCAAAAGAAATGAATACAGGCAGGACTCTTGTTATTGTCCCTCACATTCCTGAAAATCAATACTGTGCATTAGGAGATCGTCATTTGGAAACATTCAATAGCTTTAGTGCCTTTTTTGGGGGGGGTATAATTTGCTATTATTTGGGCATCCTTTTATTGAGACTGCAGATTGTGGGAAAGTGTCCAAAGAAGATAAGTTTGAACACTTGCATATTCACAGTTGTAATCAAGATAGAAACAGTGAGCAAAGTAAGATCCTTAAAAATATCTGCAGCCATGTGCTGCTGAAGGGATCAAATTACAACTGTGGTTCATGCCAGCACCTTGATTAAACATTGTTGCATTGGTCTTATTGTTTGGGGTAAAAAGAGTGATTGGTCATATAATTCTTCAGCATCTCAAAGAAATGCCTACATCTATTAATAAGCCAGAATTGAATATTTTAACAGAGGTCATTAAATCTAAGGAAGTTGCATAATTTAAAACAAAATTAACTAAATGCTTTTTCCACAATGTTCAGAACTAGTTTTTCATAGAATTCACATACAGGATATCATGTGCCATGTATGAATCAATTTGAGAGTCCACCTTCAAAAGTGCTTATTGCACTATTACCATATTTTTCGGAGTATAAGACGCACCGGAGTATAAGACGCACCTAGATTTTAGAGGAGGAAAACGAGGAAAAAAGTATTCTGAACCAAATGGTGTAGTAATATATTATTTAATAAAATACCAGTATAGCAGAATACTTTTTACAACCATGTACACTTTTTACACTTTTTGGCTTTGACATTTTTCTGCAAGAAAGAACAATAATGTTTCCTTTATAACAGTGCAGAGCACTTTAGCTGAAACCATGTCCATACATTCATATGCACACGCCCCCGCCCTAAACTTCAAACTTGAGAGCTTTAAGACTAGTGGATTTCAACTCCCAGAATTCCTCCTCTAGTCATGCTAGCTCAGGAATGGAAGTTGAAGTCCACAAGTCTTAAGCTTGCCAAGTTTGAAGACCCTTGCACCCCTAATCCCTAATCCAGGGGTCTTCAAACTTGACAGCTTTAAGACTAGTGGACTTCAACTCCCAGAATTCCTCCTCCAGTCATGCTAGATGGGGTAATTAGAAGGCAAAAACACCCCTGTTTTTGCAAAAAATGGCCCATTTTTTGCAAAAATGGGGTGTGCAGAGGGTTTGGGAGGCCTGCAGAGTGCTCCTAGGGTCTGGGGGAAGGCAAAACGCCCCTGTTTTTGTGAAAAACGGCCCATTTTTTGCCTTTTTTAAAAAGCAAAAACGGGGGTGTTTTTGCCTTCCCCCAGCCCCCAGGAGGACTCTGCAGGCCTCCCAAACCCTCTGCGCACCCAATTTTTGCAAAAAACGGACCCATTTTTCACCAAAATAGGACACGGGGTGGGACTTCCAGAGGCCAAAAATTGCTGTATTTGATGTATAAGACGCACTGACATTTCCACCCTCTTTTGGGGGGTAAAAAGGTGTGTCTTATACTCCGAAAAATATGATACTTTGCTAAATTTTGATTTTCATAGTTTTAAAACATATCCTAGCATTTGAGTTCAATTATTTTGGACTCTGCTAATCCTTAAATTATGCAGGCACAGTATATTTGATTTCTTTTTGGCTGGCTTCCCTTATCAAATGTTTGTTTTTTTGTTTTTTAAAAAGAGCCAAATGTGAGCTGAAAATGAATCATACATATGTTTGTTAGTTCATTTCTTTATTTCCAACTATTTATATCTCTAAGAGCTATAATCCTGTTTTAGAATATCGTTTGCACTTAACAGGGAATTGCTATCATATTTTATATATATTATTTTCTCGCAAAAGAGAATTCATAGAAGTCTTATGATTTTCTCAATTAATAAAAGGCAAGAACATTTATATTCCTTTTTTTTTCTTTTTCTTGCTCCTTAAATTAATTCTTTTGCTTCCTGAAATGTGATTATCCTTCTGGTTCAGCCTAAGTATGTTTATAACATTACGTTAATATTACTCTAATGAATGGATTAATATTATCCTATTAACAGGATAATATTAACTTTTGTCTCCTATTCACAATCTAGGGAGAGGAAGGACAGAATGGATGAATATCATTTGGTGTAATATAACTATAGATTCAGTCTCTCAGTTCTCTTTAAAGAATTCATAATGTCCTTCCAGCAAATAGATTCTCTAGCTCAAGGGCGCAAAAAGTGAAGCCCATCATTACCTGTTTTGCAATCCCTACTTTAGATTTGTTTATAAAAATACACGGTCATTCAAGTACAAGGCCTAGCTGCAGAAAGCATTAGAATTTCAGAAGCCAATCCAGGGATAGAAGGTATTATTTCCAGTTTAGGTTTCCTGAAATGATTCACTCAACTTGGTAGAAGAGGAAATAGAAAACTGGGTTGTGTGTAGGGGGTGGGTGATGATGACGATATTAAGTTGAATCCCAATCACAATAGATTTTAAGTCATCTTTTCATTTACAAAATGCTCATAACAGCTAGTATTTTTTAAAGATACAACAATTAAAAATATTAAAATACATGCAAATACTACATTCATTAATGCTTAGTCTACATTGTCCACTGCTTTCTATGGAGCCTAAATGTGATTTAACAGCACCTAGATGGATTAGTGGTTAAATAAAGTGACCAGATTATTATTTTTTAAGCGGGATGGGGGGCGGGCCCGCCTGGGCGCCGCCATTTGAGTTTTGCCCTCTGCACATGCGCAGAACGCTGCGCATGCGCAGAGGGCAAAACAACGCAAATGTCGGCGTCCAGGTGGGGGGGGAGGCGGGAGGCCTTTCCTCGCCTCCCGCCTCCCCTTCGGGAGCTGGCAGTGGCTTGGGCTGGCAAGCGACGAACGGGAGGCGGGAGGCGGGGAATAACAATAGCAATAGCACTTTACTTATATACCGCTTCATAGTGCTTTACAGCCCTCTCTAAGCGGTTTACAGAGTTCAGCATATTGCCCCCAACAATCTGGGTCCTCATTTTACCGACCTCGGAAGGATGGAAGGCTGAGTCAACCTTGAGCCTGGTGAGATTTGAACAGCTGAACTGCTGAACTAGCAGTCAGCCTGCAGTGGCTGCATTTAACCACTGCACCACTTCAGCTCTATAAGGGAAAGGAGGCAGCCGGCAGCTTACCTGCGAGGCGGCGCTCTGTCACGAGCTCCAGCCATCCAAGCGCCGCGGTCTCCCGGTTGCCCACCCGGCCCCAGGGCAATGGCGGCAGCGAGGTGACGGGGGAAGGAAGGGGAGGGGGATGAGGAAGGGCTGTTTGCGCCGCCGGAGGGGCCGCTCGTGAGCTCAAACCGACGACGGCAGCGGCGACGGCTCCTCGTCCCTCACCCCTCCACCTGCATCCCAACAGAAGCGGCGCCTCTGAGGGCGGGGCTAGGGATGGGGCAGGGGAAGGAGAGGAGGAGCAGCCCCCCTTCCCCCTCTCCCCAGCAGGCAGCCGGCTCGCTGAAATTCCGCTTTGCCCGACTTGCTTCCGGTAGTACCTCTCTTTTGTGCTTCCCCTTCTAAGGTGACCAGACGTCCCGCTGTTTCGGCATTCTTTCTAAAAAAGCGTGACTTTTTGGAAAGAATGTGGGACGCAGGACACACGCTTGAAAAGCGTGTCTGTCCCACCAAAAGCGGGACGTCTGGTCACCTTAGGTTAAAGCATCAGGCTAAAAACTGGAAGACTGTGAGTTCATGTTCCACTTTAGGCATAAAGCCAGCTGGGTGACCTTGGACCAGTTAGTTTCTCTCAGCCCTAGGAAGGAGGAAGTGGCAAATCACTTCTGAACAAAAACTTGCCAGACAACTGTCCAAACAGTCTCTGAGAATTGGACCTCATTGAACTTAAGAAAAAAAATGATCCCACTGCCTTTGCTCTGGTTACAGATGGCCTGTAATGTTTAAGTCTTGTATCCTGCTTTTCTAATAATGTAGAAATTAAATAGAAATTGTAGAAAGTGTTGTGAACTAGTCCATCATCCAGGCAGTGACTACTTTTAGGATGGCTTAAATTTATATTGTTACAGCTTTAGATTTTTCTTTATGCTATTCTTTAAGTTCCACATTGTTTGCTATTGAGGGAGCACTATTCACTTCCTAGGGGAAAACATTCACTATGCTATACTGTCAGCTAGGTTTTAGGTTTCTGTTCTAGTTTTATCTCTCTGACAGAATATTGTTGAATATTTTTTTGAAACTTTCACATGTGCAAAATGAGTACCCAGGGATTATATGCAACCTTCTGCATGCTTAATATCATATATCAAAGCATATATTTGGTTTCCACTGCAATCTCATACATAAAGTAATAGAGTTGTTAAAAGAAGTGATTCAAATAGAATCATTTGGATAAATATGTATCAACTATTTTGTGAAATGTCATCATTTGCATGTTGAATCTGTCAAATATAGAAAATAAATAAAACATTGATTCTCCTTGCATTTTAAGACTATAATTCCATAAGAATTGCTGTTATAGCATTTTTATGTTTTAAAGGTACAGATAAATTTCTCAAGTCAAATCTTTGAAATGACTGGAAAGAACACTGCATAACTGCAATAATTTTAGAAGCTTCACATTTGGAAAATATGATTATGCAGACTCCTTACCATTAAATCACAAGGTTTCCTATTGACAGTCATCTAGACAGTTTTAGCATACAGAGTTGGATTTGCTGCCTTTGTGAACCTGGTATTGCCCAGAGGAATACAACCGTCTTTGTAACACTCTCTTCACTGTGTCCTAATCATGTAAATTTAGCATGTTCAGCAGGAATTATTTCGCGTCTTTTTAAGGATTTAAATATGAACTGGGTTGCTCTGTGAATACTTGTTATTTTTCATCTATTTAGTTATTTTGCGGTTACCCTTCCTTTCATCCAAGGGATTTTACATTTTACCTCAGTACATTCTCTTTAAATAGATAGAGCCAGATCTAGATGGCTGATCTAGATTTACTTCAATGCTTTAAGATACACTGTGAGAGATTTCAAATACTGTCTCCCTGGTCAAACACTGACATGGCATTCACTATCTGATTCAAAGGTGAAATCAAAGTAGACATTTGAGCAGAATTTAAAGATTTATCTCAGTTGTTATGTAATTGTAGTCATTTAATAGCCTAACTGAAAATCCAGTGCTTATTAGATGCTAAGGAGGTTTCAGAGAGGCTTCTGTTCCTTATTGTCTAAAAAACGTTTTAATATACTACATTCAGAGGTGGGTTCCTCCTGGTTCAGACCGGTTCACCCAGACCGGTAGTAACCCGCTGGTGATGTCATGATGATATAACGGAACCGGTTCAGTCGGTGCTGGTCCGTGGGCGCCGACATCTCTTTTTGGGAATTTTTTTGGAAGGGGTTTTTTTTGGATTTTTATTTTATTTTATTTTTTCTTCTGAGCATGCACAGAAGCTGAGTTTCCAGCACTGTGCATGCATCGCCATCTTGCTTTTGGCTTTTGGGTGGGGGGGGGTTGGGATTTTTTGACATTGCGCATGTGCATGCATGCACGCATGAAGCACATGCGTGGCCACGCGGCGCAGGAGGAAGTGAACCGTAAGCAAGGTAAGTTAGAACCCACCCCTGACTACATTCTAGTTTTACTGTTGATGAACAAAATGCAACACATGTATGAAAACAGTTAGCATAAGCATTTTTCTATGACATTTATCTCAGCACCCAGTGGTTGTATTCTCTTCTGACAGTCATCTGGGAATTCTTTCTTCACCATTCACCTTGTCATTTCTGTAATGACCAAAACATAGTTATATACACACTGTGTATGATAACTGGCAGGTGAAATTCTTCAGAATTCCACATTTCATAAGCCTATGATCTGTAAAGGATTGACACTAATGTGATGAAAGTTACTTATCCTAGATTCTTCAGTTGTGTTTATGAGAAGCTGGTCAAGGAAGGGAACAGGAATTATCACTGACACAGCTTGTCATGACTTTAGAAATAGCATTTGAATTGCTTTCTTTGTGGAAGGTAAGCATTTCAGATAAATGCTTCTGTCACTCAAAAGACAGCTCAACACAATGACAGGTCAGAACTCACATTCAATACTTTAAATTTTATCTTTTTTTTCCTGGATGCTTCTCACAATGGAAGAATGTAACTAGTGGAGTTCCCCAGGATTCTGTCCCAAGATTTTTAAAGATACTTTATATGTGGCCTGGAATTGGGCGTGACTAGTGAAATCACCAACTTTACTGAGGGTACTAAATTGTTCAGAGTAGTAAAAACAATAAAGGACTTTGAAGGGCTCCAAAGGAATCTCTGCACATTAGCAGAGTATGTGTCAAAATGCCAGATGTCATTCAGTGTTAGCAAGGGTAAAGTGATACATGTTTGTACCAAAAACCCTAACTCCTCATATAAGTTAATGGGATCAGAGCTAGCAGTGATTAATGAGGAAAGAGAATTTGACAACATCATAATGCCCTTATATCAATCAATGATGTACCTCAAATACTATGTGCAGTTCTGGTCAGCACACCTCAAAAAATGATTTAAGGGAATTTGAGAAGTTTCAAGAGGAGAACAACTAGGATAATCAGTTCTTAGTTTTCCTATAAGATAATCAGAACAGTTTTCCTCTAAGAAAGTATTGAGATATTTAGGATTTTTTAGTCTAGAAAGGAGGCAAATGAGAGGGGGCATGATTAAGGTGTATAAAATTAAGCATGGTGGGCATAAAGTGGACCCCCAAAAAAGCTCTTTTCCCTTCCCCAAAATACTAGAATTAAAGATCAATGCAGTGCAATTGAATTCTTGAAAAATGAAGACAAAAGAATGCTTTTTAAAATACAGTGTATAAATAAATGGTGGAATTGGTGACCCACCAATTCATGGGGGTCACGGGGATCTATGACTGCTAAGCCTTGATGGCAATGTGACTGCCTCTAAAGGTGTAGATGTAGAAGACTTGTGGGCTGCTCTGTACAGTTGGTGGGTTGGTTATGAAAACAGATTGCTGATCTAGATGGGCCAGGCATCTGATCCAACGAGGCCCTTCTTATCTTATTAAGCCAACATTTTTAAATAGAAACAAGAAGCAAAATAAGCCTTCAATAGGCTGAACACTTACTTTAATTTAAATCTCTCTTAGCCTGTTAAAATGTTATAAAAAGGTCATTTTGATCCTACCTTCTCTTATGTTGAGCATTAATGTCCTACTCTAATGGTTTAAATTGCTTCATTAGATTTCTTCAATATATAAGCAAATTATAAGCTCCTGCTACTTTGAATCATTATATTGGCATATCAGGTTATTTATGTGATATGTATCTAGATAAAGGACATGAATTATCCCAAATGTTTTGTCTTAATTTCGAAGTCCAGACTAGTGTTTCAGGATCTCCTCTGTCATTTAAAAAGCAGCAAGGTAATTCTGAATTATTTTACTGCAGATAGACCTTTGAATATATTTTTGTGGGCCATTCAAATTCAAAACTACAGTATATGATATGGCTATTGCAAAGCAAAGAAACAATGGTATTTTATAATTTAAGAGACCCAGGATAGGGAAATATATCAATCCTAGCCCTCCTTCATCTCTTGGCAGCTTTTTATATCAGTGATGGTACCTTGTAGGCCAACTGAGGCAGTTGGGCCTGGGAAACACAATTCTTCAGTGTTTCTCCTCCTTCCTTTGAGGCTGGTTCCAGTCGGTGTTGATAGGAAAGGGAAGATTAAGATCTACGCTGCAGAGTACTTCAGAATTTTACTCTTTACCCCCTCCTATTTAATATCTATATGAAACTGCTGGTTGAATAATTTGTTGGCATGGAGTTAAGTATCCATGCCCCAGGCCATCCAAATGTGGTAAAATGGACTGAAGGCTGAAAATATTTCGATGGGAAGAAATGGTTTTGGCTCAAATGATTTTCCATCATGAACTCTGAATGAGATAATAAAGTTGCTGTGCAATGTGAATCCTACTTGAGGAGAAAGTGGCAGCTGTGACCATGATAGCTTTCACACAAATGCATCTTGTGCACCAGTAGCATCTATTCTTAGATCAACAGGCACTGTTCATGGTTACTCATGCCTTCCTTCCCTTATTGCAACACGCTCTATGGGGGGTTTTCCTTGACAAACATTTGGGAACTTCAGTTTTTCCAGAAGGCAGTGCACATGTGCTTTTTGGGCACACCAGGATACAACCATATATAATTACTGGCATGTGAATGGCATGGCTTCCAAGTGCTATTACAGTGTAGGTTATCATCTATAAGGCCCTACATGGAATTAAAGTTACTTACAGAATTAAGTACCTCTGATGGTTTCCACATCTACCATCAGATATGGAAGGATGGATTTTCTCTGAGTTCCCTCAGTAAAGCAGTGTCACCTGTTGAGTCCTAGGAAGCATGCTTTCTCTGTCATGACACCTATACAATAATCAGCTTTATTGGCCTTTCAGAAGATTGAAGATCTGGCTCTTCTTCTATGCTTCAGGGTGAGAATCTTAGTTACTGGAATTCTGGTGTGGCTGCATGGGAATGAAGGTTTGAATGGGGGGATTCTGTTCATTTCTTTTTTCAGTTTTAATGGATTGGTTTATTTTCATTTTGTTCACCATCCAGAGTTGAACTGCATAGATGGGCAGCCATATAAATTGAATTATAAATAAATAAATCCTTTAAAGAAACGGAATTATTAGGGTGTATAGGCATTTACTGCAATGTATCATTTAAATTTATTTTAATAAGCAATAGCCATCTTTGTTTATACCCCTTAATAGTATATCAATATTGGCTAACCTCATTATGAGAGGCTCATCATTTCAGATTACATTTTGACTGAGAAATCAAAGGAACTCTAATAATTAAGTTTATGTAGCTACATTCTATTAACAGTCTAGAATACTACTTCTGCATAAGTTGGGCAATTAATTGCCTAGCTAGTTCCTACAATATATTGCTGAACCTATTATTGGTTATATATTATGATATTTTTTCCTTTATAATATTTATTATTTATTTAGAATTGTATGAAATCAAATAGCCCTTTGGGGGACTTAGCATTATGCACATGGACTTTTCGCCCCCTACTAATAATATTTATTGTATTGCTATCTTAATGCTTTGTGTTTACTTTGAACTGCATAAAGTGGAAAATACCATCTTTTTATCACCCAGTGCAAAAGTAGTACTTGCCAGATGAATTAGTCCCATAGGTTCCCCTAGGTATAACTTATTGTGCAATGTTTAGTTTACACTACAGTAAACCTAGAAAATTGGGTTATTTCCAAAAGCCGTAGGTAAGTTAACCATGGGGAAATGTGATGTGTGTATACAGCCTCATATCTTTTCACAGAAGACATGCCTTTGCACATGAGTTCATTCCTATGTCAATATTAATGATACTTCCCCAGCAGACTGTGAAACCCATTTACTAGTACTTATATGGTGAAAGATTAATTGCAGCCGATCTCACATCTCCATTGTCATGAAATGGATCATGTTGTGCCTTTCATTAATCATTGCAGAGTAATGAAGCCATAACAAAATGTACACATATTTGTTTTTTAAATGCCACTTCCCACATTAGAACAAATTCCTAAGAAATGCTATATCATATGGTTTGTACTCGTACACACTTATTTTATTTATTTATTTATTTATTTATTTATTTATTTATTTATTTATTTATTTATTTATTTATTTATTTGTCAAACATGTACAGGATAGTAGTTGTTTGTATAAACATAACATAAGTGAAAAGTACCAATAAAAGAGGACAATAGGACAGTAGGACAGGGACGGTAGGCACAGTGGTGCGCTTATGCACGCCCCTTACAGACCTCTTAGAAATGGGGAGAGGTCTACTGTAGACAGTCAAAGGTTAAAGTTTTTGGGGTTTGGGGAAGAAACCACAGAGTCAGGTAGTGCATTCCAGGCACTGTTTATTCTGTTGCTAAAGTCGTATTTTCTGCAGTTGAGTTTCGAGCAGTTTACATTGAGTTTGAATCTATTGTGTGCTCGTGTATTGTTGCGGTTGAAGCTGAAGTATTAATTGACAGGTAGAACATTGTGGCAGATGATTTTATGAACTACATTTAGATCAGATTGGAGGCGGCGTAGTTGTAAATTGTCTAATCCCAATATTTCAAGTCTGGTGGAATAAGGTATTTTATTGCGAGCAGAGGAGTGGAGGACTCTTCTAGTGAAATATTTCTGGACACTCTCGATTGTATTGTCTGATATGCAGTGCGGGTTCCAGACAGGTGAACTGTATTCCAGAATTGGTCTAACAAATGTTTTGTATGCTCTGGTTAGTAGTGTAATATTGCCAGAGAAGAAGCTACACAAGATTAGATTAACAACTCTCAGAGTCTTTTTGGCAATGTTGTTACAGTGGGCTCTAGCACTTAGGTCGTTGGATATGAGTACTCCAAGGTCTTTGGCAGAATGAGGGTCATCTACAAGTTCGTTTCCTCCAAGTTTGTATTTTTTATTCTTTTTTGCCAATGTGTAGGACAGAGCATTTGTTAGTTAAGATTCAAAGTTGCCAGTTGTTTGACCATTCTGCTACATGGTCAAGGTCTTTTTGAAGGGTAGTAGCATTGTCAGTGGTGTTAACTTGTTTTGAACTTGGCAGATATTATGTTAGGATGTAATGAGCATATATAAAATTTATTAATCCTATGCTAGTGAGGTGCCCTTGTTCCAGAGTTCCTTTGGAATTTCTCTCAAAATTTATCCTTGGGAGTTCTGAATTAATTTTTCTTCTTTCTGAAGCGGAGCTGATGTCCTGTCATTTGCTTATTCATTTCTAAATCTTACAAATCTTACAAATTTATAAATGCATAAAATGTGACAGTTCAATGTTCCATAAGTTAATTTTCCTCTGTCCTGACATCATGAACAGTATTATAGCAGGATATATAGATAAACCTATATGAGGGCCACATCAATATTGCAGATGTTCATTCATTCATTAGGCATTTTGTGCATTATCTGCATCATGCTGATATTTAAAAAAAATAAAATCCTAATATTAATTATATAATACCAATTTTTTTTAAAAAAGTAACATCTGAAATAGCATTGCAAATCTTTAAATTTAAATCTTTAAATAGCTGCTTCAAAGGATGAGTGTCATCATCAGTCCCATTCCCCTTTGCCCAATTGTATCACTATTAAGATGTAATGATAATGGACACAAATGCACTCCTTTTTTTTTCTTGTTCCTGCTTCCATCTCTGAACACATCAGGCAGAAGCCAATAGCAGTATAGCAAAGTAATTGATACTTTATGGGGTCAGAGGTGTTTCTTTGCTGGGTTATGGGACTCATCAGATTTCTAGTAATACTTTGTCCAAATGTCAGTTTCAACCCTCCTTTAATTTACAAGAGTATGGTGATGCCATTTTTATCTTTACTTTGCATAATCCAAATTATAATTGTTATCAATTGTGAAATGAGCAATTTTGACATACAGGAAGAATTCAAGATGGCAGACAGATATGTCTTTGGTGGTACAATATTAGGACATGCAAAGGAAAGTAAAGAGTGGGTTGGTGGATGAAATTATAGGTTGAAATTGTATCTCCCATCTCAATGTTATTGGCACCAATACTTCACTTTGTCAGTGCTTTATGCAAAGCTTCTTTTCCAAGCAGCTTAATGAAGCAGTGCAGACACTGCTTCTTAAAAGAAAAGGCAAAGTTGCATCACTGTTTCATTTTTCATCACTCTACAGCAGGGCTCCTCAAACTTGGCAACTTTAAGACTTGTGAACTTCAACTCCCAGAATTCTCCAGACAGCTATGGGAGTTGAAGTCCACAAGTCTTAATGTTGCCAAGTTTGAAGACCTCTGCTGTATAGCCTCCTCTGACATATTTAGTGCTCAGAATTGCCCGTCAAGCTAGAGGAAATGCCAGAGGAATTCATAGGAGCAATGAAAATTGCCCTAGTGAAATAATTACTGTTGTTCTCATTGCATGAAATTTTCATTAGTAATTTTCCTGCATGAGGCAGACAGTTTTTATACAGGATCAAAATCAGCTATAATATAAACTCACAATTTTTATCTGGCATTCTTATCTCTAAATGTCTGCAGTATTAAATGACCATAGTTGATTTTGGAAAAGGTGGGTTTCCTATGTAAGGATCAATTTAATTTTCACTTAAATGCAAAGGTATTAATTAGCCTTTTTTGTTCCTATGAACAAATCAATTTATCTCACAGAAAGAGGAAAACTGGTAACATATTTTATTCAGATTTATTTCAGATTACTGAATAAAATAGCACACAATGACCATAACATCTACAGATACATTCTCTTTTTCCCTCTCTTTCATTTTCTTATCAACAACATTCATGCGATGTTGTGATATTCTATATCCATCCAGTTTTAAATATTGTTCCCCTTCCTCATTTTCCCAAATTGGGGATCTGTCACTGGTAGGAATGAAAAAAAAGCCACCAGTTTTTGTTTTGCTACTGTTTGTGGTTAACCCATGCCCAAAACAGATGAACTTCTGATGGTTGTATAAATAAAACATGGCCTCTTTATAGGGACAGCATTTTATTACTATACCTGTCTGCTATCTGTTTAAGGAAACATGGGAGGGGAAACATTGGGGTGGGTAGAGAAATTCTGGATTTTTCCCTACTTATTCTTATTCAACTTGATAACATAGAATTTACTTCTGAGATTATTCCAACAATGAATTTCAGAGACGTTCTCGGAAGAAGAGTATGGTCCTCTTTAACTTATTTAGTTATAACAAAACAAAGGAATGTATGATTATGATTCTGTAACATCCTGTTTAAAATGCTCTGAAACATTCCTGGCTTTCCATAATGAAATTCCAACTGAAATTTTTAAGAAAGAAAATAGCCCATGAGGTTTTTCCACTAGCCGTTTTATTATCATTCGAGAGAATTATAACCTTGAGAAATTGTAGAAGACCATATTTAAAAAGCCATTTGTTTCCAGCTTCAAAAACTAGTATTACATGTACTTGTGCACTCATGTGAATATCCCAAGCATGATAGAAAGCATAAAGTTTATATATTAAATATTATTTGTGGTTATAGAGAAAAAAAATTCATAAGTAGATATGCCTGTTCAGTTACTTAATTGGGTAGCAAGTGTTACCATCACCAAAATTCCTTCTCTTCATCTGCGTTAAGAAGAAAACGCTATGCAAATAAGAATATGTTGGCATGACTTATCTTTCTCAAGGTTTAATATTATTGAAAGAAAGCAATCATAAGGTGACCCTTCCCTGATCATTCTGATCTTTGGAATGAACTTGTACAAGCAAACAGTTGATACTTAACAGTTATGAGAAATGAGCAATTTTCCTCTCTCCTCAGACTTGCATAAAAAGGAGTCAGATAATAATCAAGGGAAAGGAAATGGTAACACTCTGACCCTATTCAGCTCTCCTATCACTTCCCAGATATCTCTTTTCCTTTAAGTCAGGCATGCCACATTTTGTGGATTAGCACTGTACTTGTCTTTTAAATCATCAACACTGGCCATGGTGATCTGGAGATGAAATACATCTGAATATATTAATTAACGTTATATCAAACTAATTGAATGCAATTGCTCTTTATGTCCCATGTACTTAATATATTCCACCTTCTGTCTCATTAAAATTTACAATTTGCTGGGGATTTTTGGAAAGGCTCTGAAAGCTACACCCAAGGGTTGCTTCTTCACTCCCCACTCTGGCAACCTGGAAGCTCAGAGTTATGTTCCAATCTAGCAAACTTCCTTGAAGTCTTCAACATATATTGCTTTCTGCTGTTGGGTTTCCGTATTTTCTCATGATATTAGAAAGTTTGGGAAAGCAATGTTCTACAGTTTTCTGAACCCATCAAACAAGTAGAATGCAGGGAATCCAGTCCAAAAACATCCTTTGGGATAGAAAAAGAGATCGTAGCATTAGAAGATGAGAGTTCACCATGGTGTTAATTTTCCTAGTTCTGCTTCAAAGTTAGTTTCTGGATCCTTACAGATGCAACTTATGAGATGCTTTAAGAGCAGCATTTTGCAAGTGTTTGCATTTCAAAGTCACAAATAACAGTTTTTCTTATTGTTTACTTGGAAGGCTTTATTATTTTTGAACCAACAGCAAGATATTAGTATAAATTTTAATGGCCTATCCTTGTAGAAACTTACTACAAAACTGATTTTTTTGTCTTAAATTAAGGAGACACAATGTGTAGTATCTTCCAGGATATCAGAAACAGTTATGGAAACAGGCTTCTAAGTGTTTAGAAATTGCACATACTGTATGTAAGAAAAACATAACTCGATTATTGGCATTTTATAGGTGGCATTAGACTATAAGTGACCTAGACTGATAGAACAAGGGCAGGGCTTTAGATTTTTTTTAATTGTATACAATATTTAACATAAATTTAAATATATTTAAATTCAAAAGTTAGGGTAAACTTTGTCATTCATCTATGGAAAATAAAAATACAGCTGTTTGTCTCATACCAATGCCTCATTATTACCATTTTTTCTTGGAGACTGGCAAAAGATTAGAGGATCAAGGTCTCACACAAATATATTTTACTCAGCAGACAGATTACTTTTGCAGTTGGAATAGAGGTTGACAGCATTTCTAAGGGGGAGTATACTTGACCAGAGACAAAATTATCAAAGGAGCTTCCATGATTAAGTTTATATAATTGCTTGATTTGATCCCATTGCTGTCCCATTTGGTTGTGCTCTTTTTTTCCTTGACCCAAATTTTGAATGCTGTTAATTTCCATGATACTCCATTGCTACTTTCATATCCGCTCTCCATTGTTACCTCTTGCAAATGGAGATGTATCAAGATGCATCCTCATATTTGCAACAACCCTGCATGTTGTCTATGGAGATTTTCAGTCATCCAGGTCATGGTTGTCCCAAAGATGCTTTTTCAAGAGGTAACTGGACTTTCTGGGTTTTCTTTGAAGATGGGTCATTTCTCATCCAAGAAGCTTCTTCAGCTCAGAGCTTCTCTTGGATGAGAAGTGAAACGTCTTCAAAGAAAAATCAGAAAATTCAGTTGCCTCTTTAAAAAGCACTTTTGGGACAACCCTGCATGTTGTGTCAAATCAGATTATACATATATAAAATATAATCAGAATATATATATTCTATATATATATATTCTATATATATATAAACAAACTATAGTTGACTTGGTTTTATTTCAATTTCTTTTAATTTATGAAGGAAACTAATTCTGATGTCTTCCCTCTTCAAAACACTTTGAAGGAAACTAGCCAAGAAACAAAAAGAGACCCAAAGCAGCAGTCAACGAGAAATGGGGCCTGTTGCTGCTTCAGACAAGACTGCTACAAAGAGCGCTACTCACAATGAAGACACTTTCACTTCAGGCTGCCAAGATGTTAATGGATTCAGTAAGTTTCATATTTTTATGATGGTATGCTCATGCTCAGGAAGATTTTGGTAATTAATTGACTTGCATCAGGGGTGGGTTTCACTTACTTTCACCACCGGTTCGCATTGCGACATTTCGTGCGCGTGCCCTTGCTCCGCTCACGCGCGCATGCGTGCCCCCTTGTGCGATTTGGCTTCCACGCATGCTCAGAAGCAGGAATGAGCCCAAAATACAGCTGAGGAGCTGATCAGCAAAGAAATAGAGGTCAGAATTCTTTGGGCAAAGAAATAGAGGTCAGAATTTACCTGCAGGTGGGCGGGAAGGCCCTTTTTCAAGCCGCGGAAGAGTTATAAAGTTTATAAAAGTTATAAAATTTGTGTATGTTTGTTGTGATGAAGGTAGGAAATCACTTCTTTATATATTTCTTTTCTTTTTCTTTCTTTTTCTTTTTTCTGCACTTTTTATTCTTTCCATTCTCTTCCCTTTCTGTTTAGTTTGCATTAGTTTTTACTATTATAATTAATTTTTAATAAAAAAAATATTAAAACAGAACATCAGAGGAAAATAGCTTTTCATAGATAGATATAACCTTCCCCATTTTTTCTGTTATTGTTGTACTGAAAAGAGACAGGCTTAGACCATTTCATTTTCCTCTTGATGACAATGAAGGGAAATTCAAGGTTTAAATTACAATTCATAGAACTCAGTATTTTCAAAGCAACATTTTCATCCATTCCGATTTTTTTAAAAAAATCACTGTACATCTAGATAAGGAATCATCATGTTAAAAGCACAGCAGAACTACTGAGAAATAAAAGGGGAAGTGTACAAATGTTTCTACAGCTATTTTATCTACAAGTATAGCTAACATGTCTTTAAGCAGTCATACATTTATGGCAAGAAAAATCATATAAGTATCTGGAATGTGTTGAATTTAAGTTTGTTACATAGTATTCCATGAAGGGACTGTGATTTATTAGGTGCCTTATAGGACAAATGGATACTAGTATTAGATCCATAAAGAGAACTGTAGAGAGAGGGAAAAAATCCTTAAATTTCTACTGTGTCTAATTCAGAAGATATTATGCAGGGTTCTTATAGAACAGGTGCTGGCATCCTATGAGCAATGATGCACTAATGACATATTCAGCATGTAGGCATTTCTCTGCTGACACCCTACTGATGAGCTGTCATGCAGGACTAAAGAAAGTGTGACAGAACTAAGCAACAGGACATTGTGGATACACCATATTCACAGCTGAGAGAATAGTAAAAGAAAAAGATGATTGTCAGAATGTTAGAATATCAAGTTAAGCTATGAAAGTTCCTCAGGAACCTCAGGTTGCTTGTTAAGATATATCCAGTTGGGAAGAAGACAGTTTTGCTTTGAAAGGAAAGGGCACAAAAAGGCTTCTGAAACAATCTATTTTAATCCATGGAAAGACATTATGTTAAGATGGAGGGACGTGGGTTTTTGATTGAACATTGATAGCCATGCTGTCAGGAAGCATTATAAATTTAGCACTGCTTTCTGGCACCTGTATAGGTAGAACAATTAGGTCAAAAATGATCTATCACGAGAGATCAGTGCATAAGATGCTGCTGTTGGACAGTGGTTTTCCACATTGCTAGGTGTAGAAGAAGACCTCCAAGCCATAGGTAGTCAGGAGATTTTCTAAAATTCAGTTTCCATTATTTGTCAGGGAGGACTTGATTCCAACAATACATGTATTAAAGCAATATTTACAGTATATGTTAATTAGCACATGACTTCTTTTTAAGGGGAGAAGGAAATTATTTTGAATAACTCCCCTGCTAAATATTACCATAGTTTCATTATTACACTTTCTGCGTAATCAGGCTTCATTCTATAAAGCCACAGGACTCACATATAGTTTTGATTATACTCAGTGGCAAAGATATGCAAAAAAATATATCAGAAAATCTGAAAGAGGGCCAATTCTAGTGAACAAGTCAGATTTTGTAGCTCTTCTAATTTATTATAGATCTCAAAGGGAAGACTATTCCACAGCCTCAGGATAATTGAGTAATTCTATGCTCTTTGCTATAATATTCCTGATTTATGTGGATTTGAATCTTGAAGTGGGATTTGAAAAGTCGACCTAAGCTGACTTGGGAGACACCATAAAGACAAACACATTTTATCCCTTCTCAGACACCACACAAGCACACTTAATAATGGATACATGAGGAACAGATTCAATTACAGGATTCGATTCAGAATGATTCAAGGTTTAATTCTGAATTTGATAAAATATGCTATATACATATTAAGAAAGATTTATATTCAAAGTAAGAAATTCTGCTTCCGCCACTCTGTTCTCTATATCCATCACCCTTTCTTAGCCTTTCTGTTCTTTCTGTGATCTAAACTCCACCTAAGCTGATAATGCAAATAACAACACACAAACACAAAGCAATGGGGTGGGGTGGGAAGGCCAATTATTAACTAATATTAACTAATATTAACTAATCCATAGTCCATTTGATATAAGGTTTAGAAGGAAAGTCATGAAGAATAATAAAATAAATTGCCTGTTTTAAATAAAAAGAAAATTCTACCTGGGGAATACCATAATACATAAACACAGCTCAGAAACTGACAAACTAAATAATAAAACCAGAAAATAAAGATATAGCAGGAAGCCAAATGCAGAATGAAATGATTTTGTGAAGGATGTTAAAAATTCAGATTGTGGCAACATAAAATTATCTCAGAATCATGTTACTTTCCCGGTGATTTTGACAATTGTGTTCAGATCCACATGCCAGAGGCAGGGGGAAAAAAAGGGGTGACAAGTAAACTATATTACACTTTCAGTCTAAAGGTGAGCAAATAACCCATAGTAGATTGGAAGCCAGGAAACATAAACAGAAGGGTGGTGTTTTCTCAGAAACAAATTGTTCATATGGGATTGATCAAAAAAATGAAGTTCTGCTTTGTTTTCTTTATATGCTTCTTTAATATTAGATTGTCCCTTTTATTCATCAACAGCCTCAGAAAGCAAGTTCCCACTAGTTTGAGCTCTGAATTAATTAATTAGCTATCAATATTTTTGGTAAAAGAAACAAATAAAACCCTGCATTATATTAAATCAGTAGTATGATAGCTGATATTCCCTGTCCCCTTCACAAGGGAAGAATTATTTTATATTAGCATATTACCACAATCAGGAATTATGACAAATTGTTCACCATGAAGTAAACAATTTGTCATTTAATAGCTAAATGAAAAGAAAGACAATTGGGAAGCCAATTTTATAAGCATTTTCTTTACCACTAGGATAACACAAAAAGTAATATGAGATATTCTGGAACTTTGCTTAGGAAATGTCAAATAAATGACAACCTTTTATTTCAGAAGAGTGAGTCTGGATGTGTGTATAATTAAATCCATTGTAAACATCAATTCAAAAATAATTTATTTTGTGGAAAGGATGTCTTCTCATGTTACACACTTGCCAAGACTAACAGAATAAAAATATAAATGGATATGATAGGCTTATCATATTAAAATCAGAATGAGGTGTAACAATTAATGGACAGTTCCAAAATAGAACTTGCTGTTTATAGTCAACACACACTTTTTAATGGCAGAACTTGAATTGTCTGAACAGACCTTAATCTTATTGTTGTCATGCTTCTGCACTGTACACTTCTAATCTCACCAGATTTATATTATCTTGTGAAAAGTTAAGAATTTAGGTTCCTTTTTAAAAACTGTAAAACTGATTGGAGTCTTTGGTTTACATAAGAGCAGATAATAGGCTGTTATGACAAAAACAATGTTCGTTATGCTCATATACTGTCCAGAGTCACAGTGTATGAGTTGAGTGGCTATCTGCTTAAATAATAATAATAATAATAATAATAATAATAATAATAATAATAATAATAATAATAATAATAATAATAATAATAATAATAATAATAATAATAATAATAACAACAACAACAACAATAACAACAACAACAACAACAACAATAATAATAATAATAATAATAATAATAATAATAATAATAATAATAATAATAATAATAATAATAATAATTAGAGACAGCAAAATAGAAGAAAAAGAACTAGAGGAAATCACAAAACAGAAAGACCTGTGGCAAAAGAAAGCAAAGATAGTACCAATAGTACTAGGTGCCTTAGGTGCAATACCGAAACAAGTGGAGTATCACATAAAAACCATTGGCACTGACAAAATCACCATCAGTCAATTGCAAAAGGCAGCATTACTTGGAACTGCTTACATCCTGTGTCAATTCCTTTGACATCCTCAAATAATAATATCTGTATGTCCCAGGTCCTTGGGAAAAGTTCTATAAATGAACAAAAAACCAAATCCAGTCTAAATATCTGACTGACTGTATGACATACCATAATAATAAGCATCTAGATCTTCAGAAGCATTGTAAATAGAAAGGCACAAGTGTTTTACCTATAATATTCACCAACATACAGACATGTTATATATAATTGTAGTATGTTTTAGCAGTAGCATTCAGTATGAGGAAGAAAATACCGTTTACAGAGAGTAAATCCAATGACTGGTAAACATGAAAATTTTCTATTAATAGATGGTCTGTTAATTTTTCAATTAACTTTTTTTTTAAAAAAAATCTACAGTATATAGCAAATATAAGTCACTGTAAACAATTTCAATATATATTTTCCTCTGTTTATATAGAAGTGTAAATGGCAGAGAAAAATAGAAGAAATTTAAACTCATTTTCAGAAAATTCTTCTACTCGATTAGAAACAATAATTTATTATTGTTAATTTGTTCTGGGATTGCAAACAATATATCCCAAGAGATGGCAAAAACGATTTTTAGAATATCTCATGAACTTAGACATCTTAGAAATAGTAGATACATCTCTAGTGTTACTTGCAGAAAATGTGAATACTTGTCTTGTTTGAATTCAGAGATAATCTGTGAGCGAATAGCATATGGTTTATTATGTTTTGTTGCTGGTTTACTTTACAAAACAGAGAATCAGCTTTTGCATATAATACCAGAAAGTGATTATTTAGAGCTGGTGTGAAAAATTTGGCTGAGACTGAAAGATCCATATTCAGATTTTCTCTGCAAAGGATCCAGGCATATTCTCCTCTATTCATTGGGAAAGAATTTAGAATCTTTATTACATTTTAAAATGTTTGAATGTAACTTGGACAAAGGTTTTTGTGTTACTTGGAAACAGTACTTATTTAGAACATTCCATCATCACTTTTAGTAGCACAAGTTAAAACAGCAAAAATTTGGAAAATGATTTTTTTATGTTTTTTATGTTTTTTTTATGTTTGTCAATACAGTTTAAGCAGAAACAGTAATTCACTGTAAGATCCATATGCCATGTGTACTGCCATTTATATTGAATATAAGATGTCATATTTATATTCTTATATATATTTATAATAGATTTTAACAGCCAATTCAGATTGTCATCATCTATTTCTTTATTCTTTCTTTAGATGTTGCTTAAAATACTGCTGCAGGAGTAGTTGGTTGGCCAATGATAAATAGTAAAGCAGTGTTTTCCAAACTTTGTAATTTTAAAATGTGTGGACTTCAATTCCCAGAATGTACCAGCTAGCAATCCCCCCCCCGATTAAAACTGGGGAAAAAACATGACAGAGACTAAAAGAACATTTAATCTAGGCATGGGAAATAGTAATTCCACTTGAACATGCTAAATTGAGTAGTTTTGAATAATGATGTATCCAGTGACTTTGAATATGCTTTAGTAAGACTACATATTATTTTTGATAGTCCCCTCTTGTAATGGTAGCTTGCAATGTTTTTAAACGAAATTCATAAAAAATTACAGATTATTGAGAAGCTAGTTGTAAAACAGGTGGAATTCAGCGCAATGGTGGGAAATTAAGGATAGTAAGTCCAGTGGGTATGGTATACTTATAAAGATATCTCCTTCTCTATTAAAGGGAGTTAATGGGAAATAGGATAAAGAAAGATGAATTGAGAAAGTAAATCCAGCCTGGAAAACTAATAAGCCTTGAAAATCCCCTCTGTTCAGAGTCATTATCATTAGCAATGATGTTAGACTTGTTAATTGAATAAATAAGTGCTTAGTTTCCTACTCTTATGTTAGGTTTTTACCCATAGCAATGGATGTACACAAGTGAAGAAATATATATACATGCAGTATACATATACATATACATATACAAATACATATACACACAAAAAAAATGCTACACATATAGAAGATAGTGTGTCGGCTATAGAAACTGCTTGGATGGTCCCAGAGAGGGGCCGATAGGCAAAATGAAAGCTGTGATGTTTTCTCCCATATTTGGGTACACCAGGATAATACGACAGAAATACACACATATTTATTTATTTATTTATTTATTTATTTATTTATTTATTTATTTATTTATTTATTTATTTATTTATTTATTTATTTATTTATTTATTTATTTATTTATTTGCATTGCTGATTACATTCTGAAAACTGCAGTGACACACCTTTTATTTTTGGGGCCATAACTTTCTTTTCAGAGGATGTTTTCTGTCCTTTAATTATCCAGCTTAATTTTAGACAATAATGGCTGAGAAAAATATTTTCAGGAGCATAAGTGGCAATTGACCTATCTTTCCCTTCCATGACAGCTATAGAACAATAAAAGAGAAAGAGAGGAAACATCAAAATTGTTCTACCTATTTAGTCCATAACACATATAGTTTAACTCTCAGGTCTTACTGTCTTTTCTTTTCTTTTTTTATTCTTTCCATCCTATTATCCTTTACTAATTCAGGACATATAAAATTGTGAGTAGAAATGTTAGAAATGAAGATTAAAATTGTATTGTATAGCTTTAAGAATAACATATATACAAATACATAGACTTACACGTACACGTGTAAGCTCAAATCCCCCTGCAAGTCAGACTAACCTGAATACACCCCCATCCAATCAGAGCACAGCCAACCCCCCCATCCAATCAGAGCACAGCCAAGCCCCCAACCAATCAGAGCACACCTCCAACCAATCAGAACACAGCCAAGCTCCCACCCTATCAGTTCAAACCCCCACTGGCAGTTAAAAGGAAGAAACAGCTGCAATCTCACATTGCTCCTAGAAGCAGAAAGCAGAAGACACCAGCCTGATGATGATGAATGAGACTTCATCGAAACGTCACCAAGACACTTCCAATTTCACGTGGGAGAAAACCCGAATAACCAAAGACCTACATACAAACACCCGCGAAAACCTCAGAAAACATATATACATAAACATATATGCATGTATAAATAAATATATATCACATATAAGATTGCCTAGAGATTTTCAGTGAAGAATTACACTCCTGCTCCTCTCCCTAAAATCAGTTTCATCTTCTTTTACTGGTCTAAAACATAGAAAGACACAAATGTTACTCTACTTTTTATAATGTGTAAAGGACCAGTGAGACCTCACCTAAAGTGATTAAATTTAACAAGAAGAAAAAATGAGATTTTAATCCATATACACATTAAAGAAACAGCCGATGTTGGATTCCCCAGCATCTCCATTTAGTTAGTTGATCTGAGAAAATAGAAAAAGAGATTTGGCATATATTAGTTATCTTACTGAAATACTTAATAATTAACCCTGCCTTAATACTGATCCTTAAAACAGTCACATTCTACATTGCAGTCCCTCTCTTTCCCCAAGTGTTGTTCCCACCACCCTTGAGTCAGCACAAAAATATCCTGGCATGAAATTTATTTATTTTATTTTATTTATTTATTAGTGACATTTATATACCGCCTCACAGTGCAAGCACTCTCTAAGCGGTTTACACCATTAAGCAATGTATATTTTATATTGCCCCCAACAATCTGGGTCCTCATTTTACCTACCTCGGAAGGATGGAAGGCTGAGTCAACCTTGAGCCGGTGAGATTTGAACTGCTGACCTGCTGATCACAGTCAGCTAAAGTGACCTGCAGTACCAGACTCTAACCGCTGCGCCACCTCGGCTGTTGAATTTACTATTCCCATTGCCAAGCCCTATTCTGTATTGATTGCCACAATTCCTATTCACTGCTATTCATGTGATTTCCTTGCATGATAATGAGTAAATGAACCAAACAGATTTACTTAACTTGAGAATGCCCTTGAAGGAGGAGCAAAGTAGAAAAATACATATTGCCAGGCCATGCTCTAAGCCTCCAAGTTGGAAAAAGATCCTTAAAGTAATTCCAGAATTAAGAACTGACAGAAGAAGAGCAGGGTCCCTGAAGAGGATATCAAGAGTTAGTACTAGCAAAGGGAATAAGCAGCAAATCACAAAGTCCCTACTCTTATGAGATATATTACCGTATTATTTTTATCATCATAATATTTGAAAAAAATGTCTGTAAATCTGTGTCTCTTTTGCTGAGGTGTATCTTCAGTTAGACAAAGCATAAACTGGCAATCTATCAAAACTCTTTATTCATACATCCAGTTCCTCTACAGGCTGTAAAATAGCACTGGCACTCTACTTGTTTCTGCTGGCAAAAAAAAAAAAAGGATGGAAAAAATAACTGGGGAAAGTCGATATCACTTCTCTGTGTTATATTCCTCCCCTTCAGCTCAGAAAGAAGCAGGTAGAACAGAACAGGGTGGGTAACTATTTAATGTGACTAGATTGCATGAAAAAAACCACCTCTGAGTGCATCAAAGTGCATCAAAAGTGATATTCTTCCTGCTGTTGACAGAACCATTTCATGACTTTGTTGCTTTTCTGTGTGTATGTGTGGGGTTTTTTTTCCCTTCAGCGTTACCTGGTGGCATTGGGCATAGATGGTTTCTCTACAGTCCTTTATTTCACCTATGGGGAGAAATTAATTCCTGTGGGAAAGAAAACAAATGCGCAAATAACAGCTAGGTGAAAGTTTGTTTTGCCTCCCTATCTTTAAAACAGACAATAGCCATGGGGAGATGACTCAACCGACCCTGACAATCCAGACCCATCCCTATCGAAGCTGTGACCCAGTGGAAATGTCCTATCCCAGGGGACAGTTCCAGCCAGCAATCCGAGTGGCCGACTTGTTGCAGCACATCACTCAGATGAAACGGGGACAGGGATATGGATTTAAAGAGGAGTATGAGGTGAGATGAATATTCACTCACTTGAATAATAGAAAAAGATTGAGATTAAAGCTACTGGAAAATCAGAATACGTCCTGATTGAAGAAGTATCTCAATAGTTAAGAGACTTATTTTTATGTGTTACTGATCATGGTTTTCCCTCTCTTTCTTCCTGAGTCCTCGTTGCAATCCTTTTTCTGTTGCAGAGCTCCTGTCATTTATACATTCGTACATTGGCAAAATCAAAAATGGAGTTTATGAGAAACTGACACTGGGTCTGTTTCAAAGAGTATAACTAGTTCATATGCAGCAGCTTGATGGTACAGCTGTTATATTTGAGTTGAAAAATTTGCCTGTCTGCTGCTGGGCCACCTGTTAATGGTAGTATGCAAACCCTTCAACAGCTCAGGACTGAGTTAACTTAAGTTAACTCAGTTACTGTTATACTAGTCTCCAGTCTATGGAGATTCTCAGTCATCCAGGTCATGATTGTCCCAAAGGTGTTTTTTCAAAAGGCAACTTGGCTTTTTTTCCCCTTGAAGACATTTCGCTTCTCATCCAAGACACTTCTTCAATTCTGACTGAATGGTAGAGAATGGAAGGATTTATATTCCTTACAGTCATCTGCTCATTACCACTTTTTATGAGAGTCATTGAGACCACTTGGAGGTTTATCTATGCCCTCAAGGTCACCTAAGTAGTACAAATAGAGGTGGAGCCTTCTTGGAACTGCTAAAAGGAGTGTGTTATCCTTTCCTTGAATAAATATCTTCAAGGAAAAACAAAGTCTAGTTTCCTTTTGAAAAGGCACCTTTGAGACACTAGTCTCCACTATTCTAGTTTTGCTGTTGTTCATGGATGGCTTGTGGAAATGTCATCTAATAAGAATTCTTTGCAGTGGCACTTATTCTATCGATTGCAACGTATCAGGACTAGCGCTGACAAATTTAGACCACTTTATGTTGGTCGTCATCACTCCTGGTTCACCTTATATTTATATTTTAATGGTTTAATTATACATTGCAAAATAATAATGTTTATTTGTTTTACTAACATAAACTAACCAGAGGCTGTATTATTATCATTAATTATTATTTTTAGGAACTAAAGGTATTTAAACAAATGTTTCCCGAAAATTCTTACATGCAGCAGAATGAACTGAATTTTCCCCTTAATTTGTGATATAAAACATATAAAATTATTGCAATACTTTAAGAGCTAGTTTAAAGATCAGACTCATTAAATAAAGTGGGGGGGAGAAACAACTTTAACCACCTTCTGAGTGTCTGTGACAGCTAATAGCTCTTCTGACTGCAAGGTATCACCTATGAAGACTCAAGGCTGACACTCTTCTATTATTTTGGCATGAAGCTCTTTTGTGAAAGAACCTTAAACTATTGGAATAATTTTGTTCATTGTAAAAGTGTATTTCAAATTGCAATGGATTGTAGAGCTGGAAAGGGAAATAACACTTCTAGATTTGAGTGTCAAGCCAAGCAGCTTATCAAGGAGACCTGGTACGCCAGAGATTTTGTAATTATGAAGTTGAAAGAGTGGCATTCTGTTCTAAAGATTATTTTCATCTTTCCTAGCTCAATCCAGTAGTTAAAGTGAAATTTGTGGTAGTATAATTAAGAAGCAATTACCTGTACAGGTTATCTTCTGTTTAAATCAGGCACTGTTGTTGGGCATCTGCTCCACTTGAGCACCCAAGTGGGATCAAGTTGTTGTACATTCCTGGCCACATATTTAATTAGTAGTGATAGACATTTTAATTTTTCACAAAGCCTCCAATCAAATACCTCTCTAGATATCACCATACTATGAGAAAGACCAATGTTTACTCATTATTAGGACCCACTTCAGTAGAGATTCATACATCACTTTGCTGAACTTGAAACTGACCTTGGCTACTTGTTGCATTCTTTTCCTAATTCTCAGTGGATGAGATTTCATCCTGATGACCCTAAGGTATGAGGAGACTGGGAGGTTAGGTATTTGGTGAATATCACTCTCAAAGTGCTATTAGATAAATTCAGCAGTATAGGGTAAGTAATGATTCATTGATACCTGTAATATAACCATTATGACACACTGTTGGGCATCTTGAAAACATGTTCCTATAATTGCCTTTGTCGTTTAGTTAATTGTACCCCTATTTACTTGGTCATTTTTCTTTTTCTTGTTTTGCTGAAATGTTACTTAGACCTGAGGCCTTTGCAGAAACAGTGGGCAAATAATACTCAAGATCCAGTAACTGAACACAAATACAAAATACCAGTAATGACTAATAGAGGAAAAATCTCATGAAAGTAGAACCAACTGTTCACTGCAGTTGAAATATATTCTAAAATGTCCTATCTGTATAAATAGAACCTGTATCTGAATTACTATAGATAACCATATACCTAAGACTGGATGACTGAACTACACTAAAAAGAATTAACACTTCTGTTTTACAAGAAAGGAATATGAAGGTTAACTTTAAAACATTGGCTATTTTTTAAAGCAATTTCTTAATAGAGACAAATCTGCTTTCTCCCCAATGGCATCTGATGGTGGTTTAAATATACCAGGTGTGGAAAAATCTAGTTTTCAAGGCTTGTGAAGAGTATCTACTGTTTTATTGAAAGAGAAATGAAAAGCTGACCTTGGGAAAATTTAAGACAGAGTAAACACATATGGGGAAAAGAAACTCCATCACTTTTGCTGTCTTTCAAGCCTCCAGAAACTGTCACTGAATTTAAGAACAAATTGCCTAGTAATATAAGATGAGAAAAAGTTATGGTTATGCTGGTCATTAATAGACATAAAAAGAAACAAAAGGGGTGGGAGGCAGAAAGACATCATAAAGAATCACTTAGCCCATTTCTGAACAGATTATTAAACCTTGACACCACAAAGTAATATTGATCAGTCTTTCCAGCATATCAAAGAACAGATATTTCATACACAAAGTAAACTCAAATCACCTTAGAAATTACAGGCCTGTTTAAACTAATTCTGGTATCATGCCTGTCAAAAATATAATTTTCAGTCTCTGGCTCCTTTCTTCTTCCTCTAACACCATGTTGAAAGATTCACTCTTACTCATAATATTCCTCATTTTTTCCCAAGAAAAATAAATTCACAGGATTGGTGGGACATTAAAAGGTATCTTAGTATATTTCTTAAAATACAGTTCATCACTTATCATAATTAAATATGTGTTATGATGCCTTCAGAGTAGCTTAGATGTTGGATAAATTAACTTTTTTTCTTCCCGTTCAATGGGTCCCTAAAGGCCATGCTCAAGTACAGAGTTAACTTTTGCAAGATGCTTCCCAAGGCAAACACTGTTTGGTGCCTTTTTGCAATGAAAAAAGAAAATATAGTAAACAGCAGCCACAACTCAGTTTCCCCAGCAAATGCTTATCGCACATAGCTCCTCAGCCTGTCCCTGTAGGGTGGCACAAATAAGAATGGCAACCAGTGAGGAAGGCTAGAAGCAGTTTTTCTGCTTGAGAAAGCATCAGCAATTGGCTTAGAGAGCATTTGCCCTGGTAAGCATCTTGCAAGAGTTGCACTCGTACCTGAGAATGGCCTTTTAGTGGGATCTATGACAATTAGTCCCAGCCAAGTCTCCATGGCCAACATGCAATGGCCAACTTATTGCAGCCAACTCACCACAGGACAACTCACTGCAGGACAAGAGTTATACTAATATCAAAGAAGTGATGGAATAGAATCATTAAAGAAAGGATGTGAAAGGAGGGACAGAATGAAATGTAAATGGCAAAAATTAAAATATTTTTTGTTTATTTTAAATAATTAAGTAGAATTGTTAAATTGTACTGCAGCAAGTTGTCCCACGGTGACTTGGCCCGTGGGGAGTTGGCCCACGGTGAGTTGGCTATGGCAAGTTGTCCCATTCCGCTTTGAAGAACAGGCACTCTCAACTTGGAAGAAGAGATGCAGTGGTCCTTGCAGAAATGGAGCCAAGTCCTAAAGGAAAGGAAAAATTATACAAGGGGAAAATTCAGAGAATATTCTGGCCACCAAATGGTAACACTGTATGAGACAGAGGAAGGGAAGGGAAAACTATTCTCCACATTTGATAGGAAACATTACATTTGCATTTCATGCTTCCAGGTGTCAGTGAAATTTTATTTATTTATTTATTTATTTATTTATTTATTTATTTATTTATTTATTTATTTATTTATTTATTTATTTATTTATTTATTTATTTATTTATTTATTTATTTATTTATTTATTATAATTTGTCAAACAGAAACAAAAATAGGAATAATATACAAATGCAATGACAGGGACGATAGGCATGTTAGTGCACTTATGCACTCTACGGACCTCTTAAGTATGAAGTGAGGTCCACAGAAGTCAATTTGTGACTAAAAGTGTGAAAATTTGTAGCTGAGGTAACTGAATCAGGTAGAGCATTCCAGACTTTGACAACTCTGTTTTATTCCATTTTCATCACTAGTGTTGCATCTTTTGAATGTTGTTCCAAAAGGGTGCCAAAGTCAGAGAGGTAATACAACAAACGGTATTAATTCCAAAGGACATCCAGCCCTTTTTACCTGGCATTACATTCATTCCTACTGTTGGCTCCTCATCTTCTCACTTGGGTTAGTTCCATAATCTGGTCTGCCTCAGGTGGCCTGACAAGGATTAGGAAATGGCTCATAATAGAAGGCACTACTTATCTTTTTCCCTCAACAAACTGAAGAATTAAACAATAACAATGGAGTACATATTGTGTGTGTGTGTGTGTGTGTGTGTGTGTGTGTGTGTGTGTGTGTGATATCTTTCAGTGGGAGCACACTATTGCAGGAGCAGGCTGCCTCTGTGTGACATATTTGAATATGGTTTGAGAAAAGTATACAGTATATTGCAGTATGTATACTTGCAAATAAGCCCATCCATGGATAAAATTCAGGATTCAAATTTTAACCCAAACAGCATGAAAAATGGATAAACCAACCTGCGTTTTTCAAGGTGTTCTGGTTAAAAATTCAAGGGTCTTCTTATTGGCAGATGCGCTTATCCATGAATATATATAGGATATATAGTTACATTTAAAAAACTGAGAGAACCCATTCCCATTTTGGCATCTAAAATTCACAAGTATTTATGGTATATATATATAAAAAAAGAATTTAGCCTTTGTAGTTAATAAATATGGTCTCCTCCAGACATTATGGCCCTTTATGACATGTGCTAAGCAGCTTTGTAAAGTATAGATAAGATGCCTTATGGAGTGTTAATGGGCTGTGAAGAACTGAATTACTCTTACTCTGATAACCTCAGATAAAGTTGCTGAAATGCTTAATGTAAGTAAGAGCCAGGTTTAATTTTCAGTTTCTGGCAGCTGTACGGCATTTAAAATTATATCTCCACTAATCTTAGCATTTTGATGCTTTTACACGCAAGGTCGTATTTTGTTTCATGTTATTTTAAAGGCTGCAAACAAGTATCAATGAAAACATTACTTCATATTCAGTTTCTTTGCCATGTTAATAAGTTTACCACCAAGGACATTTCAATATCCCTTTTTTCTTTTTCTTTTGAAAGATAGGAAATTTTAAATTTCTTTTGAAAGCTAGGAAATAAAAAATGGCTGTTTTATTACACCTTATACGGATTACATTTAATTATATTCCTCCTTGCAGGATAAAAATCTTTGAAAGAAAAGCAACAACAGGATCATTAGTAAAATTACACTAAACAAAATTTTAAAAGCTCTTTCTCACAAAGTTGGTAGTCTTTTCTGCCTTGTAACTGTTCTTCATTTTTTGTGGATGGCAAAAATAAAACTTAAGATTTTCTGACTTTTTGCTTTGTTTTTGTTTTAGGAAGAGTGGAAGGGAAATTTGTTTGGTATACAAACTTATACAGAAAGTCCTCAATTTACAACAGTTTTTTTAGTCACTGTTTGACGTTGTAATGGCACTGAAAAAAGTGACTTATGGCCCTTTGTAAGGAATATTTATTTATTATTTATTTATTAGACGTTCTTATATGCCGCCCAATCCCATGGGACTCAGGGCCCTTCTGGGTTCGGTTCCAAGTGGGGAAAAAAGACACTGGAAGCATGGTGACTGCTTGGAAAGATGGTTTAATGGGGGACAGCAGGACCACATGGTTTGAGGTCCTGGAGAAAGGGGCATCACATGCCTCAAAGATGTTGAAGAAGAAAAAAGGCTGAGATGCTGAGAGTCCCTTGGTTTTGTGCCCTCTCTTGGGCCCCGCCCCGGGGCCTCGTACTCCTGTGCAAGAAATGCACTCTGATTGGCTGTCAGGCTCCCATGGGGACATGCAGAGGCAACTCTGTAGGCTGTCCTGAGTCCAACTTTGCTTGAGCCTTGCTGGCTGATGCAATCTTCCCAGGTGCCATGTGGTGAGATGGGTAGAGGGCTAATCCTATCACGTCCTAAGGGTGAAGGTCTTAATCCCATCACCCTGGAGCTGAAGGTGGGGGGCATGGAGCTGCAGGAAGCTTTTTTTTTCCTTTAGAGCATGTTTCTCATTTTCTCATTCAGGGAAACATATTCTTTCTTTTCAATATTTCCTAGGATATTTCATTTTTCTAGGAGACGGATGGGTGCTAACTTCTTTCAGGCCGTTTTCCCCCTTACAACCATTGCAGCATCCCCATGATCAAAATTCAGACACTTGGCAACTGACTCCTATTTATGATGGTTGCAGTGTCCTGTGGTGATATTTTTGCAACCTTCTGACAAGATTGTCCCTTCTGTCAATAGGGAAGTCATATTCACCTAACAACTATATTAACAATTAACAATTGCAGTGATTCACTTACCAACTGTGGCAAGAAAGGTCATACAATGGGACAAAACTCAATATTTGTTTTGCTTAGCAACATAAATTTTGGGCTCAATTGTGGTCGTAAGTCAAGGACTACCTGTGTATTGTGTTATACTTTGGAAAATAATGTGTCTTTTTTTTAATATAAAGAAATAGTCAAAATGTAGACTAAACAAATAAAATATATCTACTGATTTATTTTCCATGACAAAACAGAAAAAAAAGTCACTAATTTTTTTTTCTGGTGGTGATCAGAGGTGGCTCAATGACTGCAAAGGAAATTTTAAGGTACTCCTGGTCTGAGACCATAGGGCTGCTTAAAGGGGGACATAATCCAGATGGAACAGGCTCTGGGTTCACTTTTATTGCGTTCCTTCCTCTTCCTTGGGTGAACTGTAGCAAAATACAATTTTCTTCTTTCACCTATCTGGTCCATTAAATTACATCTCCTCTATAGCTGTAATCCTCAATACTCTTCCAATGGGATCAGTGAGGTTTAGGTTGAAAATATCCTTGAAGGCAACAGAATGAAATGATCAAGTCAAGAGGTGGTAGACTCAGTAATTCAGCAACACTTCAAATAAGATGATACATTCAAAAAAGTACCCCTCGCTGTAAAAAGTTATCTGTTGAAAGAATACCGACTCTGCTAATATTCTACTTATATAAAAGGGTGTTTTATTGTAGAGATGACTTTTCAAAGCTTTTGGCACCTTCCAAGTCTGTGATTCTTTGAACACTTGTACACTTAAGGGAAAAGAGAATGTAGTCAAGCACATGAATCACTACTACAATTTTAAACAGCCATATGTTTAAATTCTACTGCGTAGAATGCTAAAAATTTCTAACTGGCACTTTTCTGGAGGTGATTTGGAGAAGACTGAAACAAAAAAAGATTTCAATAGTTATAGTTTGCCTTTTCTTTTTCTTCTGATTGCATGCTGTTTTTAGGCTGCTGGTTCATTGATCCCCCCTTCCTTTTTTTTAAAAAAAACCTATTAAAAAGCAGTCTTACAGTTCTGGATTTTCATCTTTGGCTCTGCATTTGTATCTTTTAAATACCAATATCAATTTGTTATTCTTGGACCATTTCCCTAATCTATGAAGTCTGGTTTTTTATATTATCGTCTTATACAGTAATTTAATATTGAAGAATCAGAAACTAGGAGTACCATATTTTTCGGAGTATAAGATGCACCGAAGTATAAGATGCACCTTAGTTTGGGAGGAGGAAAACAAGGGAAAAAGGCCTCTGCCTCCAAGCAATTTGCCAAACAGCAAACAGCACAGATAATATACACTGTTTGCTGTGTATTTCTGTGCATGTGTGCCTGACCCATAGAAATAGCAAAGAATTGGAGAAATGTACATTATGCCAGAAAGTTTTCTTAAATGTAGGCACACTAACTCTTCCCAATTATTTAAATAGATCTACTCCAAGGTAACTAAACTCTAATACTAAACAGGACACTGTTACATTTCATACTATACTTGTACAGAGCTGTTAAAATTAATTAAAATTTCTGGAAGTATACATTATTCTCTATTATTTAAAAGAAGATACAATAGCATTGGGCCTCTTCAGAGCAAGCATTTATTTTAAAAAGCTTCTTTATTTTGTTAAGTTGTCTAGATTTACAGGGTTCTCCAACCTTGGCAACTTTAAGACTTGTGGACTTCAACTCCCAGAATTCCACAACCAGCAAAGCTAACAAAGTTGGCTGTTGAATTCTGGGAGTTGAAATCCACAAGTCTTAAAGTTGCCAAGGTTGGAGACCCCTGGCTCTAGAACAATAATAAAGCAGTCTTTAAAAAATAAGTCTAATAATTTGAACATTCTACAGACATTTATAGTTATTCACTTACCCCCTTCCATCCAGTTCAGCAAAAGATAAAAATCTGCATGTCTCTCCCAGCTATTTGCCTCTTTGCAGTTAGTTTCACTTTCATTTTCCCACGTGGCAAACATAATCAGCTGTATGTCGGGAAGCTGCTACTGACTTGCTTGGCTTTGCAGGCTCTTCCCTCTTTGCTCTAGACAGGTAAATTGCTGGAAGACAGAGGCCAAAGGATGGGGGTGGCTGGGTGGGTAGGGCTACATTCGGTGTATAAGATGCATCCAAGTTTTCACCCTCTTTTGGGGGGTAAAAAGGTGCATCTTATACTCTGAAAAATACGGTAAGTCTTCTGACATTTTTCTTCATGCCTGCATTCAATTTATTTATTATTTTTTACTTAATTTATTTATATGGTTATCCATCTCACAACGATGACTCACTGTTTGATGAGGAAACACTAACACCATTTTTCAAGCTATTTACATACAGTATCTACATAATTGTCATCTCATGTAAGCCACAATTAACTTGCTAATGAGAATGTCAAATGCCTTGCTCAAATCACTATATACTATGTCTACAAAATTTTCACAATATACTAAAAAGAATGCCTAATGAAAAATGTGATAAACTTAGTGCATTAGCTTCTAAAAAATAGTGGCAAGCAATTTCATGTATCAAAATTATAAATTTGGTTATACAATCAGAGTTATAAGCTTTTCCCAGTGTGTTCTATATACGGATTAAATTCACTTATTTTTGAATAAAAATGTATTTATTCCAAGCTGAGAATGTGCTATGATATTATTTTAGAGATTTCAAATTTACCATCCTGGGTACATGAATAAAATGGAAAATTGGGGTTTTGATTTTGTTTTTTGTTTGTTTGTTGCAGCAACTAAATTATTATGAGTTTTTCTGAACAATTTATTGAAACAAGATACAAATGTATATCTGGTCTTTGATGAAGAAAAATGCCTTATTTCAATTACTTTTTTCCTATTTTCTTCCCCACTCAGAACATTAGCTGCTATTAGGTAGCACTTTCTTTGTACAACAAAATGAGGTGTGATCAAAGATCTTCCCATTTGCTGAAACATTATTTCATAAACATAGAGATTGAGCTACCTCTCATTTATTACCCATTATACCAAGAAAATCATCCATAGTGCATCCTGGAATTACTGCTTCACAGAACTTTTATAAACTACAGTCTGGCAACCTTTGTCTTTTTTAATAAAACAATTATAATGTCACACCATTACTGTAATATCTGGTATATTAGAATAACTCACAACATCACAACCAAAGAAGCTATGTTATCAGCTCTGGGTTTCTATGGACTGTATATTAGTTAACAATAGTAAATGATGAATTTTGTAATTATGGGTTTCACTTAAAAATTTTTGAGTACCATTCATGATTATAGGCTACATTTCTTGTCTTGGAACGTTAAGCTAATGCCAACTCTAAATCCATTACATATTTCATATTCTAGACTATGCTGAATATATGATTTGGAGGGATTTTATCACTGGAAAAAAAATGAACTTGGGGTGTGAAGGTATTCCAACAAGAGTTTGTTACAGCTTCTTCGCCATTCATACTGTTGCCATTCTCAACATCAACTTTTGTTCTAAGTTTTCTGAGACTGTCAATGGATGTGAATTATCCCAGGTTGCTTTATGAATAGCCCCAAACCTGATGGAATAGACTACTACATGAAAGCTTGCAAAAGAGAATTAAATTTATCCACACATATACTTGATGTGTCTATGTTTGTATGCACTCCATATGTACGTATCTATATGTTTATAATGGGAGAATTATATGGAAACTCCTATACTACCAAGTGCTTTTATTCTTTTATTTATAGCACAGCTTTTGGCCTCAGTTTAAATGCTGTATATGTATCCTGATATTTCATATGGATATGAGAGAGATAACCCCCATTTCTGTGTTAGAGATGACATCAAAATAACAACAATAACAATATCTGCCCAGACTCCCTTTTATCAGTAAAAATAATATATATTATTTTTAACCAAAAATATGCAAAAATAAGCAAATCCTTAATTGTTTTTTGTTCCAATTACATTAGTATAGCCATTTATAAGTTACATAAGCCATAGGATACTAATGGACTCTTCATTATTGTTCATTGTTGTTTTCCTCAGAAAGCAGTTGTCTTGGCAGAGTGCTAAATTATATGCTGCCTCACCCCTGCCCTCTACTTCATTAAGTTAAAAAAAAAACCTGAAGGTCTTCCCTATTTTATAAATATTCCATTCTTTAATTTGCAGGCTCTACCTGAAGGGCAGACAGCATCTTGGGACACCGCCAAAGAAGATGAAAACCGCAATAAGAATAGATATGGCAACATCATCTCCTGTAGGTGCAAATTCAAACTGAACTGAACTTCCTGTGTGTATCTGTAAGCATCTTATATGTATAAGAGCATAACTGTAACAAAGAATAACTTCCTAGTCTTTGGAACATTTCAGGTTAATAACAGCTTCTGTGTTAGTGTTTCCCCCCTTCCCACAATTTTTTCATTGATTTATTGTTCTTTGTATAGTTTCACATTGGTCTCAGTGGACCCAAGTGACAAAAATCTACTTTTTTGGGGGGTGAGGGGCTGGCATTGAAGACACCTGGGAAAAGAGGTAGGGGAATATCAATTTCATGACATCAAGCTCTTTTCCCAGCTGAGCATATGGCTTTTTGTTGGTTAGGAACCTATTTTCCCCAGGGGCAAAATGCAGGCAGAGCTGTTGATGAATTTTGCTATTTGGGACATAGTGTTATCTCCACATGTTCTACAGAACATACAGAAGTTGGGTTAGGAAACTCTACCTGTTTCAGTAGTGCAGGCTGAGAGAGATTAAAGAGTGATGAACCTCTGATATGATCCATATGATAGATAAAAGATAAACAGTGAATCTTCATGTACAAGATTCATTTAAATGTATAAGGTAAGCAGGTAAGCAAATTCCACAGATTGGCTACTATCACCAAGAAGACCCTAGATAAATTAACCAGTCCATATACAAAGAAGGAATCATGAACAGCACTTCTCTATTGATCTGAGTGCATAAACTAGCTGATATATAACAGCTCACTAAAAATTATCCCTGCAATTGAAAAAAACAGGCCTACCACATTTGAGAGACTTCAATGTATTTGTTCTCATTGTTTTGGATTGCAGAGTGAAACCAATATTTGTGTTGCAATATTACCAGTAGCATGGCAGCTAGATTTTCACGATTGCTCTGTGTTGTTAAGTTGTGACTTTGGACAATTGATAAATTTTAGTTGGCACTTTAGAAAATAAATTAAAGAAAGATCATTCATGTACTTCTTTCTAAAATATCACAAACCCTGTGATATCTCTAGAAAGCATTGCCCCACCCACATGTGTGAAAAAAAGTTTCAGAATTTAGTCAGAATAGAAAATGTATGATTGCACTGTAATTATATTATGTTTACCAATTTTGTAAGCTATAATGTAAAGATATAATAATATAATATTAAATAACAGCATATTACATATAATACAACAGCATGCAGAATTACTTTAATTCAAAGTGGAAAAGCTTTGGAGAGGATTTGGACACACTTGCTATACCTGTTGATGGTGTAGCAAGGGGACTGGAGGCTAAAACATATAAAGAATGGTTGCTGGAATTGGATATGTCTAGTTTAATGAAAAGAAGGACTAAGGGAGACATGTTCCAATATCTCAGAGGTTGCTACAGAGAAGAGGGAGTCAGGCTATTCTCCCAAACACCCGAGGGCAGGACAAGAAGCAATGGATGGAAACTAACCAAGGAGAGAAGCAACCTAGAACTAAGGAGAAATTCCTTGACAGTTAGAACAATTAATCAGTGGAATGACTTGCTCCCAGAAGTTGTGGGTGCTCCAACATTGGAAGTTTTTAAGAAGAGATTGGACAACTATTGAAATGGTATAGGTTTTCCTGCCCGAGCAGTGGGTTGGACTAGAAGACCTCCAAGGTCCCTTCCAACACTGTTATTCTATTATTGATGCCTCCCTAAAAAGCCACACTTTTTTTACTGGAGTTTCATGTAATGTTAGGTACAATGAGCTTAGTGCTCCTTAACTCAGTATGTATTCTTCTAGAACTATGTGGCTCCTAGGTGAACCAATAAATTGCATTCTCTTTAAGAAAGTGCAAATAGATGCCTCAGATAATCACATTCAAAAACATCTTTTCCACTTCAGTTCAAAATAGCTGCACAAATGATAATGCTTTAAAAATGCTTTAAAGGCTCATGTAATGTGTTCTAAGGATACAAATGCAACCTAACTGTCTGACTTAAACCACAACGCAGCTTCTAGTTCACATTAATTAAAATAAATTGAATCCAGGATATATAAGCAAAGTCGTATAACGGCACAAAGGAGGAATGATAATTTATTTATTAAGTGTGTTAATGGGGCATAGAACATTGAGCACAAGGTAGGTAGCTAGAAAGTGCCAAGAAAGCAATATCAAGCTGATTAAAAGGATGTTAACCTTTAGGAGAATGTTTACAAAGTTGAACCATTGTTCAAGAAAAGGGGAAGCTTAACCACTGCTAAAATAATGACAAAATAGACATGTGAGCTTATGAATGAAAAGAGCGTAGAAAATAGATAACAAGATAATGACTTTTTCTCTTGGAATAATTGTTGATTTGAATTAAGAAAGCAACTAATTAAGAAAGCAACTAATAATAGGAATATTTTTTTAAAAAAAATGTGACACAAGTGACATAAAGTAGAGGACTTTGTTTGAAACAATCCTCCATCCAAAGACAGATTAGTACTAAAGCTGTCATGAAGGAAGGCCATTAACTGTCTGAGAATCCTTTGGAGGACTGGAAGTATAATGGCTACCCACCTTGTAAGAGGTGATTGAGAATGATTTTCCTCTGTATGACAATGATTAGGGGGGGGGGGAATTGTTGTTGTGCTTGGTGGCAGTCAGCCACATGGTTAGACTGGATTTTGCATTTTTGTCCACCTATCAAGTCCTTCCCTGGAGTAGGCAGATGTTGTTGTTTAATGGTATTAAATGTATAGTCGCAGGAAGTAAGCTGCAACTAGAAAATCTGCATTTTGCAATTGACTTGTAGTGATTTTGTCAGTGCTGGTGGTGTTCAAATGGTGCTCCAAATATTTTGGAATTGCAGGTCTTTGTATCTTGTGATTTTCTTCAGATTTTGTCTTTCTATTCTGTTGTCTCCAGGTATTATCAGGTCCAGACCTTTTTGTTTTTCTTATCAACAATTGTTAAGTCTTTATGTGGCATGTGCTTGTCTGTTTGAATTCTCAAGTCCCAGAGTACTTTAGCATCTTCATTTTCTATTACTTTGTCTATTTTACTATTATTATTTATGACTCCAATAGAGTCTCCAAAACATGACTGCTATTTTGGATGCAGTAAAGAAAAAAAAAGAACTAAAGAATTCTCCAGAGAAGACAAGTGCCTCTTAACAAATTAAACATCTTCAATGGCAATTATGTATGTTAACAGTAAGAGAAATGGAAATAAAAATGAATTAGGTAAAGCAAAAAAAGTTGAGTTTGCAAATAAACCTGAGAAGAGGGTAGCATATCAATTGCAAAAAAGAAAAGGAAAAGAAAATTATATTGAAATTACAGCAGGGAGATATGGTGTTAATGGCAAAGTGGCCATGCAAAAAGCATCTCATCAATATTATTATAATTTGATAAAAGCAATGACATCTCTCTAGAGAAAATAGATGAATATCTAAAGAAACAAAACTTACTGAGGAGGACAGATTATGAATAATACAAGAAATGTCTGAAGCTATAAAAATATTAAATTAGGAAGGATTCTTTGACCAGATGGATTATCTGGTTCTAATTATAAATGTTTTGAGAATTAATTTTTGCAACCTTTGCAATATACAATGAACTCTATCCTATAAGAGGAAAGCTGCTAGAACACTGGAAAGAGGCCAATATAACACTAATACCTAGAGAGGGACAAAAATCTGACTTTTACAGAAGACTTAATAATTTTGTGAGTTTTTACTTGGAGTAACACAATAAAAAAAGCTGCACTGGTCTTCTTAGACACAGAAAAGGCCTTTGACAATTTGAATTGGGCTTTTTTGTTTAAAGTTTTAGAAGTTATGGATTTTGGAGTGAACTCTGACATACAAAAGGAACAAGGCAGGGATGCCCACTACCCCTTCTCTTGTTTATTTTTTTTTCTGGAAATATTGAATAGAGATGTAAGATAAAATAAGAGGAATGTAGAAGTAAAGATTAAAAAAAGAAACTTAGAAGTTAAGGGTTTTTTGCAAATGCCTTGGTTTTGATTGTGGGAGATGCTTTAAAGGGCTTTGAAATATTAATGGGCAAATTAAAGAATGTGGAGCAATAGGCCAAGTACAACTATCATTGTTGGGGAAAATTTCTGTGATAAAAATAAATGTTTTATCTAAAACGATGTTTTTGTTTCAGACAATAGTTTTACTGAAATTGATGCACCAGTAACAGAATGATATATGAGTTAATATAAGTTGTTGCAAGATGCAAAAGAGAAAGGGGGCCTCAATTTGAAATTGTATTTTACACCTTGCTTTCTGGTTTGGATGAAAGAGTGGATGTTGTTGAGAAATAGAAGGCTTTTGGATGTAGAAGAACCAAACCTGAGATTTGAGTGGCATGGATATTTGTGGTACAATAAAGTCAAGGTCAACATGAATTTTAAAAACCTTATGTTAGATATGCCATATTGAGAATATGGAATAGAAAAACCCAAATTATGCCTGAAAACACTTCTGAAGCTCTCAGAACAAGAATCATATTACAGATGAGAAATAATAAGCAAATACAAATGACTAACCTATTGTCAGATGCGAGAATATTGTCAAGAAAAATGTAAAACAAAATCAAGACAAGAACTCGGAGGGGCAGGAGAATATAATTGTACATGTTTTTTTTCTTATTTACAATTATTAGATTTAAAATAGATAAAATAATTCATGGTTTTGACCCTATTAAGACTGAGTTTAAAATGGAACTGTGTACAAATGATGAACATGTAATTGCTAAAATGTATAAACTTTTATTGAAATAGGAAACTGAAGAAGAACAAGTAAAACATTGCATGATAAAGTGAGCTCAGTATTTTGGTTATAATATACAGATGTACCAAATATGTGGTTGAAAGGATTTAAATTTACATTGTGTTATAATATTAAAGATAATTTTTATAAAATGCTGTATGATTGGTATTTGTCACCAGATAAATTATCTAGAATTTAAAAAAACACTTCAAACTTATGCTGGAATTATGAACAACAAGAAGGGACGTTTTATCGCCTGTGGTGGACATGTAATAAAGCTAGAAAATTCTAAATTCAAGAACATGCTCTAATTCAGAGGATCTGAATATACAATTGAAAGCAATGGTTTTTCTTTTGGAACTGGTGGACAAACAGTTGGAAAAAAAGTCATGGAACTTTGTTTTTGTACATGACAACTGCAGTAAGATTCTGGCGTGCACAAAGATGAAAAGATTCAGCATTACCAACAATGGAGGAATGGCTGGTGAAAATTGACTTCTTTGATCAGAGAAAAGACTGTAACTACATGTATTGCTGATTGGAAACCCCTTATTGATGTTTTGCATGAAACAGGAAAAAACCGAGCTTATCATTTATGCTTTTAATGATTAAACTTAATAGATATAGAAAGAAGAGAGGTATCTTGTACCCATCAAGTAAGTTATAATTGTAGCAATAACAGCTGCACAGAAAATTGGAAGGTTTACAGATTTTTTTTCTTTCCTTTTTTGGACTTCTCTTTGATTTCTCTTTCTTTTCCTTTTTCTTACTTCATATTAGCTTGAGTTAGTTTTTAAAAACCTTTAACAAAAATATATATTAAAATTTTAAAACATAAAAAATCAGAGAGCCCAAGCTAAAAAAAAGCCAGCCACAATAATATAATATACAGTATACCATAACAGTAAGTGTAAAAATTCAACAATAAGGGCCTCATAACCACATTCACTGCAGTCCCTGGAACAGAGCTAGATTTGTAAATCTTCCAGAATTGTTTCAGTGTGTGGATGTTACTCATGCTGTTCCAGAAGTGGGATGGGCATAGATAGAATATTTCTTTGGTCCTGCAAGATGACAAGATTTAAGAGGGAGGACCAGGAATATGTTAGGTCAGCAGAAACAATTGGGATAGGCAACGCCATGAAAGGTTTTATAAGTAATGACCAGCATCTTAAATTGTACCCAGAAAGTGTCTGGCAGCCAATGCGAGTTACATAATGGTGGTGTTGACACATGGGATAATGAAAGGTACCTCTTACTGCTAACACTGTGACATTTATATTGTAATTTTTGTTTTATTGATTTATTGTATTTTTACAACTATTTGTAAACACTGGTAATTTTGGGTGGGGGGGAGGTATTGAACATCTTGTTAAATTCAGAATATAAATATAATAGGAAGTATGGGGCTATACTCACTGCAATACTGAATCAAAAGTGAACTAGTTCAAATTTGATAACCCAGAATGCCTTTGATACTTTTTTTGTACTGGAATTTTTTGCTATGCTTTATTTATTATTATTTTATTCATTCACTTGTTTAAATTAATAATAGATGCCATTCCCATGTAATCTGGGCAACTATATTGCATTTTATTTTGTATGTAGTTGAAAATCAGTCCACTAGTTTTTGATCCTTTCCAAGAAATTAAGATTGAAATTATAAGTATTATGTAATAATTTAACATTTTTACTAATTTGTAGCACTGTAAAAACGTTTGTAAAAACGTTGCAAACTGATCGGAATCCAGAGAGATATATACAACATATTGTGTGCAAGATGACTTGTAGGCAGAAAGATGAAAAACCTGTGGCCATCACTTGGTAGACACAAAGTAGCTACCCTAATTTCTTCTAACAATGAAGTAATTGGTATTTGGAGGTTTGGAGGTTATTTCGTCAATTTATATCACTTTATAAATGGATGCTTGTTTTTGCATGGTCTATTTGATTGTAATAAAGTTAACTATGGCATTTTCTATAAATACATTATGCTCAAAGCAGTTTACAGAAAATCTATAATCTCAATAAAACCACACATTTAGTTCACGCAGAGTAATCTATTTTCATAGTAATCAGTTATAATTTCTTCAAAATTTACAAAAACTAATATTATTAATAATTAGTAGAAAGAAGAAATATAGGTAGTCCTCGACTTTAAAACCTTAATCAGGACCGGAATTTTGATTGTACGTCATTGGTGTCATAACTCAGAGCATCATATGACCGGACTCAATTTTACAGTGGCAGTAGTTAAGCAAACCACATGATTGTACACGCAAACCTATTTTACTCAACGGGCATTTTTGCCATTTTTTGCAAAAAAAAAAAAAAAACCCTGGAAAAAATGTCATTACATGTGATCATGTGACCGTGGGATATTGCAACTGATCATAAATGCAAACCAGTTGCAAAATGCCCAAAATGTGATCATGTGACCTCAGGGGTGGTGCAGCAATCATAACTTCAAGGTCCAGTTATAAGTAACTTTTTCTAAGTCCATTGTAATTTCAAATGTCTGTAAGCAATCAGTTGTAAGTCGCGGGCTACCTGTATAAATATACAAAATGTACACGAACTTAGATCCTGCTGTTATATATATTAATGTCGCCTGTGTCAAAGCTTGCAGTTTTGGTGTGATAATGACAAACATGTGGGCCTTCTCTTCAGCAGTGTCTCTCCTGTTGAATAACCACTGCTGTGAATTATGCAAGACTGCAACATAGAGTGGGGCTTAAAAGTTTGTCAAACCTTTTGTATTTTCAATATTTTTGCATACATATGACCTAAAATGTGATCTGTTCTCTACACAAGTCTTAAAACTAGATACAAAGAACCCAATTAAATGAGTAAAAAGCATTGCATTTGTTCATTTATTTATTGAGGGAAATGATCCAACACTGCCTACAGATCACGTTTTAGGTAATATTTATGCAGAAATACTGAAAATTAATTTTACCAGCTAATAAAAAATGTATTTCTTGTAATATAAACTGATTTACTGTCGATCGTTTGGAACAATTCTGAACAATTCAAAATTCTGCTGCATCTTCAAACAATCCTTCAGATATTTGAAGATAACTACCATAGTTTTGTCTTCTCCGAATTAAACATACTGTAACTAATACAGTATCTCCAACTGTAATCCTTGTTGGCTTCCTATCATCTTGGTTACACTTTTATGATTATGCTGTAGTTTCTTAGTGTTCTTTCTAACACAATGCCCAGAACTAGATACAATATTCTGAGTGTCGTCTGCAGTATAGCGACAATTTTGACACTATATTTCTATTAATACAGCTAAGATTGTATTTGCTCTTCTGTAGCTGCATCACTCAGGATTTGTGCTCAACTCAAACACAGTATCTAGATCCTTTACACATGCACTACTTCCCAGTCTGCTCCCATCATCTCATACTCATGTCCTAGCTTTTTCCTACCCAAACGTTTATGTTTGCATTTTTACCTATTAAACTTAATGTTACTGGTTTCTGCCCATTGTTCCAGCTTATCAACATATTTCTGAATCTTGCTGTCTCCTTAAATCATAGCAATAGCAATAGCATTTGGACTTATATACTACTCCACAGTGCTTTACAGCCCTCTCTGAGTGGTTTACAATGTCAGAATATTGCCCCCAGCAATCTGGGTCCTCATTTTACCGACCTCGGAAGGATGGAAAGTTGAGTCAACCTTGAGCTGGTCAGGATCGAACTCCTGACAGTGGGCAGAGTTAGCCTGCAATAACTGCATTCCAATCACTGCACCTCCATGGCTTCTGATAATTAGTATTTTACAGGCTTGCTTTATAAACAAATGATTATTTTATTCTCACTTTTCTGACTAAAGCAAATTTATAGAAACCAAAATCTCATAACTCTTACAATGCTTAAAATCTTAATAAGAAAACTGAATATTAAGAAGGATAACTGTTGCAGGACTTTATGGTGTAGAAAAATATTTTTTGCTGCCATCATTACAATAGATATGTCTTAAAATTGGCATTATAAAATCCTTCCCATATTCAGTTGAAATTGACTCATGTTCTGTCTACCTAAGTGTTGTATTGTCAGCAAATGTATATTAGAACAAAAAGCCTGAGCTCTGTGCAAGAGCAGATGGCACTTAAAACTAATAGCATAAATTGGCTGGATCTCCTCCTCTGATTAGTCTATTCTCCTGGTTCCTTGTCTTTAAACAAAGACTAAAGGTCAGACTAAAACATGTATGTTGATTCATGGCTGATTCCCTCTGTCAGTGAATTTTAACATAAACAGATACTGAAGGTATCATCTAACACAACTCATCCATTCTATTTATACTGTATGCATATCTACTATGTATCTATTATATCTATCTTGGTAGGGTAATTAACAACAGAAATATAAAATCCAAGTCAAATCTTCAAATATCACTGAAAACCTAAGCCTCTCTCATCATCTTATTTTTTAAAAAAATGACAATGTTCTGGCACCTGTGTGGTTTGTGTGGTTTATATTATCTTGTGCAATTATTCAAAATACAGTCCAACAAATACCATAGTACAAAACCTGTACCACGTTCAGATTATATTAAGTTCAAGCAAGGCTTTAACAAATCAGGATTTACAGTAAAGTACACAATAAACATATTGCTGGATAGTTTAGCCATGGTATTTGGAACCAATGTTATGTACATTTAAATGGAACATTTACATGAAGACATCTGGAACATGTTATGTACATTTAAATGGAACATTTACATGAAGACAAATGGAACTTAAACATGAAGACATCTTCCAAGTTTTCTCCATTTGTATACTGTACATTTTTGCATTCCTATTTGTTTTGGTTTAATGTTCTTTTATTTAATATTAACACTTTCTACCAATTATTTACAGATGATCACTCCAGGGTGAGACTGCAGTTACTAGATGGAGATCCTCATTCAGATTACATTAATGCAAATTATATTGATGTAAGTGTTGTAAGAAAACATTTTTTTGCACAGAAAGGCGTTTGTTTGAAGAATTGCTAAGTAAATTGGCTTCGGGTGTGATCCCTACTTAGTGGGCTGCATTAGGTTTAAATAACTATATTTTGGTAGAAGACAGTAGCAGTACTAGCCAAAACCTTTTATGAACATCTACTCCACTAAATTTCCCTAGAAGTAATTAGAGCAAAATGGTAAATTAAAATGGATCTAGATCCAATTACTTGATACTTTTCAGGTTTAAGTGAGGCCTTTGCCAAGCAAGGGGATGGAAATTACTAAATCATTCTCATACCATAAGATAGAGTCCAGGGTTTTAAGAGTCGGACACATTTCTTCAAATGGAATTTTGTAAAACAAACCAACAACAAATAGAGGAAGAACGTATGTTTGGATCAAAATTTGCATCCCAAAGCCAATACAAATTAATGACTTACTAATCAATTGACTAATTGAATAAGAATGGCTCATGCTGTGCTTGCAATTTTCTGTTTTTGACTCTCTTTATTTGAATGGGATGTGGATTGAATGGGATTGAATATATGTTTTATATTGTTTTATGAGCATAGGAAAGTGCCGTGTTCTGTGTCAGATTATTTGCTCATCTTTCTGAAGTATTGTTCATTACTTGTTTAATACTGTCTATTCTAACTAGCAATCCCCCTCCACAATCTTAGAAATATTTTGTTAGTTTAACATTGAAGAAGAACATTGTGAGATCAGTGGAATTTACTGCTAGGTAAACATGCAAAGAATGAAATGCCTTCAAATGCCAATGTCTAAATAGTCTTTTTAAAATTTTGACAAAATAATATATTGGAGGGGTAGTTGTAGTTTTTCTTCTTCCCATGATCTCAACCGCCCCATGTGGTTAGAAAATTAGACATGTAACCATGTTGATCAATGTGATGATTGTTAAAAAAAGATCAGGAACTTGAAATGCAGAGTTTATTGTAAATCTATATATAAAGTATCCTGAAGAGATTTTGTGAAATTAAAGAACAGAAAGAAGGATAAAGTTAACAAATTAAATAGCAATAGCACTTAGACTGATATACTGCTTTACAGTGCTTATAGCCCTCTCTAAGTGGTTTACAGAGTCAGCTTATTGCCCCCAATAATTTGGGTCCACATTTTACCCACCTCGGAAAGATAGAAGGCTGAGTCAACCTTGAGCCTGGTGAGATTTGAACTGCCAAATTGCAGGCAGCCGGCAGGCAGCAGAAGTAGCCTGCAGTACTGCACTCTAGCCGCTGCACCACTGTGGCTCATAATATACTCATCTGACTAATAAAAAACTGAATTTTTAAGCAAATTAAGTCTGTAACTTCTCGCAAAGTACTACACATCCTCTTTTCTCATATAAGTCTCTATAATTGTCAATTAAATCACAGTGTTTTAAAAGATCCTCCAATTAAGAAAAGGGAAAACATGTAAAGATGTATACCCTACATGATTTCCTTAAAAAAAAAAACCACATTCAAGCTAATGACCTCTTCTGCTTTGACAAGAAACAGATGTGGGTGCCACAGATGAGGGGACACAAATTTCTCCAAATGTGTCTTGTTAGCACAGAAGATAAGCTAAATCCTAAAGTGAGTATGGTTTAAGCAGGCAATATGAAAGTAAGATCTAGTTTTTATTCCTAGTCATAAATCTCCTTTCTTATTGATACATAAATGGTTTCAGAATGTTTAGAACTATCAGGAAATCTGAGACAGTTCCTACCATAAATAATTCATGTTGATATGAATGATACTATGCTTCTTTTTCATTCAGGGTAGTTTTATATAACTAACATTTTTGGGACTCTTTGTATCCCAGCTCAGATATGATCTTTAGAACTCTGCAGTGGTCACTTTGAGAAAGTCTCATTTGTTTTCCAGCTGTAAAATATAATCTGGATATTTTACCTGTCTCTTTGTCTGTCCCAAGCATCCAGATACTCGGTCTCCATCACTATCCTTCCTCTCATTCATACTCTAATTCTAACAATTGAATGATTGAGGATTTTCTGCCTCTGTCCAGAGAATACAAGGGAAATGCAATTTTCATATCCCTTTTCCTACTCCAGATGCGTCAAAGACAACATTGATTTTTTTGATTTTAAGCAAAATTTTAACAAATCAAATGCATATCTGAATTGTGCCTGAAATTGAAATTCATGGGTTTCCCTTCCTTGTCTTCTTTTTAGGGATACCATCGGCCTCACCATTACATTGCAACTCAAGGTAAGTACTATAGAATCAGAGTGTGGTCCAAATGACAGGATGCGAAGGTTTTATAAAAATAATAAATAAAAGGTATAAAGATGTCTGAAAGCGGGTAGTGCTATTAATTTGGAAGATAAATTATTGTAGGTGCTTTAGGGAAAAGTACAAAAGAGATGTATTTAGTTTGATATTCATCCTTTCCAGGGGTGGGTTCTACGTACCTTCCCCACCAGTTCGCATCGCGACGGAAGTGCACATTTTGCGTGCGTGCGCAAGCAAAGCTCGTGCGCATGTCTCGGAAATGACCTTCTGCGCATGTGCAGAAGCCCTTGCATATGCGTCAAGGTTTTTTTTTTTAGATTCACTTAAAAGTTCTTTTTCAAATTAATTATGATTTCTTTAATAACAGTATGAATTCTTGCATTTAATTTTTTTCTTTTTGGACATGTTATCTTAGAATATGTTTCTAAAGATAAAAATAAGAATTTTATTCTGTTTTGACATAAACATTGAGTTTAGGACAATTTAATACACACCTGGATTTTTTATGCATAGTAATTGAAATTTCACATGTGTTGCACTTGGTTTCATAGAAATCATATTGCAATCAGTAAGATTCCTTTGTAATTAAACTTGTGTTCCATCCTTTAATTTAATTTAATTTTTTTTCAAAATGACATTTTTTCACACGTTTTCAATACAGTTTTTTAAAAGATGAAAAACACAATCAGAAATATGAAAAGGAGATCCTAGCACCCAATTCTCAAAGGCAATGAAAAGATTTCTGTTAAAAATCACACATTCATTTGGTAATTAAAATGTGACCCAGGAGTATTATCACCTAACATCTCACCCTATAATTGAGGGTGCATTTAGAATTCTTGGAGCCATTTATACTTCGTAAGCATTCTTACTAGACTTAGCACTGTATCCCAGCATAAATTAATATTCTATATTTGTCTCATGTGTTACTCCAAAGTGACCTTCAATTATGAGTATTTATATCTGTTTGTGGTACTAACTGAAAGTTTAGCACAGTATTTTAAATCCTAGTTACTTGTATGATTCAACAAATGTATCGCTCTTCAGACCTCACCTAAGAAAATAAGAAGGCACACTTAGGAGATTTTGTTTCAGTAGTAGAAGGGCGGTTGGCAGACAGATAAGTAAATTAAAATGTTGGTGCTAAAGTAATCTTTGGAAGATTTCTTTTGTTTTACTTATTCTGCCTTCAGGGCCAATGCAAGAGACAGTGAAGGATTTTTGGAGGATGATCTGGCAGGAGAATTCAGCAAGTGTTGTCATGGTCACCAACCTGGTGGAAGTTGGCAGGGTAAGATGTTAATTTCCAAAGTTATCAGTCATATATTGTGGTTCATATCATTCTTACATGTGCTCAGTTTGAAGGCTTCTATACCCCACTGACACATTAAGTGGCAATATATTCAAATCTACTTGAAATTTGCATTTAAATGCAGATTTTAAAATACATTTTGGTGTTGTCACAATAATATGGATTTCTGAATAAATTTGCTAACTGCATTTCTAAACCTACAAAACATGTTTTTAAATAAATGTTTGAGCTAAGAACTCAGAATTTAATGAAGTCTGAATTATATTTACATTTTAATCTGCACATTAGATGAAAAGCAGAATAAGTTCATATTGCATTGCACACAGATCAAACTTTTCAAGCAATCTTACCTTGCAACAATGTATGATATAACTTCTGACCTATATTTCTGATTTCCCAAATTCTAAAGCATTTGAACAAATACAATACTTGCCTTCTGATATGGTATAAAAAACAGATGAAGATGAGATGAGATGGGGAGGGGAGGGGAGGAGAGCGGAGAGGAGAGGAGAGGAGAGGATTGTCATTTTTTTTTTACTGTGACCCCACTGGCCCACATTAAAAATGAAATTCTGTTGCCTGCTCTCAAGAGAAAATATATATCTACCCAAACACATACATAAAACACATATACAAATGCTATATGCATACATAAATATATACCTTATACATATACATATACATATACATATATCTCTTCGCAGATGATGTTAAACTATTCAACACTACCGACAATACTACAACCCTTCAAAAAGACCTTGACTATGTATCTGAATGGTCAAACAAGTGGCAACTACCAATCTCAAACAACAAATGCTCAGTTTTACACATTGGCAAAAATAATCAAAACACAAAATACAAACTTGCTGATCATGACCTTGATGATGATCCTCACTCAGTAAAGGACCTTGGAGTACTCATCTCTAACAATCTAAGTGCCAGAGTCCACTGTAACAACATAGCTAAGAAGCATTAAGAATGGTTAACCTAATGTTGCGTAGCTTCTTCTCTGGTAACATTGTACTCTTAACCAGAGCATACAAAACATTTGCTAGACCTATTCTTGAATACAGCTCATCTGTCTGGAACCCACACTACATATCAGACATTAACACAATTGAGAATGTCCAGAGATACTTCACGAGAAGAGTATTACATTCCTCTGTTCACAACAGAATACCTTACGAAACCAGACATGAAATTTTGGGACTTGAAAATTTAGAGCTACGCCGCCTTCATTCTGATCTAAGTGTAGCTCACAAAATTATCTGCCACAATGTCCTACCTGTTAACGACTACTTCAGCTTCAACCACAATAATACACGAGCTCACAATAGATACAAACTTAATGTAAACCGTTCCAAACTTGATTGCAAAAAATTCGACTTCAACAACAGAGTGGTAAATGCCTGGAACACTTTACCTGACTCAGTAGTTTCTTCCCCTAACCCCAAAAACTTCAACCTCAGATTATCTACCATTGACCTCACCCCATTCCTAAGAGGTTGGTAAGGGGCGTGCATAAGCGCACAATGGTGCCTACCGTTCCTGTCCTAATGTACCCATATATCCATACCTCTTTTACTCTTATTCATGCTTGTACTATTACATATATGTTCAATCATGTTTTACTGTTTATACTTTGCTTATAATCATATATGCTTGACAAATAAACAAATACAAATACAAATACACATATACATATACATCATATACATATACATATACATATACATATACATATACATATACATATACATATACATATACATATACATATATACATATATACATATACATATACATATTAATCACTGTCCATTTTGAATATGTAGCGGAAAGAGGAAACTTGAGAGTTTACAAGCTTGATGCTATATGGAACAAAACTCTGACTGAATCTAGATGTTCTGCTTTGGATACCATGAAACTTCCTCCTAGAAGGTAACAAGGAAAACAGGTTTTGAAGAGGATGTGTAAGTGACCCAGACAATCCTGCAGACTGTGTTCAAGCATCGCTTATATGCCATGTCCTGGATAGAAGGAAATAAACTATCAATAATCTTTTCTGCTGTCCTTACCACTCTGCACCACCTTCCTGTCTGAAGAAATAATGCTTCCAAACCAGACAGTCCTGCAATATGACAGAATTGCTCTCGATCGTCCCTCTATAGAAAGTGGTAAAAACAGGGGAAGGAAGATGAACTTTTCTCATACGATGCAGAAAATGCAGGTGCTGCAGTCCCGTTTCACTAGTGTCTCACTGTTGAGCAACTAAGCTACCCTACTCATTAGCTGCACACCCAGAAACTTGATGTTGCTAACCACCTCCACAGGTGAATCATTAATACATAGAGGTGTGCGACTGTGGCTGCCTTTTCTGAAATCAACAATGATAAAAATTAAATAGTCAGCAAAGGAGTGAGTTAAACCTGTATACTCTTAATTTTTTATTCTATACATTGAATATATATTAAAGGAGGCTAATTTCAAAAAGATGAATGTGGCTTTCAAACTGGAGGAAAACCTAAACTATTCTGATAGCTAAAAAAACAATCTGCAATTTCTAGTAATAAAAGACATAGAACCCAGTAAAAAAAAGGGGGACTACGATTAAATATAAAGATCAAACTAATAATAGTATCACAGCCAGCTTTAGAATTGACAATGAAGATATTGAAGTGATAGATACCTTCAGTTTTTAAAAGATCAATTATTATTAGGACCAGAAGCCAAGCAACCAGAAGTCAAGAAACATGCTGCAGCCTAGCACTTGGTAGGGTAAGAATAAAAGCCATGGAAGAAATATTCACTTTCTATAATGTGTCTATACTTCTAAAGGTCAGAACCATGCAGGCAATGGTTTCCCGATCACACTTTATGGATGTCAGAGTTTGAAGAAGAAGGATAAAAAGAATATTGATGTTTTATGAACTATGGCATTGAGGAAGGTTTCTGAGAATACCGTAGGTAGCCAGGAAAACAAAGAAGTGGATCACAGAACAAATCAACTGAGAGTTTTCATTTGAGGCACAAATGGCCAAGTTCAAATGACCATATTTTGGACATACTATGCAAAAATCATAATATGTCCATAACTTTGGGAAATGTAGAAGGAAAAAGAAAACAATGAAGAGAATCAAAGTGGATGAATTTAATTACTGCAGTGATGGATACACCATTAGGAGATCTGAAGAATCTATCCAGATCATTTTGAAGAAGGGTAAAGTTGACACAACCTTTTTAAAAGAGTTGACACTGATTGGATGGCACATAACATATCAATACAAAAAGGCTCTTTATCTAGCTGGAGCTTATAATAGCAGCAATTTTGCACAATTACCTAATGTTAGTTGTGCATTTCTTTCCCATCACCTTCTTTCTTTTTCACTCTGCTTTCTGATGTCATCTTTTCCCTCCACATTGATTGAACTTTATTGTGTACAGAATTCAGTTCTGACAAGTTTAGACTTGATTCCTTCTGTCTTTCCTAATTTTACCTACAGTAAAATCAGAATTAACCATTCAGTGAATGAACGATATGTTATGCTATCATTTTCCCAACTTTAATGTAGATAATAATTTTATCATGACAAATATTGTTAGGATAGCAAGTTTGGCTATTTGCAAATTGGTTGACAAACACTACAAGAATCATAATAGAATTTGTTCATGTATCACTATTCATATATGTATAATTATGTTTCCATATAAGTATATTACTAGTCTAATTCAAAGTGAAGTACTGCAAATATAGGCTGAAAAAGGTTTCCATAAACAAATGGGTTTCATATGTCAAACATTTATACCAAAACAAATAAATTACATTGATACTTATTGTTCTGGGTCCTTTTGGGGTTACTAATAATTGATGCAGACAACCATGTACATGAGAGGTTCTATTCAGTGTCCTTCTGATTTCTTCTTCTACAGGAATGTGCATTTTAGGCCCATATCTAGACCTAGAAAACAATGTCTTACAGCTCAACGTCATACATTAATTTTCACTTTTGTTACTTTCTCCTCCATAGGTGAAGTGTGTCAGATACTGGCCTGATGACACAGAAGTCTATGGAGATATCAAAGTGACCTTAATTGAGACAGAACCATTGGCAGAATATGTCATACGTACTTTTACAGTCCAAAAAGTAAGAATACATCGGTCCTACCTTCCTCATCAACTAATTTGTTTTCCAGGAAATCCATTTCTTTCCATGTTTCATTAAGAAATATGATAGTCAATATGAAATCATCATTATACATTATGTAAGTAAAGTGCTATTATACATTATACACTTTGGTATATAAAGTAAATTCAACAGAGATGTGGAGGACAAAAAACATAGCTATGCATTATCTCCGAAATCAGAGAAAATACCTCTATATGGAACAGCAACTTTCATGCATAGCTGAATAATTTCCCATAGACTAAGGGAATTCATACCAGTGATAAGTAGAATTGTAAATAGAATCATAGAACTCAGAGAGACTGCCTAGGCCATCAAATCCAAATTTCTATTCAATATTTCTTTGCTCTTATCTAGCAAAGACAATCTTTTAGGGTTATGTTGATTGCTCTCACTATTACAGCAAAGTGACATTCATCTTAATAGCAATAGCACCTAGACTTAAACTCTTACCATTATTCTACATTATTATTTTCTTTCTCTTTTTCTTAAGAAAAGGGATGAAACTTTGGAGGAATACCATAAGGAAGATAATCATGATTCTTCATACCATCAGTGTAGAAATTGGTAGAATATTGCTGTATAGAATAAACAGAATACTAGCTTTCTCTCTCTGCTTTCAGATAAGTTGTTATTCCTTTGCCACGGAGCTGAAAAGAAATACCAAAATCTTATTTGAAAGCACTTTGAATTGTTTCCAGGAAGGTTTTCATTATATGATTATTTGTATCAAGCATTATATTGCTAATTATTGGATTATGTATGCAAGTGCATTTTTAAATAATTGCTACTTGTTTCGGAATGTCATTCCTTAGCAGAATGGCAGATAAAAAAGCATACATACACAATATATGTTTTGCATACATAAATGTTTACTACTTTTAAACATATTTTTTCAGAAGTAGTCATAACCAGAATAATACATTTTTGAAATACTAAAACAAGCTAAAACTATATTACTATAATTTGTATGAACATAGCATTTTCAGAATAGTTATTTGGTATGTTTCCCTTGTTCTTAATTTAAATTTCAGACTTACTGAGTATACTTTCTAAATAAAAAAAATATATAGAAGGTAGCTTAATTATGTACCACTTATACTTTGGAGGTAATTGGAATACTTCTACTTTTTTTAAAACGTGTTTGCTCCTGCTTACTGCCAAGATATTTATCATCATATACTGGATGTGAATTTGCCAGCTTTAACAAAGCAACGTTATGATTGCTTACTAGTACACAGCTTCTTACGCAACCTTTGTTCAAGGAATGATAGGGGATAATTGCATAGCATTTTCTTGAATTGAATTCATGAATCTTGAAATGTATTTATTTTTATTAGAATCACCCAAATTGTACATATACATGTGTACTATTCTATGAATATGAATATGAATATGTGTATTCTATTCTAAACATGTATATATATACACACAGAGAAATACACACATAAGCACATCTATTCACTTTTCATTTTCAGAAAATACACACACACACACACACACACACACACACACACACACACACATATATATGAAATACTTGAAGATGCAAGTAGAGTTGAAGGAAAGTTAAATTATCCCTCCCCCCAGTTTTTTTTCAAAATTGTTTGATTGTTTTAGGTGCCCCATGAATAAGATAATAGAAGCAGGGTTTTTTTTCCCCATTGTAACATTCTAAGTAAAGTGAGATTTTATATTTAGATTGATTTCCTGTTGGGTAAATCTAGTCTCAACCTAAATAAGAAACAACTTATAATTAAGTAGTAGTAATTGTTATGAAAGAGAATAGATGATTTTTTAAATATATATATATATATATGTATATATCTCCTTTTCAGAAAGGCTACCATGAGATTCGAGAAATTCGTCAATTCCACTTCACTAGCTGGCCAGACCATGGGGTTCCTTGTTATGCTACAGGTCTCTTGGGCTTTGTTCGACAAGTGAAGTTTCTCAACCCACCAGATGCAGGGCCTATTGTTGTGCACTGCAGGTACAAATTTTGTTTCCATCTGACATTTTCCTTCATCCATTTACTCCAGTGCTGCTTATTTCCCTAGCTCACTAGTCATTGCACTATCCTAGATAAAATGAATGTTGCATTATCCAAAATCTTATCATACAACAAATCTTCTACAAATGTCTATGGAGATTCTCAGTCATCCAGGTCCTGGTTGTTCCAAAGGTGCTTTTTCAAGAGGCAACTGGACTTTGTTTTTTTTTTCTTTGAAGACGTTCCATTTCAGAGTTGAAGAAGCTTCTTGGATGAGAAGTGGAACGTCTTCAAAGAAAAATCAGAAAATCCAGTTGCCTCTTGAAAAAGCACTTTTGGGACAGACCTTCTGTATATCAACTGCATTTATTTCTCACATTAGATCCACTGCTGATCAATCTCTGTTTCAAAAAAATATAGTTTGTCCCAAGCAAATAGAATAATTGTTTCATGATTCCATAGTGATTATAAGTATACACTTTTGGTAGATACAGTACATAACCTTCGACTCCTATGTAGAAGACTAGATTGGGTATTGCTCAGTGTCTTCCTGAGTAGGGTGCTATAACTACTGTATTTCAAGTGAGTTCTAAGAATTATTAACATTCATTTCTCAATGCAATATCATGTTCAAAATGTAAACCTGAAAGAAGCATTTTCTATTATAACAAAGTTTTAAAGCATATTACATATTATAAATACTGTTCTAAAAGTAGACAACTTGATCCTGATCCCAGTAGATAATGTTCTGAAGATGTTTCTTGTTAATTTTAAATGACTCATATGTACCTAACCTTCTATTTGTTAAGTGTTGAAATAACAATATCCAATATAGTAGTGATGGCAAAATGTGCCTAAAGTTTTAGAGTCACTCAATAGTGAGATGGATGACATATAAATTTAATAAATAAATAAGATGTTTCCTGGGGATGCCAGATTAGGGCTGCAAAAATTCAGAATGTCATCTATTGGTCATCTGATTATTTTCATCTCAAAAATTTATGGATAGTATGGGTCAATACTTAAGAATACATTTAAGTATGTTAATTCTATATTTATTACAATTCTGAATAGCAGGAAAGTGAATTAAAGAGAATGAAATGCCATATATTCATTAAGAAATGAAATGCCATATATTCATGAAGAGTATCCGGAGACTTCAGCTGGTGCAAAATGCGGCTGCGCGTGCTGTGGTGGGTGTGCCAAGGTACACCCACGTGACACCTATACTCCGCCAGCTGCATTGGTTGCCCATCGGTCTCCGGGTCCAATTCAAGGTGTTGATCACCATCTTTAAAGCCCTTCATGGCTTAGGACCAGGTTATCTCCGGGACCGCATTCTGCCTCATACTTCCCTTCGACCGGTTAGGGCCCACAGAGTTGGCCTCCTCTAGGTCCCGTCGGTCAAGCAATGCCGCCTGGCGGGCCCTAGGGGGAGAGCCTTCTCTGTGGCAGGCCCCGCGCTCTGGAACCAACTTCCCCCAGAGAACCGAACTATCCCCACTCTGCTGGCCTTCTGAAAAGCTGTCAAGACATGGCTTTTCCTGCAGGCTGGGGGTAGAGCCTAAACCACTCAATCACACCCCAAGTATGTATGGTTATTGAATGGGTATTGGATGATTTTAAATATTGTGTTTTTTAATTTTTATATATCTCGTTTTAATGTGTTATTTATAAATTGATGTCCTGTATTTTTTTCTGTTGTACGCCGCCCTGAGTCCTTCGGGAGTTGGGCGGCATATAAGAACACCATAATAAAATAAAATAAATAAATAAAAATAAGATCATACCAATTATTCCCTCCTAGCTCTAGTTTAATCTGGTTGATAATAATGCATACTCTATTCACATCTCCTGGATTTTGAAGTAGTATTTCGTTTAGCTGCGTTTTCATCACACCCGGGAAAGGACATGGTATGTTCTTTCCTGTTTGCAGAATGATATTTCACAGTGGGAGAAAGGAGACAGGGAAGATGATTTGCATTTAGAGGCAAATCATTTTTTTTCTGTCCAACCTGAACAACTGTGCATGGCAGAAATAGAATGTGAAATTATTTTCCGCTGAGACTCGCTGGCTACCATTGTGAGTCAATCAAGGGTAAAAGTTTTGGTAGAAGCAGTGGAAATACCTAGTGTCGTGCAATTTTAGAAGATTAATTTTCTGTGGTACTGACTGCTGACCTTAACTTGGAAAGCTATCAGCAGTCAGCAACCATTTATATGCACAGCGATGACTAAATTCCCCCTTAACTGGTAAGGACAGGAATTCTCCTGCCATCAATTGTCCCATATCAGCAGCCAATGGCTACGTTTGTATTCTGCTTCATTAAATCTTAAATAGGCCAGTTTTTAGAAATGGCCAAAGAGTTAATTTGGATTTTATTCATGTAATAATTTATTGTCACCCTGAGTTATTTTTAGGAATACAACAATTTAAAGAATAAAATATATGCGGAGTTCATATTTTTTTTCCACTGAGAATCAAACTATACCATTAGTAACTTTGCAGTAGTGACCATTTGTATTCCTTTGGATTGTGGGGTTTTAAATTAAACAGCACAATTCTCTGCAGTTTTTTTTCTGGTACTTAAATTCAAATATGCTTTAAATGAACTCTGGGAAAATGTAATTTTAGTATATTTAAAGTTGATTGTGTGAACAAAATGTATTTGTGGAATATGTGGTATCAAAATAAATAAACTTGAATTACAAAATTAGGACTTCAGGCGAAAAGTTCTAGCTCAGCCTTTTTCTTTACACATTCTTTTTATGTGTGCAGAAAAGCCCTTTCTTTTCCCTTCTTTCTTAACTGAATCTACAATATTCAGTGTGCAAATTGGATTCCCTGTATGCCAGATAAAGTTGGAACAGTACTTCTGCAAGACACACATTCCTGAAAGATTACAACACTCAGAACTCCAAATAACCTGGACATTTTTACAGAAATTTTAACATCTAGATCAGTGATAGCGAACCTTTTTTTCCTCAGGTGCCGAAAGTCCGTGTGTGCACACTATCGCACATGTGCGAGTGCCCACACCCATAATTCAATGTCTGGGGAGGGTGAAAATGGCTTCCCCCACCCCCCCCCGGAGGCCCTCTGGAGGCCAGAAATGGGCTGTTTCCTGACTTCCGGTGGGCCCAGTAGGCCCATTTTTCACCCTCCCCAGGCTCTAGAGGCTTCCCTAGAGCCTGGGGAGAGTGAAAATGCCCTTCCCTGCCCCCCAGAGGCCCTATGGAAGACGAAAATGCCTTCCCAGAGCCTCCGTGTGAGCTGAAAATCAGCTGGCTGGCACGCACATGTGCGCTGGAGCTAAGCTAGGGCAATGGCTCGTGTGCCAGCAGATATGGCTCCGTATGCCACCTGTGGCACGCGTGCCATAGGTTCGCCATCACTGATCTAGATTATCAAACTAGTGAACAGTTGGCATTTTGAGATCAGACTTAATTTCCTTCCCCCAGAAATAACCTGCCTAATCTTCAAGGGCCAAAGTGCAGAAGGAAATATGCAGATTTTTATAGACATATCCCTTCTGAAATAAACAAGAAACTTGCTTAAAACAAAGAAAGTGAAAAGATGACTGTTTCAAATAATGTAGCTCATCTCTCTTTCATCAGGTTTTATTTAAGACAAAGGCGAGAGCCAAGCTTGATTTTTTTTTAATTTTACATCTTTCTTTCTCTCAGTACTTTTTTTTACTTCCCCTTTTTCTTAATTTTGCAGCCTTGCAAAGGGAAGCTGAAATAGGCAGTAAAGCTCAGATCTTTGTAGCAAAGAGGGACTTAAGGGAAAAAAAAATACAGCTGCATTTGCATATATCCTCACTGGTGTCTACAAACACTCTCACTCTTATGCTTTTCCATGGTTCGTTGATGAGATTCTTGTTCTGCTTTCCATCTCTCTTTCAGTGCTGGTGCTGGGAGGACAGGGTGCTTTATTGCCATAGACATCATGCTTGACATGGCAGAAAACGAAGGTGTGGTGGATATATTTAATTGTGTGAGAGAGTTGCGATCCCAGAGAGTTAACTTGGTGCAGACAGAGGTATCCTTTTTTGGTTCTCTTGTTTTTCAGCCTATTTCTAAGCAAAAGTTCAGTACTTTCAGATGGATGTAAATTGAATAAAATAGAATAAAAGATAAACTTATGAAAACATATGATATTTCGAAATATTTTCAGCACACTAGCTTAATTTTAATAAACTATGTTAGCTTAATTTAGTAATATTGCTTTCCATGATGTAAAATATTTCTAAGCTCCATTATTGTGCTTACATACAATACATACATACATACATACATACATACATACATACATACATACATACATACAATTATTTTTTGCTAAAGTTCTTACAGAAACGGAGGTACCATTGTAGAAAAGTCATATTTTGCAAATGCCACTTGAAAAAATATTTGATTCATACAAAAATGAAGCCTATGTTCACCACCAGATTCAAACAGCATGATTTATAATGGCCAACATTATATTCCTAGTCTATTTTTCATTGAACTAGTTAACCCGCATCAGTTTCCATGAACTGAAATACAATCAGCGCTGTAAATACTGTCCTAGATTTCTCTAACCAGCTAAGATTCAAGTAAATTCTATAACACAGTGCATTTTGAGGTTATTTTATAAGATTCAGTGGTTGAAGTCTTTAAAATCAAGGTTAGAATGTTAAATTATGTTGATTCTTTCTACTTGTGAAGCTAGTGAAAGTCTTTTTGGAGTTGGGCAGCCTAGAAATTCAATCAATCAACCAGTCAATAAATAAATAAAGAGTGCTTATGATCTTCTAGTACAAGTTCATTCAGATATATTTATTGATCAGGGAACTGTGATTGTGTTCATTCTCCTTCTGGCAAATGACTGATTATATTAATGAGTAAAAAAAGTCAGTCTGCTTAACAGATAATAAAACTAGACAGAATATTTCATGGTTAGAATAGTTCATGGAATCAAATTCTATTTTCATTTAAAATATTGAGGATTTAGACCTAGACCTACATAGCAACCATGTAGACAGTATGAAGCTCTGTACACTAGACATAAACAATTATGATAAATTAATATCTAAGCAAAACAAACTCATTTTCAATAGTTTTTATCTACTGAAATGCTGATACTTCTTATAATACAGTCATCACCAATACAGTAACATATGCTCCCTCTGGATTTAATTTGTCCAGAGGTGGGGGGGATCCTTCTTGTACATCCAATGGTAAACTGTAAGCAGTTCTCACATTGTACACTTTTGTTGGATCAAGAAAGTGTTTTCTTTTCTTGTTGACCTGAATTTCTTGGAAGTTTCATTAAAGTAAAAGACTACAATTGCTTCTGAAGGCCCCGATGATGATGAGCAATTAACTTTTTTTGATATGTAGGAGCAGTATGTGTTTGTTCATGATGCCATTCTGGAAGCGTGCCTTTGTGGCAACACTGCCATTCCTGTTTGTGAATTCAGATCTATATACTACAACATCAGCAGATTGGATCCACAGACAAATTCCAGCCAGATCAAAGATGAATTCCAGGTAAGGTAGTGGATAAATAATGTTCCTTATATATCCTCTGTCATTAAAAATTATGGCTAATGTGCCTGTGTTGAAGTAGATTTTATAAAGATTACAAGGGATTTTAAGGATTATTCAGGATTTTCTCAAGGAAGAAGTGAACCCTATAAACTCCAAAATCCTTTTCAGGTTAAAGTCCATCCAGCAAAGACCAGTGAAGCCTTTTCCCACTCATATGAAATTGACAAAGACATCAAGGAGTCCAAATGCCTTTCATAGTCTGCATCAGAAAAAAAATACTCAAGTTAATTCAGGATCCTCTTGGCCCCAAGAGTGTTTGTGGACAAGAGCCAACCTTCCTCCAGTAATTTTAATTGAAATATTCTATTTATCTCTTCATTTGAGAAAGTCTCTCCTCTGTATACAAAGGTATCATTTACAATAATGTCTGCATGAAAGTGTCCAAGTGTGCTTGAAAACCACTTGGAAACTACTGCTGGGTTAGAATGCAGTGATATGGGCAATGATAGATTGCACTATATGCCCATTTCCCTGCTGTTTTGCAAGCTGCACTGACTGCCAATTGGCTTCTAAATACAATTTAAGTTACTGGTTGTTACCATTAAAGCCCTAGGTCCTGGTTACTTGAGGGACTGTCTGCCTCCATATATTTCCACAGCACAGGTTATCTAGAATGGGCACATTCCAGTTGCCATCAATTAAGCAGTTTCATCTTATGGGACCTAGGAATGATGGTGATGACTCTAACTGATGGGCCCTCATCTGTAGAATGCTACCTTCCCAGAGAGTCATACTTCTCTCACTTTTCTGACTTTCTACAAATTGCTTAAGACCTGGTTGTCCTCCCAGGTTGATTATTGGGGGCTTGGCATTTGGGATCATCAGTCAGCTATTCTTTTTTTCTCTCTTTTTATCTGTAAGTTTCCCGAGGTGCTATAGAGTCAGGCAGCCTCAAAATTAATCATATAAATAATGTAATAAGCAGGGATTTGATAAGTAGAGATTTCATAGATAGATGCAAATGTACAAGTAAGCCTTTCATTTCATTTCCTATCTCTCCAGAAAATGATTACAAAATGCCTGGCTAGGAAGGCTTATGTCTAGAAGCATGTGATCTTTGTCAAATAATTGACATACACAATTATCCAGTTCACATTGTTTGGAAAAGAGAGAAGCCAAAGGAAATAGGTCAGGTTATTTCCAAGTTAATTTTGGGTGAGCCTTAATTGTCTCATCCATCTTTAGACATAAGATATATTATTTTAAATACTGAAAAAGAAATGAGAGATAAGAAACTAAATTCGAGATGAAACTTCCTAGTCACAAGACTAAAATTGCAAAACTCAATCATGAAAATATAGGTAGGAAACGTAACTGCATGATAGATTTTTCCATCATTATTACAAAAATTGCAAACCATACTTAAATATCAGAGTTATATTCCTGAAAAGTGTTTATCTGAGAGTGTTATAGATTAACCATTGAGATTAGTTATTTCTTGATTTTTAGTTCTTGTTTGTCTTAAGTGTTTGCTTTGATCAATGTTCTGATTTATACTCATATTGCTTTACTTTCATATTGCATTACTGAAAAGTTTCAATTCTATGACTCAGAGAAAATGTGATTAAAAGCCCCCACCTGCTCCATATTTATACTTGTCAGACTTGTGCCAAGGTTTGATGGTAAATCACAGCTTTCCCCACGCTTAACACAACAATTGATTGCCTATTGCAATAAAAAATGTTAAAGCCAATAGATATCTTACTGTATATGTACATAGCTCTTCTCAGAACTTAGTCTTCTTTCTCCTGTAAGTTAAAAGGGTCAGTCTTTTTATGGCCTTGAGGGACAGCTAAAAGATATTTAAGTAATGATCATTTCTAGCCTAGGAACCACTGCTAATAATATTTCCTGCCTTTCATGCTTCTCTGCTCCTTCATTCTTATAACACTGGACAGTAGGAAGGGATTAAGAATGTCAGAAAACAAAAATGGGAAAAACACCTGTGAGAAGCTTCTTGTAATCAGAACAGACATCTATTAGGTACTGTATTATACCTTTAAGGAGATGGAGCCAGTACTACAAAGCTTCCACTGATGGCCAAATGATTTTGTTAAAATCATTGTAGTTATTTTTGGCAGGTAGAAGTTGCCTGGAAGCAAATTCCCAATGAAATTGTCCTCAAAATTTGGAACAGATTGTAGAAGCTCCCAAATGGAAATCAAAATAATCAACCAATGCTATTAGGTGATGGTGGATCTCTACAAGGGAATATGGGCTACAACGTGAATGTTGTTTGAGTTTAAGAAAGCTGTATTGGATATTGAAATCTCTTGACAAAAAATAAGTACTTTGCCTTTCTGTAAATTCTCACTATAAAATCATTTAGACAAGCTAGCTATGTATTTGATTGAGTAGTGGTGAGAATTTATATTCAAGGAATAAGATTGAGTATGCAATGGTTCTGTTAATGACTGTATTTGGCCGGAAAAATACAAGGGTGCATTTACTGAAGGAAAGTGAATGTAGATGGTTGAGCTCCTGTAGCTGTAAGTCTTCAATACAATTGCCTTAGTGGGGGATTTGCTGTGTGAAGTAACCAGGTCCTCCACAAAAAAGACATTGGTCTTTTGTGCATGAACCTAACCTGTTTTTGGCAAATAGTGAGTTGTTTATTCCCATATGCATTGGTTCAGTTCTAAAATCTCGCAAGTATGATGAGAAGTCAAGGAAACAGAATAGTGGTGACTTTCTTTCCTGACTATTCTGCAGAATTGCATCACATCTTCAACTGATGCTCAAGCAAATTAAATGCTGTCATATTCTCTGCAGTGCATTGACAAATGGGTTTGTCTTGTATTTCTTCTGACAGTCCCTCCTTGAATTGGTCAGTTAAGCATTCCAGCCCACATGCTGAACTAACAACTGAAACTCAGCAGCATGTTCTTGCACCAAATGCTTATTATTATTTTTTTGCAAGTGATGGATTTTACAGTCAGCAGGCATTTGTTTGAGTGAATTGTCAAAGTTAAAACTTGAGCATGCTATTAAATTAGTAGTATAGTTTTCCAAGTCTGGAATCTTCAAAATCAGAAGGGAGGTCATTCTCTCACAGTTATTAGACTAATCATTATAGGAGGAGAACTATGTTAATCTCACCAAAAATCAGCAAGAATCTTCTTCAGAATAACACATTTTATTAAAAAGCATAAGCCTTGATTAATTGTAGCTCATCTGATTCATAGAGCAGTTCAATTGACATAGGATTTAAACTGGGCTGAGGCAAGGTGGTGCAAGAAAGTGGTTAAGCAGGTTACATGCAAGATAGATTACAACTGGCACTTGTAATGTATTTTTAAAAGTGTTTATTAAGACCTGTAATATATATTTTAAAAAGCATTTATTAAGACCTGTAATGTATTTTTAAAAAGTGTTTATTAAGACTTTTCGAAATACCTTGAAAATTTTTGATGTATGTGAATTGTGCGGTCTCTCCCTCTATAGTGCTGATAAAGTTCTGTTGTTCCAAAACAGCTACCTTGAGATCTATAATCAAGTTTCTTGGGAAATTAAAATGCACCAATATTACTTTGTCCTTGTTTTAACTCCTGACATTAAACATGTCTATTAATTGTTTTGCACAAATTCTTGCCTAGTTGTCCAATGTGGAATAAGAGGAGATTGCTGACAGATAACATTTATCTAATTAAAGGAAGAGCGTGTGGCATAAATGTGCCACCAATCTTGATTGTCAAGCTGTTGGGGCCTGTGATGACATTGTTGGTATAAATGTGGGACATCTGGTTTGCATTGCAAGGCATGATTCCCCTTGCTTAGCATCATTGTTTGTTGCTCGTGAGAATCTGTTTCAGGCTGTATCAGCATAAGTAAGTATGGATAAACCACCCAGTGCCTAAGAAAGTGGCCACCACAGCTAAAATCCCAAAGAAAGAATTAATACCAAATGTCAGATAGTATATGATAAAGCTTTCTTAATAGAAATAATATCAGTAAAAACAATATGCTTAGTAAGGGGAGCTCGGATGCACCGACCAATGGCAGGAGAGGCTACTCATAATCACTTGTGTCTGTGATTAGGGGCCTTTAGTACATGTATTTATAGACCTGGACACTCTCCTCCAATCTGGTATTAATAAATGATGCCAGAATGATTAATCACCAAGTGGGTATTTCAGCATTCATATCAATAAAAAAGTATGTGGGAACAAGCATTATTTCTTGTTCCCTAAGCTGAATGTGGGAAATTGATCAATGGGAAATGGAAAGCCAGTTATGTGGCTAGCAAGACCAGAGGGTTAACTGCCTTGTTAGTTAGAGCAGTCAGGTCAATTGCATTGTTAGCACAAGGGCAGTTATGCTGTTAGAGACTAGAAAGGATAAGAAGGGAAAGCAGCAAGCTCATTGTCCATGCTTCACAGGGTACAGAGTGGCTTTCTTTGGAGAAAAGAAGAAAGTGGCAAGGACAAGCTAGCTTGACCAAGCCAAAATTTCTGCGTTGATCAACTATGTGGAATATTTTTTATATCACAAAGAAATGTTACTGGGTTATAGCTTATCGATATATTTTAGTGACTAACAACTGGCTAAATTCTTTGTGAATTTGATTGATAGGAAAACTATCTGGTCTCAGGGACATGGTGTTCACATTTTATGAGCAAGACAATAAATTGGATCCCCATTGTATGTGTTATGCAAGAAGGCTGATATTGATGTCAAGATGGCTTCATCAACAATGACTGCAAAGAGTTGGGATGTGCAGATATCACCACCAGCCATGAAAGAGTCTGGGACACTTTCTTGCCTAATTGGGACTACATGTGGTCCTTTGTTTTGTTCCGGTTGATTGTGATCGGTGGGGGTTGGGGATTGGGGGTGGGGGTGATATTGTTTTTGAGACTGGAGTAAGCATAGGTGATTTGGAACCTTAAAGAATAGTTAGTAAGTTTGCTAGAGGATCAGTAACCCCAGTTAAATTCTCAGTTTTATTTTTTGTATGTTGTTTTTTTTAAACAAAATTTCTCTTCCTGTAGAGTAGAGGCAGGTTTAGTGATTTGACTTTATACCTGATCTCAGCACTACATTATAAATGTTCACATTCTCTTGGTAAAATACTCTCAAGGTACAAAGGCAGCATTTGGATTTAGTGTACTTTTACAATCTATTAGAGTTCTGTAACAATACAACAATGTCACTTGTGGCGGTTAACAAAATATACTATCACCAAAATGTTTGGCTTTGCTTATGTTATCACATTAATTATTTGGATAATTAATAATGAATTTTTAGAAAGAGTTTGACTTGTTAAATAGTTTCAAAATGAGTTCAGCAGAAGTCACCCATCACTAAGCTCAAACCATCTGGAGATCTGTAAGTCTTCTGAATTACACAGTCTATCACCATTTTAAACATATTTTTCATTAACAATCTTCATTGTGACTCATGTTCTATTTTTGTAATGTACATACCATATTTGTGTACATACTGTGCTTTTAAACCACACGGTTTGGCATAGATTTGATTGTTTCTATGTAGGAGCTGTCTAAAATATTTAGATGCTAGTTCCTTAAAGAATTCTTGTGCACATTAAGTGAATGACCACAAAGATTAACAAGAAGAGACATACAGTAGCACTAATAGACCCAGGTTTGTTTATAGTTTATAGCTAACAGAACAATTTAGGACTGCAGGCATGGTGAATGTTGATTTATCAGATTAGTGAGAAGGAAATATTGCCAAATCCTTAAGAGGCCAACAATCTATCCATTTGCATGATGTGGCTTACCATGTGCATCCTGGCAAAGGAAAGATCATTACAAGGGATTTAAGGTTGTGCATTTTGCCAGATTGCTGCCTGATGGGGCTCCATCAAAGGGATTTAATGGTATGTATTCTAGCATAAAAGCTTTCAAGGGGGGACTTAAATCTAGTTATAATGTGCATGAAATCTTGCTGAGATCATAGATTTAAATATCACATGTTTTGTCAAGATGAAGTCTCTTTCTGGTTTCAACATTTAGAATCCCCATTTCTCTAGATAAAAGAGTAAATGAATGCTACTCAATACAGTGCTAGACTGATAAATTTCATAATATGTGGGGGACATTAATCTATTAATGGCTGTATAATTTCATAGATGAAAGATTATATGACAGGTTAAGAATTATTGAAGGCACCAAATGCACTCATTTTTCAGCTGAAACAGATACAGACTGTCAGTTGTATTTAACTACTGTATAAAGATGCAGTGACAACATCTTTTTCTACCATGTTGCCATGAAGTTGCCTTCAGCTTCTCTCCAGCCAATGGTTATACAGGCTTAAGTTGTCCTTAACTGTACCCATAATAAAAACATTTTCCCCCTGAAATGCAGTTGCAAGAGGTGGGAGTTGCACGATGTAAAAAATCGGACACTTCACTGCTCATGCTGGGTGACCTGTAGAGTTTGGATTTAGCTGGACACATATTAGACATTTCAGGCTGATACAGACATACCCCATTTCTTTAATTGCCAGACTCCCACCTCAATTACTATTTCTGATTTTTGACATTGCAGAAGCATAGGAAATAGATCTCCTCTTTTGCAAAGTGGTGGAAGGTTCTGATTTTTAATTCCTGGGATTTTACTCCATGTGCAGAAACAGCAATGGGAGCTTCTGCTGCTTCTGCAAGACTGATGTGGGGCTGCTGCCATGTAAAGTAGATTTGTGCAATTGTACAACAGTGCCAAAACCATGCTCATTTACCATATTTTTATGCATTTGCACATAGATTGCATGTGATTGACTTTGTGAATCTGCGCTCTTCTGAGGTCCCTTCTTTATCAAAGAAAAGGCTCAGGAGCTCCTAGTCATCAGACACTATACATCATCAGTGCTAGTGGATATGGGCTTTGTTTCCTGTTTATATCACTAGTGGGTTCTAAATCCTGTTGCTACCGCTCGCTCACACGTGCACGCAATGCTTCTGTGCATGCGCAGAAGCTTTTGTGCATGCACAGACATGTCCTGGGCAGGTGGGAGGAGCCTCCCACCACCGCCGCTACCGTTTCGCAGAACCGGGCCGAACCAGGAGCAACCCACCGCTGATTTATATACAATATGTTGCCCTGCCAGTGTTGGTGGGTGTGTGGCTTTTCTCCTTGGTAGTTCCTTGATTAGAGTATTGTTTTCTGCTTGCCTGTTTGTTTGGTGCTAATCTTTGCTTATCTAGAAGTAGGATGCTGGAGATGCTGTTCTTTTTACGTCCTTCTTAACTTTTTTTAGTGCCTCTTTTAAAACCTATTGTCTACTTGGCTAAACATCTCCCAGTGTCCACTTGTTATTGAATCTTTGTGCAATCATCAGGACAGGATTTTCCATATTTAAAAAAAGCAGCAGCAGGAAGAGAAATTCAGAATTCAGGAAAAGAGAAAGAATGGTCACCCCCAAAACCTTTCCCACCATCTTAGCTTCCATACATATGAGAAATAGCATAAGAGATCTTGACTTCAAATCTCTCATATCACATAACATTCTTAATTCTTCTAGACCCTGCCCAGGTTAGGGAGAGTGATTAATGAATGCCTTTCCCCCCCTTGATAGCTGGTGACATTTAGGGGGTGTAGAAACAAAGCAAATCACTTTTCTTAACTTGTCATGTAATAAATCTATAAGGTAGTACAACTCCCTGGCCTTGTTACTGAGGCAGAAAAGGGCATAGTTTCTGCCACCTGAAGATTGGAGGTAAGAATTTTATCATGGCCAGAAGAAAGAATTCTTAGATGGTTATAAGTGATAGTTTGATGTTATATACTAGATGCAATTTTCTTGACCATATTATTCAAATTTTTAACAACTTGAATTGTCTTTAAACAGATAGTCTGCAAAGAAAATTATTCAAAAATCTGTATTTTATAATTCCAGTTTTGATTATTGAAATCATCAGCCACTAGAAAAGTTCTGGATCCCCCCCCCCCCGCCGCCTATTCCTGTATACTTGTATAAGTGGTTTTGTAAACTCACATTTTCAAATGACTTAAGAATTTAGACTACCTACTATTGAAAAGAATACAGTAGTTGTTGTTTGTATTTGAACCCATATATTCTCAGAAAAGATGGCCTGATGCAATATACAACTTTAAGTGGTAATAGCAATAGCAGTTAGATTTATATACCATTTCACAGTGCTTTACAGCCCTCTCTAAGCAGTACACAGAGGCAGCATATTGCCCCCAACAATTTTACCGACCTCATATGGATGAGAGGCTGAGTCAACTGGTGCTGGTCAGGATCGAACTTCTGGCAGTTGGCAGAGTTAGCCTGCAATAATACATTCTAACCACTGTGCCACCACAGCTCAGTAATAATAAATCTATTATTTAACACACACACAAAAATAACAATAAAACCTTACATCACATTGTTAAAACAGCCATTGATACCTGACAACATGTATAATTCAGGAAGGAAGTGCTAGCTTATAAAGATAAGTTTTTAAACTATGTTTAAAGTGATCAGAGAGGGTAAGCATTGTAATGGGGACAAAATACGAGGGTGAGTCAAAATGTAATGCCATTTTTTTTAGGACAGGTATAATTACCAACACAGGAACATGTAGCATACATCAAAATGAAACTGGTCCTCTGTGGATCCCATCCCTACTTCTCAACATAGTCACCGTTTCTCTCAATAGCAATGTTCCACCTTCGAATGAGAGCATGTGTCTCTGTCTCGTAAAATTTTGTTGACTGTTCTTTGAGCCACTTCTTCACTGCAGTTTTCACTTCCTCGTCACTGGAATAATGTTTGCCTCTCAAACCCTCTTTCATGGGGCGGATGAGATGATAGTCTGAAGACGCTAAATCTGGTGAGTATGGAGGATTATATAAAGAAAATGGCATTACGTTTTGACTCACCCTCGTACATTGTACTGGGGCTCCAGACCTAATTAATTCTAATTGGGACTCCTCCTTGGGCAGCATTTTCAGTAGACACTTGGTAAGTGGACAAGACAAGTAGGACATAAAGTCACATCTTTAGCAAGTTTAATATTAACCGGCCCCTGCTTTTGCTCCAAATACAGACCCTTAATATTGTTACTCCTCGAGTACGTCCAGAAGATTGCAGCATTGGACTTTTGCCAAGGAATCATGATAAGAATCGCTGCATGGATGTACTTCCTTTGGATCGGTGCCTCCCTTTTCTTATTTCTGTTGATGGAGAATCAAGCAACTATATTAATGCTGCACTCATGGATGTAAGTAAAGCTCTCTCTTTTTTTTAATGTGATACAGAATAAAAACTGAATAACGTGAAGCACTATTGTCTTTCTATCACATTTGTATCCCCGCTTTTTCCCAAAAAAAAACCTGAAAAAGGTATAAATACATTGCATCTCACTTTTAGCCTGTTTGATCAGTTGGGCTGAAGAAACAGCGATTGGCATGGCTGGAAGGGAATTTATTTATTTATTTATTTATTTATTTATTTATTTATTTATTTATTTATTTATTTATTTATTTATTTATTTATTTATTTATTTATTTATTTATTTATTTATTTATTGCTCAATCCAATAAGGACTCAGAGCGGCTAACAGCAATACAAAAGAAACAATAATATCAGATAAAAGGTTAAAGCAGTAAAATTAAAACATTATCAATAAAAAAACAACCAATCATCCATCCACAATCACTCATGGGCCCACCCAACAATACATTCATTGGGCCCAGGCTTGCCGAAACAACCAGGTCTTATTTGAGATCAAAGAATTTGAGATCAAAATTACAAAATCAAATATATGTAAGAATTATCAAGCCTTTTTCAAAGTGAAAATTTAGAAATTGGGCAAGGATTGACTTATGTTATGACTGAACATACATTTAAAAAATGAATTCAAATGAAAATAATCTGATTCTATCAATTTTAGCTGAAAATGACCTGTTTCAGTGTGATATTCTTTCATCCTATAAAAGAATCACTTTTAAGAGCAGGATATGGGAAGGATATCTCCCATACGTTAATTACAAAATGACACATCATAAGGGGTGGTGAATGCCCTTGATATGTATTTCCTTGTATGGTATATATTTACTCTAGATTCAGTGTCTGTATTCAGCTGTTTGGGCTACAATTGTTATAAATCTTTGAATCTGACTTTGAAAGAAAGAAATCCAAAATGTAATCCCATTTTTTCCTTCTTTCTCTTCTTTGTTATTTAACATACACTCAGTTATGATTACAAGTGAGCACCTTTGCTATAAAATCTAAGGTTTGCATGTTTCACAATTTAAATAAATAAATACCTTCAGCTGCAGTATGTAATCTTGTCAGAGTGACTCACAGGCGTTGTGATAGCAAGTATGCATCTGTTATCTAACAGTTGAGTGCGCAGGGCCCTTTACTGCTTCACTAAGCAAAAGCTGTTTTTTTTTTAAACAAACCTTCTGTGTCTAACTTTGAGCAGCTGCCAGCAATAAAACTGTTGGGGGTGTTTTTGTTTTTGTTTATCTTTACAAATATTCCACATAGAAACAAATTCCACAGTAAATGCTGAAGGGTTTCTCATGCTTCCTGCCTTCTTTCTGACCCACCTACCTTGATTTCAGATGTGGCTTGCATTTATAAGTGCCTATCTCTGTAGCCATATATGTTGTATCATATATATTCAGGACACACACCAACATGATGATTTCATTGCTATAAAATTTCTAACTCTAAAAAAACCCCAAGTTTACATAGCTACCGTATTTTTCGGAGTATAAGACGCACCTTTTTCCTCCCTAAAAGTGGCTGAAAATTTGGGTGCGTCTTATACTTCGAATGTAGCTTTTTTTCCCCCAGCCCTAACTAGGTGCTAACAGATCTTCCCGGCTCTTACCTTGCAGGCTTTTTCATTGTTACTCTCTCCAAAGAATGTTTTTCCAGCCTAAGTCTTTGCAGAATTTTTTTTCATTGCTCTACTTGCTCCAAATACGTTTTTTTCTAGCCCTAACCAGGTGCTAACGATCTTCCCAGCTCTTACTGGCTTGCAGGTTCTTTCATTGTTATTCTCTCAGAAGAAGGTTTTTTTAAGTCCTAACCAGGAGATAAAATAATGTGCTGAAGCGGACCAGACTAAGGACGCTAGCCAGATGAATACCTGGTAGGCAGATTGTTTTCCCCTATTTTCCTCCCCAAAAACTAAGGTGCCTCTTATACTCCGGTGCGTCTTATACTCCGAAAAATACGGTATATCTCCAAGTCTTATTCTGTCCCTTAAATAAACAAAAATATTACATTATTTTAAAACATAGGTGTTTTTTTCATTAAAACCATCCCAGGCAGGATAAATATCTTTGGATAAGAAAATTGAAGAAAGAATGCTTGTTCTTTGCCTATATGGATGCCTATCTTGGAAGTTGCTTGGAGAATAGAAAAGGGAATTAAAAGAAAAAGAGGAATCTGATTTCTATAAAGTCTGGAACAAATTTTATAACTGGTTGAAAGAAAGAAGCAATTAATAATAGGAAAAAAGTTTAATGGTGTATAATCAAGTAACTATGCAAAGATGTTAAATGTATATAGTATAATAGGAAAATTTCTTTGAGAGCAATATGAATACTTAAGGAAATGTTATGTAAAAAGAATATATCCGATAATAGCTTATGATGGATAGGGGGCCACAAATGCCTCATTTGTTTGTTATATGTTCTGTTTTTTTAATGTTAAATGTTGTTGTTGTTGTTTATTGTGTTTAATAAAAAATAAAAAAAACAAAATTGCTAAGGCTAAAAAGAAAAGAAAAGGGAATGTTGGATGTACCTCTTGGAGCACATGCCTGCATTTTGGTGTCCCTCTAGTGATGACTCTTGTCTCACTAGTATGGTGACAGTGTGCTCTAGAAAGCAGGACTTTCAAAGAGCATTTCAAGGAGGAAACTTCTGCTGATGTACATTTAAGACTTGAGTGAGATAAGAAGCTCAGGATCTGGGGAGTATTATTTCTGATACCTCTATCCACTTTTGTTACTTTGATGTAGATCAGGGTTTTCAAACTCAATTTCATTGAGGGCCACATCAGGGTTGTGTTTGACCTCAAGGGGCTGGCTGGGTGTGGCCACCTCGATGTCACTCATGTCAAGGGCACCTGTTGTGGCCTGAGCACTCTGCCAGGGAAAGCAGAGCTCTGGAAGGCCATGCATGGCCATCTCAAGCTCCATTTTCGATGGCAGAGGCACCGCGGTCCGGTCCTTCGCTATTTCCAGGGCGGCCCCGTGGGCTAGATCTAAGCACCCCATGGGCTGGATCCTGCCCGCGGGCCTTGAGGTTGACAACCCTGATGTAGATGAGGGAAAGTTCCTGGTTAATTTGGATTTTTTTTAAAAAATATATACTGATTGATCTCTGGGTGTTTCTTTCTTCATAGCAATTCTTATTTATTTTTTACATTCTGTCAAGCTTTGCTATTCAGGTGCAGATTAACAAGAGTTTGGATTTTCTCTTTTCCACTGTAAGAGTCTCATAAGAAATGACTGGCATTACCTCAGCATGGATCCTGATTTGTTTGGGTCTCAGGACTATTTTTAAGTACCTCTCAGAATGCTAGCTAAACTGCTTTAAGGAGATGGAGATCTCCTTTTTAGGCTTATCTCAAATCCTAATCCATGTTTATTCTACAGATGTTCAGAAGGGATCGTTTATTCATTTAAATGGTAAGCTGTAGGCAAAACGCAATAATACTTTAAATGTGTAATCCCCTTTTTATGCCAGTATTTTTTTACACTCTGAGGTGCAGGCATAACTTGGGATTTTTAAATTTGAGGGATGTAATGGCAGGATCTGCCCTTCTGGGCCAAATGTTTGTCACGAGATTAATGAAAATCAGTAGTTGACTTCTAGAATTTTACTGTTGTATAAAAGAAGAAATGTTGGCAAATATTTTTTTCAATGGTAATGTTTTTTTAATTTTACTCACTGTATTGATACTACTTTTGGGCCTATAATTTTGGGGGAATTTTCCTTAACTCCTTTTTATATATGGGGACAATGCAAAGTTCCCATCCTGTTTGGATACAGCCACTATTATTCATGTGAAAGAATCCCACAAGCAGCGGGGTCCACCAATTAATGTACTTTTTTCTATGATTTTCTGTCTAAGAGATAAAATTATCTGAAATTCAGACTTATCTTCCTTTGGGATAAATGTGCTGCTTTTATCAATCACTAATGCAATTAACTGGATTAAATATAAATATGATCTTGAGTTGACCGCAACTCTTGGTGAGTGCATCCATTCAGTTTTCTTGGCAGTGTTATGGCAGTAGTTTTCCATTGCCTTCTTCCGGTTCTTGTTTTTGCTTTATTCTCCAGTCTAGCCAGCAGCTCTAAAATTCCCAGGTGGATTTCCCATCTAAGCATTAGCATCTCCTAAGATAAATGCTTAGGGAAAATATGTGTGAAATATAATTGATACATTCCAACTTTTAGAGGTTTAAAGGCTTTTTTTTTCTTCCTTTCCTCTTAGAAAGGAAGAAATACTTGTTTAGGTTGAGGGTAGCAGAAGCTTGTTGTGTCAACTTAATTTATCAGATTCCAGCTTCCCCATTATTGATTTCCTTAGGAAAAGTCTTGCTTCCAGCTGGCACATTGAGTCATTTATTCTAATTGTTATGCAAAAGGGATAATTCTTGTTCCTATGCTTCTTCCCTAATGAAATAAAACCTTATTATGCAGGCTGTTTCTATTCAATGGGGTGGCAAAAACAGAGTATGAGGTGTGATTTGTATAATCTGTTTATGTTAATCTGTTTGCCTGTCCATAGGCTCCCCGGTGTAATATGCTTCTCAATAAACAATAACGGGTTTTTGTCACTAATGTGAATTCTTTCCCCCCCCATTGTTTTTTTCTACCTTTAGAGCCACAAGCAACCTGCTGCCTTTATAGTTACTCAGCATCCATTGCCCAACACTGGAGCTGATTTCTGGAGGCTAGTGTTTGATTACAACTGTTCTTCTGTTGTAATGCTGAATGAAATGGATGCTGCCCAGGTAGGTGTATTGTTTAAGAAATAAGTATGGATGGATCAAACATTTTTAGTTACTATTGGACCCACGTTCAATACATGTGTCAGGGTTGCAAGTAATAGATCCATCGCAAGCAAAGACTCCAAGGCAGGTAGATTCTTCAAAGAATAGCTTTATTGGAAATATCATATTGGCATATATCTGGTGAAAACCGACTCTGAAGGGTCCCTCGGTTTTCACCTAATTAAAAGTGAAAGTTCCCCCCCCCATCCCAAACAATCAGTCATATGGCCCAATCAAGGCGGCACCCACTGCAGTGGTGGGATTCAAATAATTCCGCCAACCAGTTCTCTGAAAATGTGAGCGCATGCATGTGTGCATGCACGGCTTCTGCGCATGCACACATGTGCATGGCTTCTGTGCATGTGCACATCCACAGCTTCTGCATATGCACACAAATTCTGCACATGCACACAGCTTCTGCGCATGCGTGCATGCATGGCTTCCACACATGTGCAGCTTCCGCCATGTGGCAAGGCTCGACTGAGCAGCCTTTCAAATTTGAATCCAAACCTTTATTGTCAGAGTACAACATTCGGGGCCAGCTCCCCTACATCTCTGCTTTCCGGGGCAGCAGCTGCTTCTCTCTGCACTGCTGGGAGAGCGTCTTGTGCAATTTAGCAACTGTGAGCTGCCACTTTCCTCTAAGTCCCATCCAGAAAGTGCTGCAGCTGAGAGAAACAGCATTCAACATGGTTGCTGCTTCTCTGTGCCGCAGTGCTTTCCGGATGGGACTTAGAGGAAAGTGGCGGCTCACAGCTGCTAAATTGCACAAGACTCCATCCCAGCAAGAGCAGCAATAGAGAGAAGCAGCTGCCGACCTGGCGCATCTCCATGGCTCGGCAAGGGACGGAAGAAGCGGCTGCAAGATCTCCACTGCAGCGCTTTCTGGATGGGACTTCTTACAGGTAAGAAGAACCATCCGGTCCATTCCCAAACTGCTTCATCCCTCCAGTTTCCATGCTGCCCCCCTGCCCCTAGGCTACAGGCCGAATAAATTGCTTTGGCCCGGGGGGCGTAGTTTGAGGCCATAGGTGGTCGACAGCATGTGGGCGGAGCCCCAGGGCAAGGCCAGAATGGGGGACTGGTGCATTCCACAGAATGGGGCATTCCCCAACCCAGCCGAGGTGAACAGCAAGTGGGCAGAGGCTCTGGGGCAAGGCCAGAGCCAGTGAATGGCACATCCCTGGGCCCCAACCTGAGGTGAAGGGCGAGCGGGCGATATGCTTACCTTTGGTCAGCAGAGCAGGTGAGGTGCAGAGGTGAGGTGCGGAGATTAGGTGGACCATGTGGGGAAGGCAAGATATATAGGGCAGGGTGGGGCGGGGCGAGTGGGTGGGTGGGTGCGGCGAGCAGGTGGGCAGGGCGAGCGGCGAGCCGGTGAGCGGGGCCAGGCAGAGGTGGTATTTGCTGGTTCTCCAAACTACTCAAAATTTTCGCTACCGGTTCACGCGAACCGGTCCAAACCGGCTGAATAGCACCTCTGATCCAATGATCTGGTGACATCATTCCTCCTTCCTCCAGCCAAGTGTGAGAACGCCCTTGGTTCCTAAGGGAAAGTATTTTATTTTGACTACACAACACCCAGCTATCTTTAATCCCCCCTCCCTATCCCTCAGCTCTAGTGTGGCAGTGCTGAAGCTCCAAGATGTCTTCGGCCAGGCCAGAGTCAGGGTTGACAATATGGATAAATATATTAATCTGATTCCTTTAATAAATAGTTTGGCCAGTTCTGATAATAATTCCCATCATTAAACAAGAGTTTAGGCTAGTGAAATATAAATGTGAACAATAATTTGCAAAACTGGGACTAGGATCAAGAGAATGATTTCCTCTGTATTTGTTCTTAATATTTTATGCTGTATGCAGAGCGTGTTCAAGGTGTCTTTTAATAGAAATGAACATTCTAAGTTTTTGTGTGAAAATTGATGTTTTTCATTTCTCCTTTTTTCCTTCTGATTTGTGGTTTGTTTTTTGTTTGTTTTTTGCTTTGATCAGCTTTGTATGCAGTACTGGCCAGAGAAGACATCTTGCTGTTATGGACCAATCCAAGTGGAATTTGTTTCTGCTGACATAGATGAGGATATTATTAATCGGATATTTCGGATCTGCAACATGGCAAGGGTAAATAGAAGTCAAATAATTTTCTATCAATATTTATTCTGCATATATTTATTAGGATGCCTTGAGATAATATAATATTATATTATATCAGGATGCCTTGGGATAATGTACATAGGATAATCATATTGTTACTGTTCTTCGGCCGGCCTGCCTGTCTCTTTTGACCATAGAACATTGGACAAGTTAGGGTTATTGAAAGGGGTCAGTTATAGGAAATAAAGCCAAAATAGTTATTTTGTTCCATTCTGTTTGTTACTTATTAATCAATTTACTCTTTATCATTCTACAAGATGCTAGAATGATCTCCCCTCTTTACTTATTATCTTGCTTGTATAGTTTTAGAACCCCATCAATTGCAGTATTGGCTAATATTTCAATAATGGGGGCTTATTTCCTAATTCCTGCCTTGTTTTTTACAAGCTATATCTTATCTCTCCTACCTGTTCTCTATTTATCCTTGAATTTGAATTTTTGAAGCATGTAATAGACTAGAACAAGATGGCAGATATGAATCCAGGTTTTGCATGAGAAAGGTCAAGGAAATACCCAATCTAGGATTATACATTCAAGAATATCATCATAAATTTTAGTAGACATTGGCAATTGTACATAGCTTCCTCTAATATGGGCAGTCAGCTAATACAGGTATTCCTCGACTTATGACCACAATTGAGTCCAAAATTTCTACTGTTAAGTGAGACATTTGTTAAGTGAGTTTTGCCCCATTTTACATTTATTGTCACAGTTGTTAAGTGAATCACTGCAGTGGTTATGTTAGTAACCTGGTTGTTAAGTAAATCTGGCTTTCCTATTGACTTTGCTGGTCAGAAGGTCACAAAAAGTGATCACATGACCCTGGGACACTACAATGGCCATAAATATGAACCAGTTGCCAAGCATCTGAATCACATGATCATGGCGATGCTCCAAAGGTCATAACTGTGAAAAACAATAATAAATCACTTTTTTCAGTGCTGTTGTAACTTTGAACTGTCACTAAACAAACTGTTGTTAGGTTGAGAACTACCTGTATAAATAAAAGAGAGAGGCTAACATTTATCAACATAAAAAACATAAAAAACATAAAAAAACATAGAAAACATAAAAAGGCTAACATGGTTTCAACATATCCCATTTGGCAGTCCCTCTTTCATCACCCTATTTATATTCTGCTAAAAAACATTGACGATGAAAACAATTGCTCTAATAACAGATATGGTATTAAATATCCCCTTTAACCTATCACTTGTAAGTATAATGGTGCCTGCAAAGGTAGACAGAAGAGTCAGACTATTTATCAGCTACAATTTTCTTTCTAATGGTTTTAGAAAATAATTGCAGTGTCAATGCTAAATATGCCCTTGATATTCAATCTTTTGAAGTAATTAGCTGAATACCATTATTGTCTGTTAATTAAAAATGATTTTCCCTTTCCATTTTTAAAAGAAAAGAACTTTTTTATTCTAGAGCTGACATTGTCCCCAAATGTGCTCATCACATTCAAGAGAGAACTTACAGGTTCTGCTAGTTACTACGGTAGTAACCGAGTCTATGTGGTATATTTCTAGACGATGCTCACAAAAGGCTTACTTAATATGGCATCATTGGTTTCCACTCTGAAGCAGGAAAAGTGTTTCCTTAATTTTTCTGTTATAACTGAAGAATATTCTAATATGTATGCTCATTAAAAGGCCAGCTGAGATAAACACTTCTGAAAATATTCCCCAATTCCTGCAACCAAAATGAATGAGAAATCTTCTTTCAAAGTTCTTAGAATACAACTCATGTTCTTCTGGGGGTATACAGAAGCACCCATACCTTCTTTTTCAAGATTCAACCAATCTGCGTTCTTTTCTTTAGCCGCAAGATGGGTACCGTATTGTTCAACACTTGCAGTATATTGGCTGGCCAGCATATAGAGACACTCCTCCTTCTAAGCGCTCTCTCTTAAAAGTGGTCAGGCGGTTGGAAAAGTGGCAGGAGCAATATGATGGGCGAGATGGACGGACTGTGGTTCATTGCCTGTAAGCATTTCTGCATCCTTGTTTTCTGTATTAAGTCTGGATTGCCTGTCTGAAAAGAAGGAGAAGCATTGCAAACTTGGTCACTTTGATGGATTGCCCTGTACTGTTTGATACACATAATTAAAGAAAACCTGAAGATCCAAATGTCTGCTTAATACAGCATTATAGTATTATAGAGCTAAAAATCAATATGTTGTTTGTTTGTTATCATTAAGCCTGGCTCTCAATGACTCTGGTTCAATTATCATTTTAAGCTACTCCCCTTCTCCATTCATAAGTCTGAGAATACTTATGTTGTGATGTCAGATGGATGAGTCTAGTGTTTCCCTCTAGATCACTGAGATATATTGAATGCTGACTAAATCAGCATGTAGAGTATGAATACTGATTGGAATGTTTAGCCGGCAAAAGAAAGTGAAAGTTCCAGTTATCCAAGGATGTCAAATATTGATGATAACCTATTCTTATTAATTATATGGTCCAGAAGTATCATACATTAATACTTGGTACGAGATATGATATGATAGAACTTATATTGTGTGTCCCAACAAGAAAAATTAGAATGCTACTATGTCTGCTGTTTCTGTTCTGAATGTAATGTCATTGAACTATTTTTATGAAAAACATTCATGCAAGTAAATTGTATATATGGCTGTTGCATGTAATTGGTAGTCTTGCATTTGGGTAGATCTCTGAGATTTCCTTGAAGTACTCTTCTGTTATGAACAAATGTAATTTCCTAAACCAGCTCTTATTGTTTATGCTAGGAATGGCGGTGGCCGCAGTGGCACCTTCTGTGCCATATGCAGTGTGTGTGAAATGATCCAGCAGCAAAATATCATTGATGTATTTCACATAGTGAAAACCTTACGGAACAACAAGTCCAACATGGTGGAGACATTGGTAAGCATAATAGGCTGATTGCTTCTTGTTCCTTGAAATAAAATATTCACAGTCTCTTTTTGTTTCTAAGCATCCATTTTGGATTTGATGTATTATTCAGATAATAGCAGAAGCTGCATTATGTACTTAGAAAACTCCTAAGGAACACTTATTTTGAAGTACATTTCAATTGCTTTTGTTTTGAAAGGCGGGCAAACAGCATCTATCCATAGCTAATAAAACCTATTAAAATAAAATCCATTTAATTCAGTATTCAGAAACCCCTAAACAAAGTGGGGTTTCGCACACTTCGACGATAATTTAGAAGATGGCTTTCTTTTTTAAACTTGTACAAGCAGAGCACTTCTCTATTATTCTATAAAGCTTTTCAAGCTTCCAGGTGAGCCTGAATGAAAGGTGGGGCTGTTTTAAGAATTGCTTTGAAAGATTTACAGTCTACTTACTCAAAGTCTGTGAAATTCTGTTCAGAATTGTTTTTAAACTCTGGGTGCAAAATAGAAACTTTCAGTGTTCTGCATGTGACCTTTGATGTTATCTCTCCTGTATAGAGAAAATGATGTGAGATAAGTTGAATCTATGGGCAAGTATGCACAAGGCAGACACACTGCCCCACAGACACATAGATCTTTGAGGGTGGTGTTTATGTGTTCGCTTGTTGAGATTTTAAATAATATATTCTACATTCTAAGATTATGTCCAGTGGTAATTTATGTGCTGTGTTTATTTACTTAATAACCCTAATATAATACTGCTTACTTGTCCATTTAAGTGTGAAAAAGAAACAAAACTAGAAACATGAAAAAACGCAGCCAATTTTAACCATAGTGAAAGAATAAAATACAAATAATTTAAATAATTTAAAATATTAAAATAATATAAAATAAGGAAATAAATCCCCTTATTTGAGAGTGATATAAGAAAAAGCCCTTTATGCCAGAGTAACAGTTTTCTGGATAGATTTATAAAAAGTTATGGGACTTTACATAGAGAGACCATAAGTAAGTCAGAGTTTAAAGTTTAAATATTTCCTTAGAACTAACTCTGAAAAAAACATTTGTAGCAAATGTAAGACTTTTCATATTACTCTCATATCATCTAATATAACCACTTGTATTTTGGAAGAATGGAAGCTTTCAGATATTTTGCCTGAAATGTGATGTAATTAAGACATGGATTAGTTATGGAAAGGTCACTGGAGGCACAGTGGGCAGATATTATCATCATCTAAGAATCCAGGGACAACATAAGGTCAGGGGAAATGTTTGGGTTCTTTCTGGGGGAATACAACAGAGGTGGGTTGCTACCAGTGTGGCCCACTCTACAGTACTGGTAGCGGCCAGCAGATGGCGCTGTTTGCACGCACTTGCTCCGGTACTGTATTTTTGGGCGATTTTGCTTCTGCGCATGCGCGGAAGCAAAATCTTGCCGAAATCTTGTGAGGGGACACACACGCTCGATATCAGCAAGATTTCGGTGAGATTTTGCTTCCACGCATGCGCAGAAGCAAAATTGCATGAGGGGGCGCATGCGCATAGCGAGCGAGCACACGCACCAAATGGGGCGATGTACGCGCAGGGCTCCGGTAGCGAGGTAAGTGAGCAACCTGCCCCTGGAATACAACAACTTCCAAACAAAGTTGAATCCAACTGTCAAGCCAGCATCTTCATTTTAATCTCAGCCTCAGCCAGCCTTAGTCAGACGTGAGTATTTTACCTGCTTGCTTTATATGAGATGACAGAATGAGAAATCTGAGAGATGACAAAATGAAAGCTTCACTATATTGGTGAAGCCTAGCCTAAAATAGTTCATTTGGAACTGGCCTATAATTTTTAAATCAACAGGGTCAAGTATAGGTGTCTTAACTACTTTAAATAAAATTGAACAATTGCCTTTCTTCTGGATGGCTGTTCAGAGGATGTATTAATAGAAACGTTATGATAGCAGTGAATAAAGTGGACATATATTTTGGGCACCCTTTTTCCCGGCTCTTGAAAGAAAACATGTCCATTTGTTGCCTGTGGATTTCCCCCTCCCCCCTCACTCTCGAATTACTTAATCGTAGTTGGGCTATATCCATTAATTTCAGTAGGAATAAGTTAACTAGCAAATAATATAGAAAGTTTCTTACATGGACACATATACACAATTGCAACTTAATTATTGGTCATGTGAGGGTACCCTGTAAAAGATCCTAGGTAGAGGCAGATGTAGGGTCTCCTGCTTGGGCAGGGGGTTGGACTAGATGAACTGCAAGGTCCCTTCCAACTCTGTTACTCTGTTACTCTGTTACTCTGTTAATCTCAAACCTCAACTCAGTCAAATTGGGATATCAATGTAAGATACTGGATCATATGTTGATAATACTAAAAATCTGCACTAGAGTTTGATTGTTTTGTAAGCACAATTTAAGATACTAAATTGAGTTAATCTTTAAAGCTTTAAATAACTTACAGCTTGAAATGTGTGATTCAGAGATGGGTTCCTACTGGTTCTAACTGGTTCTTTAGAACCGTTAGTAGTTCGACAATGACGTCACGGAGCCGGTTCTGTCGGTGTCTCCTTGTGTGCCGCCATCTTGGATTTTGCTTCTGCGCATGCGCAGAAGCTATTTTTTTATTGCTGCGGGTGCATGCACGGCGTGACCCTGAGCACACCAGCAGGAAAATGATCCAGAACCCACCCCTGGTGTGATTCCCAATTGTTCACTGGCACTCCAGTGGCACAATGGCATTCCATGAAAAATTACTGACACACTAAAGTACTTCACAGTGCTATGAACTGAGGACGTTTGGGAATCTCTGACTTAGAGGGAATTTTTTGAGAAACTACTTCTGCAGATACCAAGTTGTCCAGATATGTTGAAGCTTTCCATATAGTACGAGCTGTAGGAAAAACACTTTTGAAGTGCTCTACTTTTACAGAAAGTTATATGAATCTTCCAGAGCAGTCTCAATTTATTAAAACTTCTTCCTTGGGAATTATATTTAGTTTTCTAACTTTTCATTTTTAGAAGAGCAAGGAAAGTGCAGTTTCTATGGTAGGCCCATATGCATTTGTCTTTTTAAAAAAATCTCTTTTTTGCATTTGAATTTTTTTAAACAATGCATTTATTTGATGTGAATGTCAAAGACATTTCAAGCTGATAGTGCCATAATCTAAATTGCTATTTGTAATATTGCCCATATTCTTCTACCTTAGCAATTTGATGAAATGGAACAATAATATTCTAAGGGTCACATGGAGCACTGAATGCAAATTTGGAACCCTGTATTTTGGGAGATTTGGGAGTCTAAATGTGATATTAAAGTAGAGTGGATTGAAAGAATGATTCACCTGAATATTATCTTGATTTATCACTGTGTTCTTCTTCTATCTCTTTCAGGAACAATATAAATTTGTATATGAGGTTGCATTGGAATACTTAAGTTCATTTTAGCTCATCAGGGCAGGGAGCTAAAGGATGCCTAAAGCTTTGATGTTTGAAGGACATTGGTTCCCCACTTTACTTCAGAGGAGTAATGGGCTACAGCATATATAGCTCTTCATCCTTGAATGAGAAACCAGGTCAGAGCTGAGTGCCGGAGGAGAGATCTGCTGCCATCTGTTTTTAGAACATTCTTGCCTTTTAAGCAACCCACTATGGCAAAGCAAAAGGCAGGATGGAATATTCTGCTTTCTAATCCCTTCTGACTGCTTCTCCCTATCATTTTGGATGTGTCTTTTTTTCCTCCCTTGATGCAAACAGGAGTGTGTGTGTGTGTGTGTGTGTGTGTGTGTGTGTGTGTGTTTGTGTGTGCGCTTGTGTGTGTGGTAAAATATCTGCGCCACTTTCTGTGTTTCTACAAATCCTCATTTTTTTTTATTTCCTATATAAGTCAGTTTGCTTTAAAGGGAAGCTTCATTAAACACATGTTTGGCTTTCAGCAGAGCAAGCCTTTGTGTTAAGTTTTTCAGATGAAAAAGCCACCATCATAAATGTGTGATTTTTCTGTCAGCTCTTATTGTCTTAAAAGCAGGCTATGGAATGAAGAAGCTGCCAGTTAATTTTCTGCCTTGATTAATACACAATGCTACTAGATTTTGAATGTTCTGCATGGATTGGTTAAATCTTAATGGTTCCTATCAGCTGCAGTGCTAGTGAAGCAACTCTGTAAAATTGCACCTCCCAGCAAAGTACATTGAGGTCACCCTGAAATTATCTTCATGTTTCAATTTATCGTTCCTTTGCTTGGTAATGAAGTTAATTTTGTTTTATCATAAGTATTTGGTTGTGTGCAGTGTATATTTACAAAAGGGGGAAATTGAAGGATGGGCTTAAAATATGTACCTTGGAGATTATTCTACCACCTACACCATGGGTGTCAAACTCGCAGTGTCACATTGCCATCATGTGACGTTTTGCGATATTTTTTCCCTTCGCAGAGCTGGGGTGGGCGTGGCCTGCATGTGATGCATCCGGCCTGCAGGCCTCCAGTTTGACACCCCTGACCTACACAGTCAAGATCTGTTCTGTTATATGAAATAGTACAGTTGATGGACTTGTTACATACCTCATTAACCGATGTGCTAGAAAGTACGGTTCTAAAATATCCTGATCATATAGGAATGGGTGATTGCAATTTCCCACCTTCTGATGAACTGCATTTATATGTAAGATGTTAACATATATGAGTTTACAAGTTAAGCTGGCCAACCACATTACCCAAACAAGGGACATAATGACAGGCCTTCAAATTTCATTGTCAAATGAAAGAAGAGATATGAATAATTTTCATTAACCCATGTATTAGCTGTCTTTTCTGTAAAAGGTACTGTTATTTATGGTACATGATAAACTTACTCTCTTGCCTCTTAATAACTACCGCAGCAACAATAATTTTTTAAAATTAATTTTGTAAAAGAAACTAGCCAACAATTTATGCCCTCATTTTCAAAATCACAACTGTTTCGTCTTTGAGAAGAAAGATTTGGGTTGCATTATGGGAAAGGGGATCAAAGTTTTCTGTTAAATCTGAAGAAAACATTTTTTTCAAAATGAACACAAGACCATCGTGTTCCCTGCCTCAAGTCAACAACTGTATGTTGAAATGGTAGAACCATGTAGAAGCTGAATAATATGAAATCGCCAGATTTTGTTTTATTATGAAACTGTCACTTGTTGAAATGATGTAGCAATTATACTTTGGTATTTTTAAACATTTAGCTATCCTTAATTTAGCCATTCTGCTTAAAAGAAAAAAGAGCCTCAAGCATAGAATTAATGCAACCATACACTTCTCCCAGATAAGAAGTCTGCGAAGAAAGTGAAGGTTTAAACTTGGCATGTGATGAATAAAATTAGATCATGATGCTATTTTTAACTGTTACATGTCTCAGTAACTTTCTTAAATGTGTGTTCATACTATCCCCAATTTGGGGAACCAACTACATATTATATTGTATACATAATATATAGTGATTCTTGTGCCTTTAGACTAATGCAAAAGAACAAACAGTTAACTAAACTCTACCCCCAAAAAAGGAATTTAACACTTTGATCATCACCATAGATGTCTTTCCTTAAATCACATATTTAGAGCACTTATCTGCAGAAATAGAAATATATTTCTCACTGATAATTCATTAAACTGATGTTGTTACAAGGCTACTCACACCTATGATTTTTTTAATGTCATATGGGGGCACATAGCTGATCTTGGATGATTCTGAAAGATTAGACAAGGTCAGATCTGGCTAGTATTTATGTGAGTCTATAAAGAAATTTTAGGGCTATAATCTAGAATTTAGGGCTATAATCTAGAAAAAAGTATCCTGCAAGCATGCAATGACAAACCACTTTAATATTACTGTCAAGACAACTATGCAGATGTGTCCATGTAGTCGCCAAAGATTGAGGTCAATTGAAAGCAACATTAATCTTTTTTTACACTAATAGGCAGACTATAATTGATTGGTGTAGGTAGTCACTTAGTCTCATTCTTCATTTGAAAGTCGAGAAACGTATTTGATTATACATAGTTGGAAGTGAAGAAGTGAGAGAGGTCCATTTCAAATGGGGCAGATTAAGCATCTCAGATAAAGAAGGAAGAACAATTGGTGGGCTACTTCTTGGTGCACCATGCAAAACAAGGCAAAGGCAAATAGAAGTTAAAATTTGACATAAAAACAGAAAAAACCATGAAAGAAAAAGCCTGGAAGCTACATACACCAAATCTTAGTTGAAAAACAGCTAATGATTATGGGAGAGAAGAGTGTTTTCATTAGTTAGTTGGCTGGCAAGCAAATAGATTGGAACACATTCTGTTGTGATCCCTACATGGATTTCCCTTCCTCTTTATATACTTTTTTAAAATAAAAATAAAGATAATAGGAAAATTGTAGGGAAAGGAATGAAGGAGGAAATAGAGGTATAAAGCGAAGAGGAAAAGAAAAAAAGCATTGACTTTCAACTTTGTTTAGCACAATAAAGTACAAAATGGAATTACAGTCTCAACTTTTTACTTTATGAATTTATCAAGTACTAACCATTTCTCTAATAACAAACTAGGTCAATTAGCAAAACTGAAAGTCAAAAGTTCATTTTTTTCTGTCTCAAGAACAAAGTCCAGAAGCAGTTTCAAAGAAGAAACAAAACTGAATATATTATTTTCTCTAATTAAAACAGTCAATTTTGTCATCTCTGCTAGCTTCATCACTTTTTTGATCCTCTGTATGATTTTATAGGATTTTAGTGTACACATGGATGCACATAAATTGGGTTTAATCCTCCTTCTGCCCACATTATCTATTGAAAAACATTGCATCAAAGCTATTCTTGTTCCCAATATATGTATATGTATACATGTTTGTGTGTATATACTGTATTATACATATACACATAAACACATGTATAACAAAAGTTGTCATCTGGAAATGGGATTTGAAATATCTTCCATGTGTCTTGGGTTTCTTGTGGCTACTATGTGTAAACATTTACAGTTCCCATTTTGACCCTAAATCTTGTTATGTTTAAAAAAAAATCAAATCTCTAGCAAAAATGTGCTATTTTATTTGACTTATTTTCTTTGGGTCAGTAAGAAGGATGCCTTTCCTTTAAGATATTTCTGCTGATGTGATTCTACCTTCTAGTTGTTTCATTAATAACCAGGCAATCAGGTATTACATGCATTGATTTTTGACATTTGAAATACAATGTTAATTTCCACTTGGAAAAATAAAGGGCAAAGCAGCAATAGCTACAAAACATTATGATTTAATAGGCACCTTTAATTAATAATCTTTTTTGCTCTCCAGACATATTTTTTGCAAGTTCACCAGCAGGATAAAACTATTAAAACATGATAGAAGAATTTCTGCTCTAAATGTGCAAATAAATAAGCGAGAAGTAGCTATAAAAGTGGTGGTATCTGAAGTTCTCAAGGAAATGTGAAATGCTTCAGTGACAAAGGGTACTTAACTTCAAGCAAGGCTGCTACTTGTGTGTGGCAGTATTTTCATTTCAGATAATCTTGATTACTGAGGAAACTTTATTGCTACTTTAACAGAATAATAGAATAACAGAGGTGGAAGGGACCTTGGAGGTCTTCTAGTCCAAACCCCTGCTCAAGCAGGAAATCCTACACCATTTTAGACAAATGATTGTCCAATCTCTTCTGAAAACCCTCCAGTGTTGGAGCACTTACAACTTCTGGAGGCAAGTTGTTCCACTGATTAATTACTCCCCAATTGTCAGGAAATTTCTCCTTAGTTCTAGGTTGGTTCTTTCCTTGATTGTTTTTCATCCATTGCTTCTTGCCCTGTCTTCAGGGGATATTAGGTTGACCCCCACCTCAGCCCCTCAAACATTGGAATACTGCTGTCATGTCACCTCTGGTCCCTTTTTTGACTAAACTAGACATACCCAATTCCTGCAACCATTCTTCACATGTTTTAGCATACAGTCCCCTAATAATCTTCATTGCTCTTCTCTGCACTAATTTTCAGTTAATGCAAACTGTGCATCTGGGATTTGTGCAACTCAAATATCAGGCTTCCCTGTTGGACTTATGCAAAGGTGCCTTCTACCCACGCATCTTCGTAGCAAAGTTCCAATGTGACAAATGTCCATTTGGGGACATGTCATAATCTAGGTTAAATCTTGCTCGAATACAGTGAAACTATTCTTATGAGAAAGGTTAAAGCTTGCTGAACAGCAAAGATGCTGTACCATGACAATGTTGTAATTAAATATAGGGATCAGGGAAAATGTTTGGTAAAATCTCCAGAGGTGACGATTATATTTAAATAAATTTAAAGATGCTAGAAGAAAGGCTGGTGCAAGGAAAGTAATGGAAGAAGGTGAAAATGGAACTCTGTTGTGCATGAGCTACCTTTTCCTGTTTAATTTAATTTCATCTGCTTACCAATGGTCTCCATGTGTGCAATGCAAGCATGTGAAGGGTAAAAGGATCTCCATTGGCTTAATCTTTGGGGGGGTGGTACAAGCGGGAATCTGATGTACTAAATCAGTGCAGCTGCCACAAAACAACTTTCTGGATAGAAATGTATGTAGGTTATGTTTAGGCTGTAAAAGAAAAAGTAGGGAAGTAGAGAGGAAGCGAGAGAGAAATGATTTAACATGTTGGAAACATACAGGTTTTGAACTCTTTTATTTCCAATACTATATGTGAGAGTGAAAAGAAGGATATGTGGGAGTAAAGTATATTATTGTTACAGTTACATTTGGTCATAGATTTTGTTACATTGCACCAGGAAAGTTTTTTGTATTGTTAATTTTAAAATTGTTCTAGCGTACATCTCATCCAACTCAAGGTGGCTGAAGCCTATTTGAAAGAACTAACAAACTTCCAAAAACATAACCCAATTAATGTCTCATCATAAAAGGAGAAACTATAATACAGCCTAATTCAGAACCTATTAACACAGAACAGTAATCAGCGGTTGATACAAAATCCTACAAAATAGCACCAAAGGCTCCACTCAGCAGGAATGGAGAACAGATAATAGCCTTCACAACAATTGTAAAAATTACGTGAAAGCAGTAGGAATGGCAGACTGTACCCGTTTCATTTATTTGTCATAGTTAAGCCATTTTTGTGGGTGTATACCCTATACTAATGCCCTCTTCACACAAAGAACATGAGCAAAATTTTCAGAAGGGAAGTGCTTGTTGTTCAGGAGCAATATTCACATAACAAGAAGCTGTATGATGCAATTCTATGCATGTTTCTTTAGAAATAAGCCCTGCTTGTAATTCGATATGGAGATGGCAGAGCTCTGTTAAAAAATTAATTTATTTTAGTGAGGGCAGCAAGAAAAAATAGATTTACATTTACATCGCCATCCATCACTCACTCACTCAGTTTTACATATATGTCCTTATCATCTTTTTCTGTTAATATATTAATATACGAGCCAAGATGGTGCAGTGGTTAAATGCAGCACTGCAGGCTACTGCTAGTTCAGCAGTTCAGCTGTTCAAATCTCACCGGCTCAAGGTTGACTCAGCCTTCCATCCTTCTGAGGTCGGTAAAATGAGGACCCAGATTGTTGGGGATAATATGCTGAACTCTGTAAACCGCTTAGAGAGGGCTGTAAAGCACTATGAAGCGGTATATAAGTCTAAGTGCTATTGCTATTGCTATATACATAATACTTGAGCTAAACAGATGATTAAAATTACACTGTAATCTACAGTAGCAATAGCACTTAGACTTATATACTGCTTCATAGTGCTTAAAGCCCTCTCTAAGCAGTTTACAGAGTCAGCATATTGCCCCCAACAATCTGGGTCCTCATTTTACCCACCTCGGAAGGATGGAAGGCTGAGTCAACCTTGAGCCGGTGAGATTTGAAGAGCTGAACTGCAGCTAGCAGTCAGCTGAAGTAGCCTGCAGTGCTGCACTAACCACTGTGCCACCTCAACTCATAATGAAACCCTCAGTAAGCAGGCCCCTTGATAGGAAAGCTATACTTCCAAAAGCCTTTTTGTAGAAGCTAAATTGGAAAAAAATGAACTTGTTTTGATGTGGATATTAGGGCAGAATTGTGCTGTAATTTGCTAAAGTAATGACAACAAGCTGTCTCTGATGTGAAATTAGATGTGAATGACAAATTACGTTGACCATTAACTGTGCACTAAAAAGCCAAAGTGCTTTGTTGATGCTTTCGTTGAAACTTGGACATCAGTAGTGGTGTTGAATAATTATTAATGGGCATTGTAGTTTAGTATTTTGCAAACTCAGTAGCTGGGAATCTTAGTTCAACCACCAACCTTTATTTACATACACCAACATTTTTGAATTTGTTGCCTTTCATAAAAGGCCATCTCCAGAAAACTGATTTTCTCAGATGTTGTGCTCAATTTAGTGTGGAGAAAACACAAATTATGCATCACGGCACATGTACATAATCTCAGTTATCAGCCTTTTAAGACAAGGGCAGGTTGTTTCATTCTTATGGGTACATTAAGGATTGAATATACTGATGTAAGCATTAATATAACTCTAGACAAGATGAAAAAATAGGTTTCTTAAAATGGCTTCTAGCAGTGCAGTATTGATTTGCAACAACTAAGTTCTACTTTGTTAGTAATGGTGATGCAAGCCAAAAAATTAAAAAAATCAATTGTGGGACAGAGAAGTTGTATGGAACTAGCAATGGTATGATTACAGAAAGGCTATTTCATTGTAATGTCATTCCAAAATTTGCATTTAAGAAAGAGAGAAAAGGAAAGTACCCCAGTTTCCATATCATCGTGGTAATTAAGGTCTCATGATGTTGTTAATATCTTCATGCTCCTAGGTACATAGAAAATATACATAAATTTTCTGTTCTTAGATTCAAGGTAAGGAAGATTTACTATCAGATGTGACTGGAATGTTCAGGGGAAAATAGCTTCTTTAATTTACTTGTACAATTTCTGCAGCTCCCATCAAACCATGTTTATCCTACTTTCTCTGTTCAAGGCTCTAAATCTCATTCAACAATGCCTTTGAATAAAGTGATAATTCTGCATTGTTGCACAATATCTTAAGCTGGAGAAGTCTTTTATTTCCTCCGACACTTCTCCACAGCTAAACCTCACTGGATTAAATTAAATATTATGCATTGTATAGTGGGACACATTTTAAGCTACACTAGTATTCTATGCTTTCTTTCATTGTTCATAGACTGAACAGATCTGAAGCATATTAGCTTTCCTGAAATCATATTTCTTGTAGTATTGAGATTTAACATAAAGGAAACAAAGAAGTCCTCAAATTCTAATCATTTAAAAATGACAGAACACTGGAATATATTAAGTATCTATTTTTTCATTCACTTGTACAGTATGTTAGTAATAAAACATAAAATATAACATTCTACGTTGAGATGGAGCATTTCATACATGCACACACACACACACAAGAAATGTAGACCCAGATTTTGAACAAAGCCAGTAGGTACATCTCTATTGAACAACTGGCAACTTTTTTGGGGAGGGCAATGACTAATGTCTAGAAAATATTAAAACAAAAACAACAAAACCAAGGTAATTTGTTTAAGAGAATAAAATGGCAGCTAGACTCAATGTTAGTATAATAACAATAAATCTCTCTCAAATTTCTTTGCACTGCAAGCAACCAGACTGCCCTTTTCAAAAGAGATCATTTTTCTTCAACTTGTTCAAAAAAGGTCTCAGTCATATAAATTTCTTTTTGTGACTTGGCCACCAGAACAACTATTGCTCTATAATAAAGAAATATCTGACAAAAAAAGGTCAGTATTTGTAGGTTTCCAGACAGCAAAGATGTTTGAAAACTTGTCCTTATCTCATTCCTTTTTAAATTTGCTTGCCTATCCAAATATATGATATGTTTTAGCTGTTACTCTGCTATTTATTCTAGTTTTATCTCAATAGCATTATAATTAAGTGTTCACACTGGTACTAGAAGAAATGAAATACTATTGATGGGCAGTGTGATTTGAGGAAATGAATGAAATTACTGGAGTTTGCTGTCATTGAGTTCCTTTTGCTCAATTTGGTGACATGTAGATCTACATGAAACAGTGTCATCGCTAAGAAAAAATCTAACATTTCACTGTTTTCTAGCAAGGTTTTGCTGAATAAGTTGCTGTGAAGCAAAATTCATATGGCTGAATTGCTGTAATATCAGCCTTTGCAGAATACACGTTTTAACCAATCGTCCTTTAATATATTCAGATCCAACTGGATTTTGATTTAGAATTTTTTTAACTGGGAAATCTCACTACAAGGTGACCCTCAGTCTTGTCATTGCATATTCACCCTGTAAATTTTGCCATGTCCTGAAATTTTTTTTCTTTTCTATAACTTTATGCTGTCAGGTGCATAAATGTGTATATGCAAGATCACTTAGTGATGCTAAAGAGGGAGAAAAAAATAATTTGGATGACTTTTCCCAAAAGTCATTTTTGTTACTTTTCGCAAAAGAGTATTTTTCCAGGTCATTTGTTTTCCTTTTTTCTCTTCTTCTCTACTGAAATCATGTTATATAGTAGTCAGCAGTTTGAGCTGGCAGCTTTTGTTATATTAGTTTATTGTATGTCTTATAGTTCACGTACTATAGTGACATGGCTAGCCGCAGAATAAATCATTTGGGGTAAGGAGATGGCTGTATACCAAGGGAAGGATGCACAAGCACATGGTGGCCGACATACTTATGTGGGGACACAAATATAATGTCATCCCACAAAGGTATAGTGCCTGCAGACCTATACTTTTTTGACGGGTCTTTCGTGGTTTCTGAGTTTGATTATTTTCTTGAAAATGTTTCATTATCCAGTCTAGGTAACATCATCAGTGCTAGTAAGTTAGTAACAACCAAGCTCAGAGAACACCAAAACCCGTTCATTTCAACCCTGAGCTACAAATATTCTCCTCTATTGGCTAATTGTTTTAGCCAATATTTTATTATTGGCTAATAATTTTATCCCTGTAAACCTGGGGATTAGGTTCTTGTAGCATCCCATGCTAGCAGTAAATTTGTGTTAGTTCCTTTGATCCAACTCTGTCCTAGCTGTCTAGTTGTTTACCTGAGAGTTGAGTTTGTTTTCATTCATAGGGTTAGGGTATTCCCTGAATGCTTAATGTTACCAAATTAAGCTCTCTTGTACATGTTGGCTGTTTGATAAAGCACGTATTTAAAATACATACAAGCACACACACAAAACACACACACACTATATGAAAATTCAGCACTGTGCTTTCAGAGTTTCTTTCTAGTTTACAAGGAAGGAAGGTAAATAATGTCAAGTCAATGAATATCAGATATATTTTTTGACTGTACATTACAGTGAAGTGTAACCTCTTTTTTTTACAACTGCAAGTCCATCTTATTTATTCTTGTAAATGTTTCCCAGATAATGTTTGTAATATGAGCTGTGTTGCAAAATCCATACAATAAACCTGTGATCCAAAATTAATGTTTTACTACAAAATTCTTGCACGAGTGTTTTTTTGTTTTCTTGTTGTGAAATTCATTATGGTCAGGAAAAAAAATACAAAGTATAATAATATAGTGGCCAAGAGGCAAAATATACATTACATCTAATACATTTAAGGGGAATATTGTTAAGAATTTTTGCAAAGAAACACTCAAGAAATCATCACTCTAAGCCTCCATTGCTTATAAAAATGACAATAATTTTAAAACATGACTTATTTAACTGATTTGATACTGATTTCAGTTCAGCAAAAGTTCCTAAGATGAGGTAAATTAAAACATTCTGAAATTCAAAATTGATTTTTTATACTCCAATATTATAAAAAGTCATCTGATTGTATTGTAAGCAGTCTGGGAATTGTGTCTGTTAAAACAAATAGCCTTACATTTAAGAAATTAGTGGTCTGTTCTCATGTTTTCAAGTAGGTAAACATAGGAGCCATTCAATATATATTTACTTGTGACTAAAATCTTGAATCAAGGTTTCAAACCAAACAAAGCCATTAAAGTTTTAATAACTTTATGTTCAATATTTTGTTTATATCTGACTTTTCGGCCAGATCCATATTTTCTGCTTGCTATGTTATCACTACAGGAATTCTCACCATTTTTTGGGATAGGAATAGATAATAGTAACCTCCAGCACTCTTCCCCCACCACACATACTGTATACTGATGCCCATGTTTGAAGCTCTACCTCTAAAATACTATTTTCTATCCCAAGTAATCTTAAACTCTTCTATGTCATTAGTCTCTGTGCTTTGCTCTAATCTGGAAATATCCCCAGATCCAAGTATCTACAGTGCCAGAAACATCCTTTCCCTTTCAACAAATGGTCACTTCCGCTGTATAGCCATTTCATCTTGGGCTGCTTAGCTGCTATGATCTCTCCTTTTCCTCTGTTTCCTCCTTCCAGCCAACCCAGCAACCATCTACAGCAGGGGTCCTCAAACTTGGCAACTTTAAGACTTGTGGACTTCAAATCCCAGAATTCTCCAGCCAGCATAGCTGAAGAATACTGGGAGTTGAAGAATAGCTGGCTGGAGAATACTGGGAGTTGAAGTCCACAAGTCTTAAAGTTGCCAAGTTTGAAGATCTCTGATCTACAGAGACCATGGAGATATGTAACAACTTTGGGTCACCATGCATTTTTTCTACAACATCATTCAGTTCCACCCTTACTTCTCTCAATGGACGCTCTTTGAAGTTTTGCCCCAGACAAAATGCTGTCTTTTTATCTTGGCTGTGTGCTGCAATGGGTCCATCTCCCCCACCCTTTTTTTAAAATGTTTAAAATAGGCCTATAGAAATACAACTACAAAGGTCCAACAAATGCTACCTTTTTTTTGTTTTGTGAATCTAAACCATTAGCTTTTTATTACCACCATAAGGTTTCTTTAGACCCACAGATGAACAAAGAAATGAAGGACTAATGAACTCCCTTTAATTATTGTAGCATTGGAACAACAATAATACAATTAGGGGAAAAGAAAAGTGTCAAAGAAAAGAATGGAGTAAAGAAGTATGAAGCCACCCATGATGCAAACATCTGGAAAAGCAAGAAAATGAATGGAGAGAAAATGATCCCTAAAGGGAGAAGAGAGGCATTGATAAACCCACCCATTGGGGGCTAGCCAATGAAGCTTGCCTTCCCTGAAAAAAATGGGAAGGGCAAGAAGCTAAGGAACAGCAAATCAGCACCTATAATCCAGACTGTGAATCAACCCAGAACCAGACCATTGCAATCCAAAGTGAAATGTTTAAATGTTAGTTCCAAGAATATCCCAAAGTAGAACAGAAGACAAAACAGATTAAACTCTTCTGCACAATTGGTCTTTGTGACAAAAATGCTTCAGGGAAAAATGTACTTAATTGTAATATAGGATGGAACAACAAATGGCAGCAATTGCTCTCATTATTTATGAACTTAAAAAAAAACCAAGCCAAACAAAATATTTTATTTTTATTTTTATTTATTTATTTTGTTTGTCAAACATGTACAAGATGGCAGGTATAGGTATAAACATAAACATAAGCAAAGTAAGTACAGATAAATGAGGACAATAGGATAGTTAGACAGGGACAGTATGCACAATGGTGCACTTATGCACGCCCCTAATGGACCTCTTAGCACACAAGAAGCTTTGAAAACATTATCCAAGATCTTGGAGAGAGGCCATCTCGAAATTATAGTTTGATTGGAAAACAAAAACAACATGGCTCCCACTGTTATCCCTGAACAACAAGGATAATACTCAGTAGGGTTAAGGACACCCCCTAAGCTAACTCATAGGCTTATTTGCAAATGCTTGACATAGCCATACAGAACTGTTTATGTTTTTTGCTGTATAAGGAGCAAGCACTTTATATTTGTTCCTCAGTTGCCCCCAGTTGCAGCCCCAGTAATAATTGTCTCTGTTACAGAACCAAACAGGGTTGAGGAGAGGTGTGGGAGCTTCTGGCTGTTGCTATTTCCGTCCTATTGTGTTATGATTAGAAAATCTGAGAACAACAAACTGAACATATCTGAAGATAAGAAGGCAGGCATAATACCACAAACAGCAAAAAATATATGTTCATAAGGAAGTTACTAGTACAGGTAGTCCTTGTTTAACAACCACTTGCTGCAATGTTTGAAGTTATGATGGTGGTGAATGAAATGATTACAAGTCCTCATGTTTGCAGTCACATCACAGTCACATTTTTGCCATTTGGGCCTTGTCAGCCAGCTCATAGTTATGATTACACTGTCCTGCAATGACATGGTCATCATTGTAGCAACCTTCTCTACTAACTTCCAACAAGCGAAGTCAATGAAGAAGTTAGCAGGAGGTTGCAAATGGCAACCACATGACATCACACTTAATGATACCATGGGATTCACTTAACAATAGCAATAGCACTTAGACTTATATACTGCTTCACAGGGCTTTAAGTCCTCTCTAAGCAGTTTACAGAGTCAGCATATTGCCCCCAACAATCTGGGTCCTCATTTTACCTACCTCAGAAGGATGTAAGTCTGAGTCAATCTTGAGCCTGGTGAGATTTGAACTGCCAAATTGCAGTCAGCTGGCAGTCAGCAGAAGTAGCCTGCAGTACTGCATTCTAACCATTGCGCCACCATCACTCAGCAACTAGAATTGCCATTGTACGGTAAGTTGGCACAGTCACATGACATTTACACAGCATCACATAGCGATGGCATTGCAGGTCCAAATTACCATTGTTAAGTGAGGACATGAGTGAGAAGTTGGGGCTACTTGTCAGTGATTCCAACTATACTGAAACTGCCTCATGAAGATTTGCAAATGACACCAAAGATCATCTGCCCCATTAACTCAAATATTCTAAGGGCTTCTAGACTTGTTTTCTTACAGCTTTAATCTTTATAAACAACTATTTTAAGTCAATACACTCTAAATTAAAGTCATTTAAAATCAATACTATTTTCTTCCAATTAATCAGCTTAAGACTGGGTGCAGGTTCTATTAAGGCTTGACTGAATCGTGCCAGTTTTTATTTCCTTTTATTTTCTCAATTGCTAATTGACTTGTGGAGTTAGAAATAGGGAAATGCAATAAACAAACAAGCAGATGAACAAATAACTACACAAAACCATTAATTAAAATATAAGGTTTGTGCATCAGATTTGAGTGTGTCTACAAGTACCTAAGGGAGGTTAAGGTAAAAATCAAAATAAGCAACAACCCCTAGTTTTTTTACACTTGCACAAAAAAGAGGATCAAGAAAACAAAAATAAATTCCTATCCAAACAATACCACAAATGACTTCAAAGAGAAAATAGTGCATGCGTGTTTCCTTTGTATCACTGAAGAATTAAACAGTTTTGCTGAAGACTTGGCATCAAGCTATACCATGACTGAATCTATACTATCATTCTCTTCTTTTATTTTTATTTTTATCTTTATTTAAATTTAACTAAAGTTTAATTTCCTAATTTTCTCTTGTGTGTGAGAAAAAAGCTGGACCAGATGGCTGCAACTGCTCATCTCTAATAGACCCAATGGGGGTCTATCTCAAATTGAATTCTTCTGCAATACAATTTTGGGCTCTGTAGTATTCTGGGGAAATGAGAATGTTGATGACAGAATTGGTATTTCCAATGGTAAAAGGAAGAACATCTGTCCCTTACATCACTGCTCAGTTGAGGACCATTGTCTTCCTTCCTACAGTACACTAAAAACTCCCTTTTTATGACCCTGTAATCCCTTAATTCAGGATAGAGTTGGGGCAACTGAATGGATCTGAGCGTTTACTGCCCAGATGCCCTTCCTGACACCATACAGAATTCACAGCAGATATTTTTCTAGGAGAAAAAGTCTGCTATTACTTAGGATTGAATTCTCAACCTTCCAAGTGAGAAGCGAATGTCTTCACCACTAGGCCACCACGCCTCCCTAGGTTTCCCTTCCTACACTATCCACTTTTATTGTCTTCATCAGAGGTATATTTGGCCAGGTGCATGACCCCAGACCAGTGTTAATATATTTTGGATATAAAGGATAATTATTTTGTCAATATTTCAAATATTGCAATGCATTGTTTTGTAACATTTGGCCCCATTTAACATTCCAACATTATAATGATTATGATTTTGATTTAATTTAATATGATAACTGACTCCCAGCAATTTGGGATGGTTTACAAATGATTTAAAACATGAAAACATGACAATAAAAACAACAGGAAACAAAAAAGATAAAGATGACAGAACGGCAAACCAGGTAGAAACAATAGACAAAGAAGCCTAAGTTTAAAGGACGCTTCAGGCATCCCCACCAAAGGCCTGGATAAAGAGCCAGGTCTTCAGATCCCTTTGAAACACCAGTAAGATGGGGGCCATTTAGACTTTTTTTGGGGAAACCACATTCCAGTGGGGAGGCACTGTGACAGAGAAGATGTGCTTTGCTTAGATGTGATTGCTTAATTGAAAGAATTCAGACTGTGCCAACCCTGACAGACTGAATCAGCCAGGCAAACACTATGGGAATTGTAAACATTGGGGTTGAAGAAAGAACTTGAGTCAGAAAAGGAGATTTTATTCAGAAGTTGCCTTTTAATCACAATTCCTCCCTTCATCTGACTGTGTTTCTCACAAAGGAAAGCCATTTTCTATCTTCTACAGTGTCAATAAAATTGTGAAATTAGAAAGGACCATGGAACAATCTCTGCAGTTTGCAAGAAAGCCAGATCTTATTATCGGCAAATAAAATGTTATTATATTTAAGGGAAATCTAATAGCTGTAACTTTTGCCCATTATTTCTGGGTAATTAAGTATTATTAATTATTAATTATTAATAGTTCAGGCTTCTTTAGCACCAACTTTCGTATGAAAGCCTTTTATATACCTGAGTACCAGATGCCGAAATGTTTCCTCTTAGTCTTCTTTAATGCAGATTGAACATCTCAAATTTCTTCATCTTTTGCTTATAGATTGTGTCCTTAAATTCCTATATTATCTTTGTTCCCCCCTCCTCTGAACCTAATTCTCTAATTACCTCTACAACAACTGTACTGCCCAAAACTGTATATTTACCCAAAACTTCAGGTGTAATCTTATCAGTGCAAAACCAAGTCAAATAAGAAGTCTATACCTTTCATACAGTGCCTTTTCTAATGCAGCACAGAACTCTGTTGAACTTTTATGAGTTGTAGCATGCTGTGTGTTATGTTCAACTTGCTATTAATAACCCCATTCAACCTATAAGTTTGACTTGAAGAACCAAAAGAACAATAACAAGATTCCCTTTATTCAGTAATGTTGTTGCCAAAGAAATTATGAGACTTATCTAACATGACCTATTTTTGACAAAACTAATGCTGAGTTAACCCTAATAATCATGGCATTGGTTTTTGAGATGCTTCCAAATGACCTGCTTTATGATCTGCTCAAACATTTCCCCAGGTACTAATATTGTGTTTTATACCAGGATTCTCTTCTTTCTTCTTTCTTGAAGAGAATTCATTTGTTATTGTTCAGTTCTATTGGAGAATTTCTCCGTTGAAAAATAAATCGGAAGCTACGCAATTGACTGCTTTTAGCTAAATTAAATAACTTCTTTATAGTCAAAATAAACATATTTACAGTACCACATGCTGAGTGATTCTCTTCATTTAATTACAGAGAATTATCTTCATTACAGCAAGTTCACAGCAGACTTCTTAACAGAGACCTCGTGGATATAAGCACATAATGAAACTTTAATGGAGACTGGAACCACACCCAGCCCAAGCTTAATTCCTTGCACATGCTCAGTAGCACTTTACTTCTATTGGCTGACCGAGTTACCATGCAGATTCATTGGCTAACCATGTTACTATTGGCTCTTCTATGAATATCTGAACAAGTTCTGTGGCTTCTGGGTTTTTTAGGATTCCTCAAAAATAATTGATAGAAATTCTGAAAGCCGTTCAACCAATTTCTTCAGTATTCCAAAATACATGTCACGGGAGCCTAGCAGTTTGATGATATTCAAATAAACTAGAAGGTCCCTTACCTGATCCTTTTTGCCCCAAAGCCTCCATTTTGTTCCTAATCTCTGCTACCCAGATCACCATTTCCTTAAATGTAGAGATAACAGCAAAACAGGAATGGAGTTTCTCTGCTTTCTCTTAGTCATCTGTTAAGGCTTTTTTTTAAAGCAGTATAAGCACTGAGCTTATCGCCCATCTACCTTCCTTATGGCTGTTGATGTATTTGAAGAAATCCACCTCTCTTGATACAGTAGCCTTAGCTATCCAGAGTGCCTGTCTTGATAGCCTTAGCTCATTTTCTGCCTTGGCCTTCCTGACCTCATTCCTTCATTCAGCTGAAGCTTTACAGACTTCCTTAGTATCCTTTCCTTCTGATTCAAGTTAATATTCTTTTTTAGTCTCAACTACTTTGCAAGATGCTCTTTCCACCACATTGGCTTCTTTAGATATATTTTCGCTTTCTTCCTCACTATTATTGTTTGAAACTTCAAACAATATTGTTTTTTATTAATTATTAATATCCTCTATGTCAACTTCGAAATGGATCTAGGTTGCCACAGCCATCTTTTCATTTCTCAGCTTCCCACACAGTACTGGGGGAGGGGGGGAGGCTTGGAATGTCAGGCCAGACAATAACAACAGATCGTCCCGTGGGAACCAAGATCATCTCAACAGGTGCTGGCCAGAAACTGGAAGGAGTTGCCAGGGAGACGCCAGGACACCTAATTGGACAATGTGACCTGTGACAAGGAGGGAGGGGAATATATATTATTTAATTATACTAAAACAGTGGGGAATGGTTAGAGTTGGTTTTGCTTTCATGCATGCCAAAATGATGTACTCAATAAATCAGTTCTTTGAGAAATCTGATTGTCTCCGAGTGCTGACTTGGTTGGGTTCGTCAGTCAGAACCTTGACACTACCAGAAGACCTACTAAATTTCAATACCTTTTCTTTTAATGTCCTTTTCTCCTGACATTCTTCTTACAAATTTCCTTAGTTTACAGGGGTGGGTTCTAACTTACCTCGCTGCCGATTCGCTTCCTCCCGCGCTGCATGGGCGCATGCGCGATTTGTGCGTGCACACATGCACAGTGCTGAATTTTTTTAAAAAAATAATTTTAAAAAACTGAAAACAAGATGGTGACTGCATGCACAATGCCAGAAACTTGGCTTCTGCTCATGCTCAGAAGAAAATAAAATAAAAAAATTCCCCCTAAAAAAATTCCCAAATTTTTTAAAAAACATTTAAAAAAAGATGGTGGCGCCCACGGACCGGCCCTGACCGAACCGGTTCTGTGACATCATCATGATGTCACCAGCGGGTCGCTACCAGTTCAGGCGAACTGGTCTGAACCGGGAGGAACCTGTTGTGCCTTGGCCGCGTCCGGCGCCGAGTCTGGAGGATCCGGAGGACGTGGAGCCGCTCATGGTGCAGCAGTACCAGCCTATGTGCCTGGCACCAGAGACGGCTGGTGATGAGGACTCGGTGCCAGAGCAGGACGATCTCCCAGGACCTTCTGCACCTGCGCAGCAGAGTTCTTCATCAGGAGATGAAGAACTCATGCTGAATGCCAGAGCACGCAGAGCAGCCAGAAGACAGGACTGGCTGAGTAAGCGTCGGTCCAATAGGAGGAAGCAGTGAGGGCTAATTGGGCCACGCCCTTCAGTGGCTATATTAGGCCATGGTAATTAGTGCTCATTGCTGAGAACAACAATTCACTGACCACAGCAAATCCAGAGTTTCGTTTCTACGTCTGTTTGGGAATCTTATCACCAGCTTCTGCCAGCTTTATTCCGGGAAGCCAGCCAAGTTGTTCAGATAAGAATTAATGAGTCTTGCTTTGAACTTTTGTCTGTGTGCTATTTAACCCTCACGTAACCCAAAGAACCTTATTCCTGAAGACTTTCCGTTTGTGTTGTTTTGGACTTCTAAACCCTCTGAGTTTTACTAAGAAACTTTATTAGTAAAAGGAACCTTTTTGTTTGCCTCCCAACGACTGTGTGTGTGTGTTTCTGGGGGGTTGCGGTGCTGGGTCACAACAGTTTGTTCTCAGCCCAAACTGACCACACACAAGCCCAGATTGCATCATGGAGCAGCTTCAGGACGAGAATGCTCAACTTCGGCAGCAGCTGGCAATCATGAACGCTCAGTTAACAAGGCAGCAAAATCAGTTGGCAGCTGCTCCTGCGTTGGCCCCAGCCCAACGGACACGCTGCCCGATAGCCATGCCGGATAAGTTCCATGGTGACGAGGCTATGTTCCCGGCGTTCCTGGGCCAGTGCCAGTTGTTCATGTCTCTGAGGCCAGAGGATTTCCCCCACGACCGGGACAAGGTGGGGTTTGTAATTAGCCTGCTGTCTGGAAATGCAGCACGTTGGGCCACCCCTCTACTGGTCCAGAACAGTCCCCTCCTCCAGGACTTTGGGCGTTTCTGCACTCATTTGGAGGAGATGTTCGCGGATCCAATTAAGGCCCAGACAGCGTGCAGGCAATTAAGGCAGCTGAGGCAAGGCCGGAGACCACTCAGGGAATACATCAGTGAGTTCTGTCTCCTCAGCCAAGACTCGGCCTGGAATGAGGCAGCGTTGTTGGATGCCTTCCAGGAGGGCTTGGCAGACAGCATCCAGGATGAGCTGGCACGCGTGGACATTCCTGCAACCACCCAAGAACTGGTGCGGCTCTGCTTGAAAATTGATGCCCGGTTGCAAGCGAGGAACGCACGCCGTGCTGCTCCGGCGCCTCTCGCGCCACCTGACGTCCCCGCTGTTCTGGCTCCACGTCGCGCTGCTCAGGCACCTCCTGTTCCCCGTGGACTTCCGTCGGCCCCGGCTCCCCGTGACGAGCCTATGGACCTTGGCGCTGTTCGGCCCCGCTTGACCGGCGCGGAAAAGGACAGACGCAGGGCAGGGGGGTTGTGTTTGTATTGCGGCGACCCGGGCCATTTCGCTCGCTCGTGCCCTAGGAAGGGTCGGGGGCCCACCGCTTCTGGTCCTGCTCCACCGTCCCAGCCATCGCCGTCGGGAAACGGCCAGCGCCCGGCCTAGCGGAGACGCTGGGTCGGGCATGCACACCGAAGGACTCCGGCTCAGCTGACGTGGATCCCGGTCCTCCGCGGCATCTGCTCTTGGACACCAAGGTCTTTATTGACCACCGGGACCGCGGCGTCTCCGCACACGCTTTGGTGGACTCCGGGGCAACCACCAATTTCATTGACGAGGCGTTCGCCCAGCATCTTGCCGTTCCCCTGTGCCCCGTGGACCCGCCGATGAGGGTGGAAACAATCGATGGCCGGGTGTTGCTGTCCGGTCCGATTAAGGCCATCACGCAGCCGGTGCGCCTTTGCATTGGACGGCACGAGGAGGCCATCCAGTTTTACGTGACGTCGGGACTCCATTTCCCTTTGGTTCTCGGACTGGCGTGGCTGCGCACCCACGACCCTCAGGTTGTATGGTCCCAGAACTTCATTGCCTTCCCGAGTCTCCAGTGTGTGGACCATACGCGCCAGGTTTGTGCGGGCGCGGTACCTGACCCTCCGGACATTTCACTCCCAGCTGAGTTTGCAGACTTCGCTGATGTGTTTAGCGAAAAGGAGGCGGACCAGTTGCCCCCGCACCGGCCCTACGATTGCCCTGTGGATCTGATTCCCAACGCTCCGCTCCCTGTGGGCCGCCTCTATTCCATGTCAGAACCCGAACTGGCCGCACTGCGGGACTTTATCGATAAAAACCTGGCCAGGGGTTTCATCCGACCCTCCTCATCGCCCTTGTCTGCCCCCGTCCTCTTCGTCAAGAAGAAAACCGGGGACTTGCGCCTGTGCTGCGATTATCGCAAGTTGAATGCCATCACAGTGCGTAACCGGTACCCGTTGCCCCTCATCCCGGAGTTGATGGAACGCCTCCGCTCGGCGACCATCTTCACCAAATTGGACTTACGTGGCGCTTACAATTTGGTGCGTGTTCGTGAGGGGGACGAGTGGAAGACGGCGTTCGGAACCCGCTACGGTCATTTTGAGTATACGGTCATGCCGTTCGGCTTGACCAACGCTCCGGCTGTGTTCCAGCATTTCATGAACGACATCTTTAGAGATTTGCTGGACCAGTTCGTTGTCGTGTACCTGGACGATATTATGATTTATTCTACGTCCCGGAGCAGCCACATCCAACATATCCGTCAAGTCCTGCAGCGGTTGAGAGACCACCAGCTATACGCGAAATTAGAGAAATGCCAGTTTTTTCAGACGACTGTGGATTTCCTGGGCCATCGGATTTCGCCAGAAGGCATCGCCATGGACCGGGGCAAGGTCGAGGCCCTGAAAACCTGGCAACCCCCGCGCCGGGTGAAGGACGTTCAGCGACTCCTGGGGTTCGCAAATTATTATAGGACCTTCATCCCGGGGTTCGCCACTCTGACCGCGCCTCTCACTCGACTCCTGCAGAAACAAGTCCCTTTCCGGTGGGGCGATTCCGAACAGGAGGCGTTCAAGATCCTCACGGATGCCTTCATGCAGGAGCCGATCCTCAAGCACCCAGACCCTCACCGCCCTTTTGTTGTGGAGGCGGACGCGTCCGACATTGCCGTGGGCGCCGTCTTGCTCCAGACCCGGGAAGATGGCGGCCATCTCTTCCCTTGCGCTTATTATTCCCGGAAATTAACCTCGTCGGAGCGCAATTATACGATCTGGGAGAAGGAGTTGCTGGCCATCAAGGCGGCTTTCGAGACCTGGCGGCACCACCTCGAGGGGGCTCGTCATCAAGTGGAGGTGCGCACAGACCATAAGAACCTGGAGTTCTTGCAGACGGCCAGGAAGCTCAACCAGCGCCAGATACGCTGGTCGTTCTTTTTCTCCCGCTTCAATTTTCGCATTACGTACATCCCGAGTGGCCGGAATCAGCAGGCGGACGCGCTGTCCCGCAAGCCGGAATACGCCCAAGCCCAGGAACCGCTGCCACCCCGGACGGTCCTGCCCGTCGAGTCCTTTGCAGCTACCCAGGATCCCGTGGACCTCCGAGGACAGATCCGGGAGGCGCAGCGACACGACGCCTACGCGGCACAACGGAGGCAGGAGATAGGGCCTGAGTCCCCTTGGACGTTTTCGGACGACCTCCTCCGTTTCCGGGACCTGCTCTACGTTCCTGCCGGTCCGCTCCGTGGCCTGATCCTGCAGCAGTGCCACGACAGCCCTGCGGCTGGCCACTTCGGCCTTTTCAAGACTCTGAACCTGGTGGCTCGGACTTTTTGGTGGCCCCGACTCCGTGATGACGTCCAGGCCTATGTGACGTCTTGTGTTCGCTGTCGCCAGGCCAAGTACGCCCCTGGAGCGCCGCCGGGCCTGCTGCAGCCCTTGCCGACGCCTGAGAGACCCTGGGGGGCCGTCTCTATGGACTTCCTCACGGACTTGCCCCCGTCCGCCGGCTTCACGACCGTGTTCGTAGTGGTCGATATGCTGACCAAAATGGCACATTTCATCCCCTGTCGCGGGTTGCCGACAGCTCGTGCCACGGCCCGCATGTTTATCCAGCATGTTTTCCGCCTGCATGGTCTGCCGGATCGGGTCGTGTCGGATCGGGGAGCCCAGTTCACGGCCCAGTTCTGGAAGGGTCTGATGGCGGCCCTGGAGGTCCAAGTCTGCCTCTCGTCAGCGCATCATCCGGAGACTGACGGGGGCACTGAAAAAGTCATCGGCATCCTTGAACAGTACCTGCGCTGTTTTGTCAACCAGCAGCAGGACAACTGGGCGGAATACCTTGCCGTGGCCGAGTTTGCTTTTAACAACTCTCAGCACACCTCCACGCACGCCTCTCCGTTCCTCGCCAACTTTGGTTACCACCCCCGTTTCTTCCCGCTCACGCTCCTAGACTCTCCTGTTCCTGTGGCAGAGGAATTCCTGTCCGAGCTCCAGGCCGTTCACCAACTGGTCAAACGCTCGTTGAATAAAGCCAAGGAAGATTACAAGAGGGTCGCGGACCGCTCCCGGCGAGCAACTCCACCTCTGGCGGTCGGGGATCGTGTCTGGCTGTCCACGAAGCATCTCCCCTCCGACCGACCGGCTCGTAAGCTTGACCACCGCTTCTTGGGTCCGTTCCCGGTGGAAGCGGTCATTAACCCCGTGGCCTACCGGTTGACGTTGCCCCGCTCTCTCAGGATCCACCCCGTCTTCCATCGGTCCCTCCTTGTTCCCGAACGTCCTGCCTGTCCGCTCCGCCCTCCCGCTCCGCCTCAGCCTGTGATCCGCACTCCCGCTGACCCACCCGAATACGAAGTTGCCAGTCTTCGGGATTCCCGCTGGATGAAGGGCCGGTTCCAGTACCTCATTGAGTGGAAGGGGTACGGCCCTGAAGACTTCACATGGGAGGATGCGACCGCCGTGCATGCTCCGGATCTGGTCCGGGCCTTCCACGCTCAATTCCCGTCCCGGCCGCATCCGGACCGACAGACCCGGGGGAAGGGCCCTGCGGTGAGGGATAGTGTTGTGCCTTGGCCGCGTCCGGCGCCGAGTCTGGAGGATCCGGAGGACGCGGAGCCGCTCATGGTGCAGCAGTACCAGCCTATGTGCCTGGCACCAGAGACGGCTGGTGATGAGGACTCGGTGCCAGAGCAGGACGATCTCCCAGGACCTTCTGCACCTGCGCAGCAGAGTTCTTCATCAGGAGATGAAGAACTCATGCTGAATGCCAGAGCACGCAGAGCAGCCAGAAGACAGGACTGGCTGAGTAAGCGTCGGTCCAATAGGAGGAAGCAGTGAGGGCTAATTGGGCCACGCCCTTCAGTGGCTATATTAGGCCATGGTAATTAGTGCTCATTGCTGAGAACAACAATTCACTGACCACAGCAAATCCAGAGTTTCGTTTCTACGTCTGTTTGGGAATCTTATCACCAGCTTCTGCCAGCTTTATTCCGGGAAGCCAGCCAAGTTGTTCAGATAAGAATTAATGAGTCTTGCTTTGAACTTTTGTCTGTGTGCTATTTAACCCTCACGTAACCCAAAGAACCTTATTCCTGAAGACTTTCCGTTTGTGTTGTTTTGGACTTCTAAACCCTCTGAGTTTTACTAAGAAACTTTATTAGTAAAAGGAACCTTTTTGTTTGCCTCCCAACGACTGTGTGTGTGTGTTTCTGGGGGGTTGCGGTGCTGGGTCACAACAGAACCCACCTCTGTTAGTTTATTGAAATTAGCTTTTAAAAAAATCCATGATTTGTATTTGACTGGAATGGGTGTGAGAATTCATTTGCTCTTTACCAATCTATTTCTTAAAATCAAGAACTCTTACAATGCATGGTCACTTATATCTTCATCATTTTAATTTTCCATCAACTCCTCCTTTTTAGTAAGGCTTTTTAGCTTCTTGACATGCAGTTTGCCTTGCATTAGTCCAGATTAGTCTATGATGGTGTAGGAGAATTTTAAATAATGTATTATTTCCAATTTTCAGTTTCCCTTTTATTTTTTGTATTTCTTTGTTAAGTTAGTAATTTCCAACAAAAATTTTGTTGGCTGTTGTGTTTAATCCATTACCTGCCAATTTATAACTCACCAAAGGTATTACATTCCTATCCCTCCCCTCTTGCATTCTGGTTTAAAGTACTCCTGCGAAAATTAACCAGCCATCATCAAATGTATCTTCTTTCTTTTAGTAAGATCAATTCCATCTCTATAAAACGATTCCCTCTGCTTGTCCTTGAAATTTATACTGCTTCTGAAAAACTACTTGCACCACTTTTGCAAACAGGAGTTCATGTGAAAATGTTTCATTTCTCTTTGCTGAAATATTCTGTTAGATGGGAAGCACTACCTGAGCCAAAGCTCCTTTATCTTCCTCCTCAAAGCCATGAAATCACCCTTGATATGTTGGAGGTCATGCCACATGATATCATTTCTGCTCACAAGGATGAGGAGAAAAGGTCTGTGATAAGCTCTGTCAATCTTCCTGTCACATCTCAGATTTCAGATCAGCATAAATGTCAAGATGAAAAAACTAGATGACAAAGGGGAGCTTCTGTGCTGTTCAAGAGGGAGTCACCTACAATCATCATCTTTCTTTTCTTATCCTTGATGATTTGGTAATGCGTAATTTTGACTGGGAACTAGTGACAGAGCTTCAGTTGTGAGGTCTTCATCTTGAGAGGTGGTACTCTGGCCTCCAGATCACTAATCTTTGCTTTCATAGCTTCTCCTGGGTGACACTTTATGTAGTCCACTTTAACTTCTGGTAGAAGGGCAGACATGCCCAACCTCATCTCTCACTGTGATATCTCCTCTAGGAGATATCTAGGAAGAAGAAAAAAAGACCAAGTAAGAGAGTGAGTCAAAACATAATGCCATTTTCTTTAGGACAGGTATAATTACCAACACAGGAACATGTAGCATACATCAAAATGAAGCTGGTCCTCGGTGGATCACATCCCTACTTCTCAACATAGTCACCATTTCTCTCAATAGCAATGTTCCACCTTCGAATGAGAGCATGTATCCCTGCCTCATAAAATTTTGTTGACTGTTCTTTGAGCCACTTCTTCACTGCAGTTTTCACTTCCTCGTCACTGGAATAATGTTTGCCTCTCAAACCCTCTTTCATGGGGCCCAAGAGATGATAGTCCGAAGGCGCTAAATCTGGTGAGTATGGAGGATTATTATTCCAGTGACGAGGAAGTGAAAACTGCAGTGAAGAAGTGGCTCAAAGAACAGTCAACAAAATTTTTACGAGACAGGAATACATGATCTCATTCGAAGGTGGAACATTGCTATTGAGAGAGACTATGATTATGTTGAGAAGTAGGGATGTGATCCACAGAGGACCAGCTTCATTTTGATGTATGCTACATGTTCCTGTGTTGGTAATTATACCTGTCCTAAAGAAAATGGCATTACTTTTTGACTCACTCTCATATAATTGTTAGATATTGCATGTGATCAGAATGCACAAGAATTTGTGGTTCAAAAGGCATCAGAATATGCAGATGTTCCCTTTGTGTGTCTGAGCCTTGTCCTTTCCATCTTTCAGGTTTTCTTAGTATTTGAGTTCTGCCTTTTCTCACTTTTTATCTCTTTCTGTTATCTGTGATGCATTCATTTTGTGTCAGGACAAATGAGATATATGAGCATCAAAAAGAGAATACAGTTAGTCCTCGACTTATGGCCATAATTAAGCCCAAAATTTATGTTGTTCAGTGAGACATCTGTTAAGTGAATTTTGCCCCATTTTAAGACCTTTCTTGTCACAGTTGTTAAGTGAATCATTGCAGTTTAGTTAGTAAAATGGTTGTTAAGTGAATCTGGCTTCCCCATTAACTTTGCTTGTCAGAAGGTTACAAAAGCTAATCATAGGATCCAGGGACACTACAACCATCATAAATATGAATCAGTTTCCAAGCATCCAAATTTTGATCACATGACATTGGAATGCTGCAACGGCCATGTGAAAAATGGTCATAAGTTACTTTTTTCAATTCTGTTATAACTTTGAACAGTCAGTAAATGAATAGTTGTAAGATGAGGTCTACCTGTAATCCATATTTAACTTTCATTGTCTCCCTATCTCTATTTCTCGTTCTCTGTCCCTCTCTCCCTTAGAAGGAATGTTAAAAACAAATGCAAACTAATGTAAACTAAGAACAAGAAAAGAAAAATAAATAAATAAAAGAAAGCTAAAAGTGCAAGAAAGGGAACAAAATAATAGAACAAATCAAAAAGATACAAAGAAATGGCTTCTGATCTTCTTTACAGAAGTTATGAGTATAATTATACATTTAACTCTTACTCTAAGGCAGTACTTCTCAATTATTTTCTGTTTTGCCCCCCCCCCAGGAAAAAGTAAACATTTCGCGCGCGCCCCCCCCAACTCTCCGATCTGGGCCTCAATGGAATTTTAGTGTTAATATTTATTATTTTACTTATTATAAGCTGCAAGCAAACTATTGGCTGGGGAAGGCTGCTCTACCCACTTACCTGGGAGTAAGTCACACTGAACTCAGTGGAGCCTGTTTTCGGTTAGGCAGGCATAGGCTACCATGGTTAGGGCCTTCTTTTGACACGGGGCCAGGCCAGCTTAATCAAGCCGATGTTTTGGGGTTGCCGGCCTGACCCATAAGCTGGGCACTCACAGCGAATGGTGTGGAAGGAGGCTTTAGGGTGATATTCGAAGCTTTCACCCAGCTGCAGAGGATGCTCCTCCTTGTCCAGCAGCAGCTTCGCCACGCCGTTCATGGCTACCATGGCGCCCACCGAGAACAACAAGAACCCACGCAGCCACCCCACCCTGCCTGGCCACCTTCTCTTCCGGGCTCAGAGCAGCGTGCAACTGGGAAAACACTCCCCATTTGGGGGAATCGATCGAGAGGGAACACGCATTTCCCCGGGGTCACATGCACCCCCCTGTCATTGCTCCATGCCCCCCCGGGGGGGCGCCCCACTATTTGAGAAACACTGCTCTAAGGTAAGATGACTCTCTTCTTTCTATAATCTGTCCAGTCAAATCATCAAAACTATAAATCATAAGTTCATTTTACCTGTTTTATGCCAAAAGTCCATAATGAGTTTCCATTCAGCAACAAATATAAATATTGTTTTTCCACTGATCAAAGAAGTCAATTTGGTCATGTTAGCAAGTTCCATTATCTTCACTAATCATTTCTCCATTGTCCATCTTTGTGCTTTAAATCTCAAACAACATTCTTATTCTCTTCATTCCAATTAGAGATAAAATATCCAATTCTTTTTCCAACTCCCTGCCTATAATTTCTGTCTTACTCTCCAGAATGTCCACTTTGTCATTCATTTGTTTTAAATCTCCAGATATTACAGAGCTTTCCATCTCCTTAATACCTTCTTTCCTCTTTCACCTTTACAAATCTTTGATCTATTCTCCCCCCCCCCAAAAAAAAACAGCTATCAATGTAGTATTAAGTGATTTAGGTAACTTATTGTTTCATTCCTCAAACATTTTCTGAAGTAAATCTGTGATAATTCATCTCTCTGCTGATTGCTCTAGGGAGTTTCTCCTCCCTTCTGGTGTTTTTGCTGCTTTCCTCATGGTTGTCATTGTAATATTACAGCCAAAATTAAAAGTATCTCAGTTGCATGAGAAGGAATAAAAGGCAAGCTTGTCATTCCCCATTTTGTCTGCCAATGCCCTTAATACTTTTGTCTCAAAATGGCACTCTGTAGTAACAGTCAGCATCAGAGTTCAGCTCATATTACATTTTTTTGTATAATTCACCAATTGTCTGTATTCTTATTAGAAAACAAAAAAACATTCCCATGAAGGTCTGCTCCATTTGTCTGTTTTAATTTCAATTTGTTCCAGAGCACTTTCACACACAAAAATCTTTCAAAATAACTATCCTCTTTATCCATTTTAAGCTTTCTTATAGCCACTCATTATTAGGCTTTTTGCCCAAAGTTCTTCAGTCTTTAACCCTTCCACCACTCTTTTTTTCTTTGTAATTCAGAAAGAACGTCAACTCACCAAAGTGAAATTCTCTTACCTTGCCACTCAACAATCTCTGTTTGACTATACATTAATTTCATCTAAAAAGTTTAAGAAATGAGGGTTATGTGAGCCTTGGGGCCATATAGGCTGCATTATAACTGTAACCTTGATTGAAATTCATTGCTTCGGGCTATTCAACTCACAAGTCAATCATTAAAACCTCAGTTCCTCCTCTACTCAGGAAGAGGTGCTGTCCAGAATGTAAGTGGGCAATCTCACAATTTCTCCTTTATCTAGAGAGACTGTGATACTCAGAATTCACCATTTGGATACTGATCTGTGCTGCAATGCTGTCCTCACTCATTGAGGGACATCACATCCGCCATAAATTTTCACTGGAAGCCACAATTTCTGAAAACCTTTTAGAAACCTGCTCAAAACTCTGTGCTCTGCAGATAAGAAGTGTGGTCATGTGAACTGCCATTTCTGACATAAACATTTGGCAAAGCTTTGAAGCTATGAATGGTAAAAATATCTTTCTCCACCAATCCATTTGAAATAGAAGTTGAAAGAATATGTTTCTTTCTATTTATGCCTTTCCCCCCCCAACTCTTGCAAACAGAAAATTCAAGATGTGATAAAAAGCAACAAGAATTCTAGGCAAATACAGATAATCATGTCTAAAGAAATGGTTATTATCAAATGTAATTATTTCTTGCTTTTCAAATCCCTCAGAGGGGTTTTTCTTTTTTGGACAGCATTTCTTTGAGGGAATTCCAAGTTACAGTGACCTTTCCATATCAACCTGAGGACAAAAATTTACATGAAAAGGAAAGCTTGTTTTTTTAAAATTCAAAAAACATCCCTTCCCTGTTTGATGTGATAAAATGTCAGCCTGGAGCCTGAGGTTCTTACCAAATGTTCATACATTCCAGATTTCCAGATGTAATTAACAATGAACCTACCAAGCTATGAAAAGAGAAAGGTAGATCAGATGGAAAGAAGATGTTCACATTAATAGAAATCTCTACAACGGATTTATTGTCAAGGAGAAAGCTCCTTAAATCTCATAAAAATCAGCCACAGATATCTAACTTCAGATAGAAAGCCTATAAGTAATGAAATAATAGATAATGGTTTCAAATGCTTCAAGTAGTTGCACTACTTTAAACAATATTATAAAGCAAAGAAAAAATTCTTATCTTGATTAAATTAAATTATATTTGATATGTAACACACACACACAGACACACACAGACAAACAGACAAACAGACAGACAGACAGACAGACACACACACACACAACCTATTGGGCAGTCCTGCATCCCTGTTTTTTGGTTTAGGATGCTCACAGTTTCCAAATTAAAAATGTCCATGTGTTCTGAAATAATGTTTCATTATGTCTTCTGGCTGCTGCTACTTGATGTTCATATATGCACTCTGCTAATCTTTTGCTTCTACATCGTGGCTGTTACAGTCCTTACACTGTATGTTGTAGATGACTTTCGTTGTTGTTTTTCTTGTTCTTCTGGGAATACTGAGTCTTTTGGTTTAGGCTGTTTTAGACGCCTTTAGTTTGTTTCTGTGGTGGTTGTACCATGTGGTTGCAAGAGACTGTTGATGTTTTCTGAGATAACATGGCAGTGTTACCATTTTCACAGCTTGTGTTGATTGAGTGGTCAGGCACTTTTTCATAACGTTATATGGGTATCTAGTGAGATACTCATAATTGGATACCTTTGGAAGAGGAAAAGTGAGCAACTTTGGAAATGGCAAAGTGACTTTCACATCTATTTGAATCAAGTGTATGTGGGCTTGTGTGTGTGTGTGTGTGTGTGTGTGTGTGTGTGTGTGTGTGTGTGTGTGTGTGAGAGAGAGAGAGAGAGAGAGAGAGAGAGAGAGAGAGAGAGAGAGAGAGAGAGAGAGAGAGAGAGAGAGAGAGAGAACTGCCATCCTGAGCTTCAGCCTCGCTTTGTTAGATGCCCGCCTGCCATAAACTATGGAGGAAATGAAGCTACTGGGAAGAGGAAAACCGAAACTACTCATCATGCCTTCCCAAGGCATTGGCTCATCATCCCAAGGCCAGAGGCCTGAGAGGGAAAATGCAATGGCTCACCATCTAGCTCCCTGATACAGAGAAGAGAGTGTTACCTTTGAAACAATTCCTTTGAATATAACTGGACAATAAGGAAGAACAGGAAGGGGAAAGTTAACCAGGAAACCTTTCTGTGCAGACTTTTAGTTCTGGTTTGGCTGAATTGTAACCATTTGGCTTTTAGTAAAAGTATATCTTTCACAGAAATTGAGTCAAGGGTCTTTCTTTCCTAAGAACCCAAGTCAGGGCAGGTGTGACAGAGAGAGGTCCACAGTTGTCTTTCCCCAACTTCTTTTTCCCTGATCCATAAAATTGTTCTCTAAATGAATATTTCACAGAATAATATTGGTGCAAATAAATTAGTAATTACATTTTCAAATCAAGAATAGTTGGACAGGAACAGACTTTTTTCTGATAGTAAGCCAATTTCCATCATGCTTTCATTGATTTGATGCTGTCATACCATATTGGGAACTGGTCCTATGAGTGATTTATACAATACAATCTTCTCTCATGCAACTGCTGAGCCTCTGGCAGATGTGGCCCAGCTGTTATTATAACAGGCATCATCCCCTGACACTGTTAGAACAAAAAACATGAATGGCAGTTAGAACCACTTTGCACAGAAAACAATTTTTGCAAATGTTTCCAGAAGACATTTTTAATTTCCCACAGAAAGAAACAAAACTAGTTCTCTTTTGTAAGTTCAAAAGAATGTGCTATGTTTGGTGAGTATTTAAAGTGTCTGTTTTCTTACAGGGAGGAAAAAATCATTCTATCTTCCCACATAGAACATACAACATGAGATTATGGAAAATCTACACTAAATCATAAGAAAAGCCTAAGGAGCCAAAGTTCGGAATAATCTGTAATTTTTAATCAACAAAGAATAAAATAAAAGTTATGGAATGCAACTGGGATTCTAATTCAAAGCAAAGCAAACTGAACACATGAACTAGTTTAAGAAACCACTAATAAGCATTGCCAGAAGATTGGTGCTGACAAGATAGAAGAAGAATAGTGTTCTTTCAACTAGCTAGGACTCATATATATATATATATATATATATATATATATATATATATATATATATATATATATATATATATATATATATATATATATATATATATATATATATATATATATATATATATATATATATGAAAGACTGTCTGCTTCTCTATTTTTATTAGTGTTTTGAGTTTTTTTAAAAAAGCAAAGTCCTCTTAACTTTGGATGCATCATGGGATCCTTTAGTTTTCTTTTTTATCCATCTATTGTTTCCAACTTTTCAATTTGTGAAAGTTTTAAGTGTTTGTGTGTGTGTGTGTGTGTGTGTGTGTGTGTGTGTGTGTGTGTGTGTGTGTGTAAATGCATGTGTATGTATGTATGTCAATAGGAAAGAGCTGAAGGAAAAATAAAAATAATGGAAACCTTAGGAGGAAGTAGGAAATAAAAGTAAGGTTCTACATTTAGGCAAGAAAAACAAAATGCACAGGTACAGTATACTATATGTGGTACCTTGCTCATCAGTAGTAACTGTGAGAGGGATCTAGGATTCCTAGTGGACAACCATTTAAATATGAGCCAGCAGTGTGCAGCAGCTGCCAAAAAAGCCAACACAGTTCTAGGCTGCATTAACAGAGGGATAGAATGGCTGTTTTAAGTTTTTTGCCTTGTTTTACTGGCTGCTGGCACTGTCCTTTTGGAGTGTACTTCCCTCACTCTTTTTGAAAGCCTCTAGTGATGGAGCACCCACAACTTTTGTAAAGGTAAGCTATTCCATTGGTTGATTGGTCTCACCCTTAGGAAATTTCTCCTTAGTCCTATGTTGATTCTCTCTTTGGTTCGTTTCCATCCATTGTTTCTTGTTGTGCCTTTTGGTGCTTTGGAAAATAGATTAACTCCCTCATTTTTGTAGGAGCCCCTCAATTTTCCTGACAGAACAATTAATCAGTGGAACAACTTGCCTCCAGAAGTTGTAAATGCTCCAACACTGGAAGTTTTTAAGAAGAGATTGGATAATCATTTGTCTGAAGTGGTATAGGGAGTTGAACTAGAAGACCTCCAAGGTCCTTTCCAACTCTGTTATTCTATTCTATTCTAAATATTGGAACAGTGCTATTTTATTGTGCTATTTTATTGTGAGTTGGACTAAGGAGAAATTTCCTAAGCGTGAGACCAATCAAGTTGGCCACGCCCACCCAGTCACATAATCCATTTCCCACAGAAAACACTGGGAGCCACAAAACCTGGGTAGGTGTGGCTGGAGGGGGGTCATGTAACTGGGTGGGAGTGACACCCATTCACATGACCACCAAGCCACGCCCACAGAACAGGTAGTAAAAAAAATTGAATCCCACCACTGCTTCTAACTCTTAGTTCAGTCAAAAACTCATTGTGCATCCACAACTATTGTATTTCCTATTTCTCTTCTCTCTATGTGTGTATGTACACAAACAAACAACAATTGTTCTAACTGTCAGGAAATTTCTCCTTAGTTCTAAGTTGCTTCTCTCCTTCATTAGTTTCCACCCATTGCTTCTTGTTCTATCCTCAGATGCTTTGGAGAACAGCCTAACTCCCTCTTCTTTGTGGCAACCCCTGAGATATTGGAACACTGCTATCATGTCTCCCCTAGTCCTTCTTTTCATTAAACTAGACATACCCAGTTCCTGCATACATTCTTCATATGTTTTAGCCTCCAGTCCCTTAATCATCTTTGTTGCTCTTCTCTGCACTCTTTCTAGAGTCTCAACATCCTTTTTATATTGTGGCGACCAAAACTGAATGCAGTATTCCAAGTGTGGCCTTACCAAGGCATTGTAAAGTGGTATTAACACTTCACGTGATCTTGATTCCCCTTTAAAAAAAATCAACCACAAAGCAAGCGCAGCAGCTGAGAGGGAAACTAAGAGCAGCTGCTCAGGCTGACTGAAAGCCTGGGTGTGCTGCCAATAGCCATTAACCCTTCCAACTCTATTATTCTATGTTCTCTATGTTCTAAATTGGGTGCTTCACAGCAGAAGCAATACAGCTGGCTGGACGACACATGCATTAAATTCACAGCCTGTATGATCAAGCTGCATCATTATTCCCTCCTGCATCTTTTCCCCCAGGGAGAAACAAGAAGTAGCCAACACTGCAGCAGCTATGAAAGGTCACCTGATCACAGAAGTGTTACTTAATACTCTTTATAATGAAAATGTTTGTAATCTTGTCCTTCTTCCTGAAGGGAAGAGGTTAATCCCATCCCTAGATGGGTGATTGATAGGTTTCCCTGCCCTAATCCTGTCAGTTTCTGTTGTTTATTGACTTGATTCAGCATGTATCGGCTGCATTCCATCTGCAACTGTTAAGTGGAGCTATTAACTGAAGGGAGAGACTTTATTTTTAACCAGTTCTCTGAAGCAATTTACTAACAGTTTGGGCGAACTGGTGAGAACTGGTTGAATCCCACCTGTGGTTAGAAGGACTATATAAAGAAAATGAATGATGATGACACATGCATATATATAAAGACTTGTGTGGTGTATGTATGTATATGTATGTATATTCATACATACACACACACTTAATTTTAATGTTTTTATGTTTCCAGTCTTAGCATTAGATTGCAGCATCTACCACTCATATTTAAAGAAAGCTAGAAATTGGTACTTTGCTTTGTCACTTACTATCTCCACGTTTTAAGTAAAAATATGGGCAAGTAGTCTGGTAGCTTATAAGTTGGAGCATTGTGGACCCATTGTAATACACACTATGTGACCCACCTTGCATTAGACATTATAAAGGGAGATGTGGTCACTTTCCAATAGGACTGTCAGTTGTTTGTCAGCATATAGAGTACAGCAGGAGAGAAAACTGAAGGCTGTAGTGAGAATGCTGGGCTATCTTACTTTGCTATAAACTTTATTGTTACTGATTGACTTACCCTTTCCCACTTACTGTGAACATTTTCATGTTCCTCACTGTTAGCTGTGATTAAACATTGTTTTATACAATCTAAATTGCGCTACAAGGCCATAAATTGAGATCTAATATTCATGATGGTGAGATCCATATTTTATAACTTCTGAGTATAATGGCCCAGAACCGTCACTGTGCCCGGGGAAAGACAAGCATAAAACAGAGCTGGAGTGGATACTCTGTAAATGATAAGGGGCCAATAAATACAGATTCAGCTGGAGGTTTGCATAAATGTTGCTTGGGTACTGTGAAGAATGGCTGTCTCTCATAATGTAAATAATTAAATGGAAAATATATATCAACCAAATATAAAAGAGCAACAAGGCATTTGGCAGTGTGTTTCTTCCACAAAGAAGTGTAACTAAAGTTCTTGAAAAGGGATGAAAAATGCAAACATACCCAATTGTAGAGCTTGGGACCAATACAGATAACAACACGAATCAACAAAACATGAATTGTGACTTGCCAGGTGCTTAATAGTATTATGTGAATGTACACTGGCACAAATGGGACTGTAATTGTCAACTGCCTGCCATTTGTCAGTGTTAGGCATAAGGAAAGCTCTGTGCAGTCAACAAATAGTTGGCATTGCCTACATTCTTATCCTTCAAAGTCACATAGCTTCTTGTGGCCAACTTCTAACATTTTTGCATTTGAGCTGCTGGGACCGCTTACATCCATTGCCCCTTCTAATATCTATAATATTTGCATATCTAAAGTATAAACATCCAGAGTAAAATCAAAAGAAAGCACTGAATGGCAGAAGCAAGCCATAATGTCATGAAGCCCTTCTCCATGTAAGAAAAGGCTTAAGATCAAACACTTGGGGGTGACATACTAAGGCTTTCATAAGCCACATCCTGATAGTGCAGAATATGACCAAGATTGATTTTCCACAAAGTGACCTTCTCCCCAGTCTTTTTTAGTGTTGACAATTACAATTCCCAGAATCCCTATCCAGCATGAACCAAAAATGGTTATAATAGTCCATCTCTGCACTGACATTATGTAATATTGTTATGGTTCATTACCCAGTCAGCCAGATGTTCAGGCTGGAGTTGGCATTTTTATTCACATATCAACTCCTTCTCAAGGACTTGGGTTAGGCAAATGTGGATGTTTGGTGGTGTTAAAGTTTTTTTTAATTATCATTTGTCTATTTTTTAACCTACAAATTGGTGTCTCTCTCCTTTTTGTTTGTAAAGATGCAATTAAACTTTCTGCAAACTATCAGGCATATTTAATGAACTGTGCTCAACTTAGAAGAGCATAAAATGGGCAGGCTTGAAACTTCCATTGGGTCAAAAGGATTTGCATGTTGTGCAGATCATGTTATGTTCTCAACCAAGTGTTGAGAGATGGAAGCAGTGGTGGGTTCCTACCAGTGTGGTCCACTCTGTCATCCCAGTAGCGGCCCGCTGATTGTGCAATTTGCATACGACGGCTTCGGTGCCGTCTTCGCTGGTCCTTCATGCGGCGCCATCTTTTTTCCTGAATTTTTGGCCTTTTTTTGCTTCCTGTGCATGCGCAAAATTGTGTGAGGGGACGCGCGCGCGTAGCGAGCATGTGCGCAAAACATGATGAAGCGTGCGCAGTGCACCAATAGGCAGGGAAGAGGAACCCGCCCCTGGATGGAAGGTGATGAACAGAAGAAGTAATCTACCTTCTCCAGGAAGTGCTGCCCCCCCTCTAGAATGGGATGTTCTCATTAGTAATAGATCTCTTACCACTTCTTTACCATCTACGCTTTTAGCTGCATAACTGTATAATAGCAGATTTACTGTAAATCTTTGATCACAGGTTGAAAAATTTATTATATTTGAGAGAAATCCATGTTATAGAAAGGAATTTTGAAACAGCTGCTAAGGTCCCAATCCAGAGTAAAGCAAAACTGATTTTCAACATTGATGGCTTCTCCCCCCCCCCTAGTTTCTTACTAGGTAGACATATATTAATTCAGTCCAATTCTTAAAGTGCTAGTAGTAGTAGGAATTTGCACTGGAGACAGACTGAAAATGGACAAAATATATTCTTATATCATTTTTAGCACTGCACACATACTTTCATTACAAAATACAATGTTTCTTTTTTTAAAAATGAAAGAGATAACATTCTTAGCAATTTCAGTTATTATTTTGGAGAATTAATTTATTTCTCAAAACTAATAACCATAATCATTGCTTATTCCTGCACATCCCATTGTATGGAAAATTGAAAATTCATTTTAAAAATTTATTTGCTGTTGTAGAAAAATGCCATCATGCTAACCCATTAATGCATAGACTTTCTTAATGTTTACACAATATGACCTTCTGTACCACAACAACGTAAGTATTCAAACATGCTAATCGACACAAATCTAAAAACTGGAGGAAGTACACATGTGCAGTTTCCTGAATGCCTGCAGATATTCTGCTTGAAGGTAAGCCAAATATATCGATGCCAGCCAAGGAGTGAACTTGCTTTATGTTTCAAAAGGAAGATAGGACTGTGTTTCAATGGCCAAATACATTTTCTATGTAGAAGGGTGCAGAATCAGTTTGTGATGTCTTTATAGTGCTTGGAAAAACTCATCTGAAGTTTCTCTCTCTCTCTCTCTCTCTCTCTCTCTCTCTCTCTCTCTCTCTCTCTCTCTCTCTCTCTCTCTCTCTCTCTCTCTCTCTCTCTCTCTCTCCCTCCCTCCCTCCCTCCCTCCCTCCCTCCCTCCCTCCCTCCCTTTTCCTTCCTTCCCTCCCTCCCTCCTCTTAGCTGAAAATAAAAATAATCCACACACTACAGGTACAGTTGAAAGTCAAGGAATAGTGAAAAATGTATCTAAGATTAAATATGAAGAAGACTAGATTAAGGACATTAGGTACAAGAACCAACTTTAGAACTGACAATGGCGATATAGCAATAGCACTTAGACTTATATACCGCTTCATAGTGCTTTACAGCCCTCTCTAAGTGGTTTACAGAGTTCAGCATATTGCCCCCAACAATCTGGGTCCTCATTTTACCGACCTCAGAAAGATGGAAGGCTGAGTCAACCTTGAGCCGGTGAGGTTTGAACAGCTGAACTGCTGAACTTGCAGTCAGCTGAACTTGCAGTGCTGCTTTTAACCACTGCGCCACCTCAGCTCTATCAAATATCAAATATTTTTGGATAGCCTCTGTCTTTTAGGGTTTACCATCAATAATAAAGGAACAACTAGTCAAGAAATACGACATAGACTATCTCTTAGAAGATAGCAATGAAGGTAATGAAAAAGATATTCAGAAAAGATCAGAATTTTGAAGGCAGTAGTTTTCTTGTGATAGTCTAAGGATGCTAGTTGGACTGAAGAAGCAAGATAAAAATGTACTGACACTGGCATTGGAGAGGATTCCTGTGAATACACAGATAGCCAAGAAAATGAACATATGGATTATTGATAAAATGAATCAAGAGTTCTCACTTGAAACACAAATGACCAGGCTCATCTCAAATCATCCTACTTTGGACACATTGCATGAACACTCAACTCCTTGAAATCTCTATTATGCTGGGAAAAAGGGAAAGGAATCGAAGGAAAGGAAACTCGCAACAAGGTGGATGGTTTTGATTGCAGCAAACTGCAGCAGATTGGAAGATCTGGAGAGCCAGGCTGAAGATAATTTAGCCTACAAAGGTTCTATGTGTATGATTGCTGAGAGTCAGCACAAACTTGATGGTATACAATCAAACAACCAATCAGTCCTGAAGTTACTGAAGCAAGACTCTTTTTTGGAGAACTTTCCTGTGGCACTTTTGGCCACTGAATTTTGTATCAACTGCAGTTTCCTCCTTTATTTTCAAAGGCATATACAGTGAGTTCATGATTTAGAGCATGTTGGCCATCTACTGCAAGACCCATTATAACTGCCATCACCATCATCAGACCAGGAGATTAAAGCTTTATCATCAACATTATAATAAATCGATAATAATCTTTAGTGTAGGTTTAATCAAAAACTATATATATTAAGTCTTTTTTTAACAATCTGACATATTATTCATCAAACCCTCAGTGCTCTTCCTGATTTAATGTACTTGCTTACCCAGGTTTCAGAAACTACATACTGTATATGTATACTTTTTGATACTTTCATTCTCTTTTCTAAAACTCTAGATTATTTCAGCTTCATTCTAGTGTCAATTTTTGTACTAAAACACCCTATTATTATGTTAATCCTTCTTTCTTCAGTTTGACACTTGGTTGACTTCCAGCATTCACCCATTGCCTTTTCATTGTCTGAGGTAAATTATGACCAACTACATTAATTCCAGCACAGTGTGTCAGGCTTTGTGGCACAGGAATCAATGACTAAAATAAAAAAAATTATTCTTTGTCTATAATGTGCTTGTGCCTGTTATATGTATGATGTCTGGATGAATCTGAGTCATTTGGCAACTATATCTATTAAACTAGCTGCCCATTTCTGTTTTCACTGCCCTACTATCTTTCATGAGATTATTGATTTAGGTCTCTTTCTCATGGCCACATTAATGTATTCTTCCAGGGTATAGAAAAGTAAGCTAGCACAAATTGCTTTGCCCTGATGGCCAAACACTATTCTGCCTCAGTGATGAAGCTGACAACTGGTGATGTCCTTAGAGATTTAATGCTGAACAAGTTAGGGAAAGTTAATGAAAGTATGTAATTGGTGGATTTCCTGAAGGTGGGAAAAACAGCCATCATTTTTTCCTCTAATGGGGGTGGGGCCAGAGCTGAAGAGTAGAAGAGAGTTCTCAGGAAACTTATCAATAGGGTTTCCCATCCTGCTTTAGAGGAAAGACACAAACTGCTCTACAGATACTCCTATCACTCTTCCCAGTAAGCTATTAGGTCTGGGAGGGATGACCGAAGAAACAGTCAGAGCAAGCGAGCCGGTAACAATGGGTTTTAGAACCCACTACTGAAACAGTTGATGGGGGATAATTGGAAGAGACAGTACAAAAGCTGTTTCCCACTTGAATTCCCTCCCAACACTACTTCATGCCTACCAGTTCCTTTTAGAGATATTTTTTTAAATTTTTTTTATTTTTAAAAGACATAACAACACCAACAAATACACATATAAAACAATTATAAAACAAAACAGTGGGGGATCAGATTCCCCTTTTACAACAAGTCCGCATAGGTGTGAATCAACATTTTAAATTTTCCCTCTTAAATATTTACCGGTACATATTACATATTACATTTTACTTCCCTTGTTCTTAACATATTTATATATCTTATTCCTTATTTCTTATACTTTCTATAATGCATTACATTACATATTTATTGTAATAACTAAAGTTGTCAGAGCTCCAGTTTCCTCACTTTTAGCTCACCTCTAATATACGTCCTTTTAGAGATATTCTATTTCAAACACAGCATTCTCTTCTTCCAGAGCAGCAATAAACCCATGTTTAAAAGTAGCCCCTCCAAATATTAAAGGCCTGCTGTGGAAAGCAGAATGTCTCCTGTTTTACTATGTCACCCCAACAGTGTTTTTTGAATGGGTGGCAAACTTTGGGTGAGGGAACTGACCCTTTATCCACTAGTTCTGTGATTGCATAGTTCAGTTCTGTGAGACAGGAGATTTGGAGGAATTTGCTTTTCTGTCCCAAGATTGGGATATGCACCTGCCTGCTTTCTAATCCCAAAGAACATTTCCATGTGATTAGAAATTTAGAGATGGGAAAAAGCTAGTTTCCTCACTTGTTTCTCTTGCCTTCCTTCATAGCCTTGGCAGCCTGAAAATCACGTGCCGGGTCACGGAAGGGTGGCTGGAAAACCATAAAGGCCTTAGTGTATACAAGAAGAAAGTTTGGCTTCAATGAATCAGTCACTGATGAGATATCAGAAGGGAGGAAGTATGTCTGCCTCAGCTTGAGCTGAGCTGGTCAATAGGAACTGGGCAGCATTGCTTCTTCCTCAGCACTGTTAAAGAAGTATTGTCAATCGTGTGCAAGGCAAAAATTGCATTGGAGGAAGAGGGGAAATACTCCTTTAAAACTGGAACATACCTTAAAGCTGCTTTTACAGCAGGCTTAGGATGAGATGAAGGCAGCATTTTGAGGATATGTCTCTTAAGAACAATTATCAGGGTAGTAATAGGAGGCTAAGACTTCATTGTACAAAACTGCTTCATAGAATAGAATGGAATAGAATAGAATAGAATAGAATAGAATAGAATAGAATAGAATAGAATAGAATAGAATAGAATAGAATAGAATAGAATAGAATAGAATAGAATTCTTTATTGGCCAAGTGTGATTGGACACACAAGGAATTTGTCTTTGGTGCATATAGTGTACATAAAAGAAAAGATACATTTGTCAAGAATCCTGAGGTACAACACTTAATGATTGTCACAGGGTACAAATAAGCAATCAGGAACAATCAATATTAATATAAATCGTAAGGATACAAGCAACAAGTTGCAGTCATACAGTCATAAGTTGGAGGAGATGGGTGATAGGAACGATGATAAGACTAGTAGTAATAGTAATGCAGCCTTAGTGAATAGTTTGACAGTGGTGAGGGAATTATTTGTTTAGCAGAGTGATGGTGTTCGGGGGAAAACTGTTCTGCTGTCTAGTTGTCTTGGTGTGCAGTGCTTTATAGCGCCGTTTTGAAAGTAGGAGTTAAAACAATTTATGTCCAGGATGCGAGGGGTCAGTAAATATTTTCATGGCCCTCTTTTTGACTCGTGCAGTGTACAGGTCCTCAATGGAAGGCAGGTTGGCAGTAAATTGTTTTTTCTGCAGTTCTGATTATCCTCTGAAATCTGTGTCTGTCTTGTTGGGTTGCAGAACCGAACCAGACAGTTATAGAGGTGCAGATGACAGACTCAATAATTCCTCTGTAGAACTATATCAGCAGCTCTTTGGGCAGTTTGAGCTTTCTGAGTTGGCGCAGAAAGAACATTCTTTGTTGTGCTTTTTTGATGACGTTTTTGATGTTAGGTGACCATTTTAGGTCTTGAGATATAATAGAACCTAGAAATTTGAAGGTCTCTACTGTTGATACTGTGTTGTCTAGTATTGTAAGAGGTGGTAGAATGGGAAGGTGTCTCCTAAAATCTACCACCATTTCTACGGTTTTAAGTGTGTTCAGTTCCAGATTGTTCCGGTCGCACCACGAGGCTAGTTGTTCAACCTCCTGTCTGTATGCGGTGTCGAATGAGACCAATCACTGTTGCATCATCTGCAAACTTCAGTAGTTTAACAGATGGATCATTTGAGATGCAGTCATTGGTATAGAGAGAGAAGTGGTGAGAGTACACAGCCTTGGGGGGGGCCTATGCTAATTGTACAGGTATCTGATATGATTTTGCCTAGCTTCACCTGCTGCTTCCTGTCTGTTAGGAAGCTTGTGATCCACTTACAAGTGTGTTCAGGTATTTCATATTTCCTTGCCAAATGTATTTATGCCACTAGTAAAATCAGAGAAATGGTGATTGCTTCTGAAACTTCACAAATGTGGAAATTTTAGACTGAAGTCTTTGATTTTGGCTTATGTGTCTTAGACCTAATCACCAGTTTATAACCAGAAATATAAATTGATGGGAATTACAGTATCAGTACCAACAGCTATAGTGATTAGATTAAGAATTATAGTATTTGCCTTATTCTGTTACTTGATTGGATTCATTCAAGCCCAGAGTTTCTGGTTTTGGCTATTTTATTCAGTTCAAATTGTTGGGATGATTGTGCAAAGCTATGCTGGTCAGTGATTAAAATAAAGATATGTCTTTATCAATTTTACACACTGCTAATTTTGTTTTATATTTCATTAGAAGATTATTCATAAATTAAGCCAATTCTTATTGCAAAAATGGAATAAAATACACTTCTTTTGTTTTATTTATTCATTTGTTAAATGTATATGCCACCCATCTCACTATCAAGCAACTCTGAGCAGCTTACAATGTTATAAATAGCAATATAAAACAATTAGGAAGTTAAAAACATTAAAACATTGAGCATTAAAAGTTGAAACATTAAAATTATGTTTATACTTAATCCTAATATTTATTTCATAACATTTATTATAATCATGCATTGACTCTGATATTGTTATTTTTAGCTATTAATATTCGGCCTGTAATCCACCTGCATTTTAATTAACACCAGAAAGAGAGGCTGCTTAGAGAAGCAAGCTCTTTCTATTAACTTTGCAACCTGGCATGCTGTTTTGCTTTGTGCAAACTGTGACATAACAAACTCTTTATTCTGACCCTTGTTAGATAATTATTTCCTGTTTTTGCCTTAAATAGACCCCCAATAATAGCTAGAAACTTCACTATGTACCTAATATGTAATTTTCCCTTGCTAATACCCAGTAGTGGGTTCTAAATCCCATTGCTACTGGTGCACTTGCATGCTCATGCACGCGCAATGCTTATGCGCATGCACAGAAGTGTCCCGGGCGGGTGGGAGGAGAGTCCCGGGCAGGTGGAGCGTCCCAGGTGGGTGGGCGGAGCATCCTGCCACCGTTACCGGTTTGCTGAACCGGGCTGAACCGGGAGCAACCCACCGCTGATAATATCCAAACTAAGCAACTTGGGAGGAGGAGGGAAAAAGAGAGATTGGAAAAAACCTGATCAAAGAAAACAGCTCTTTTCATGAGCATAAATTATGACATTAATTTTTTGCTGCTTTTCATACTTATCTTGGCTGATTGGGGATGGGGAAAATCTATCCAAAGCAGTAAGTATCTAGGATTAATATTTATTAATTGCAAATGTCCTGGCACAGAACATGGACTCATAGGGCTGTAAGGAACCTCTGAGGTCTTCAAGTCCAACCTTCTGCTCAAGACAGGAGAACTTATATCATCCCGGTCAAATGGTTTTCCAGTTTATTTTTGAAAAACTTCAGTGATGGAGCACTCACAAATCCGATCATCTGCTGTATATTTCTTTTTTCAGTATCCAACCCACATAGGCTTAAAACTGGACAATATTTTTATTGATATATTTCCTTTTTCAGTACTGTATCATTGTTACCCTTATGATTGCTGATTGTACTTTTCTATTGCCTATACCAGTTTTCTTCAAACTTGGCAACTTTAAGAAGTGTACTCTCCTAGAATTTAGAGCTGACAGTTTAAATCCTATTCACTTCATATCACTTGGAAAAGAATCTGCGATCCTTTAAAAATGTTTATTATTACTTTATTATTTCAACTATGCAGATATTATTTCATATGCAGATCAAAATTGCCCTGACTGAAGCGAGGACAACCTGGTTTAGAGAAATATTTGCAAATGTGATCTATATTCCGATAGTGTTTGTCTTAGGAGCATGCAACATGTAAGAAGAAGATCCAAAATTACAAGCAAAGTTTCACCTGGTCAACTTAGCTGGTTAATAATTTCCAAAGAACTTTTTTCTTCAAATTATCCACTGAGATAGGTTCTGCCTGCAATCTGCCTTTCGAGTCTATGACAATTCGCCATGGCCAACTGCTATGGCCAATTTGCCAAGCCAACTAGCCACAGGACAACTCACTGCAGGACAAGAGTTACACTAATATTAAATAAATAGTGGAATAGAATCATTAAAGAAAGCATGCAAAAAGAGGGACAGAATAAAATGTGAATGGCAAAAATTAAAATAATTTTTATTTATTTTAAATAATTAAATAGAATTATTAAATTGTCCCACGGTGAGTTGTCCTGCAACGAGTGGGGTGTGGCAAGTTGGCCGCAGTGAGTTGGCTGTGGCATTGTCCCATTCCACTGTCTTTCTCCTCAAAGAGAAGCATGTGGAACCAGGTATTTTTTTCCCCTACACCATATTTCCCTCAAAGGGAAGGCATAGCTGTAGCAAAGAGAAAGCAAACAATGTAGCAAATTTGGGCCAAGTGCAAGAGGTAAGGTCTTCAGAGAAGACTATGCTGGAGTAGGTCTGTGAGTTGGGGCTTCCTTTTCTATACTGTAGAGTGGGACTTGTGCTCTTTTTGTCCTCTTCATCAACATACCAACGAAAAAAGTTGGAAAAAGTTTTATTCCATAAAATGTATTGGTTCTGATATTTGCCTGTGATACTCTGACCATAAGAAAGATCTCAGGTTAGCATGTTTAGGTATCCAGAGGGCAGATGGGAAATGTATCCAGATCATCTGAATTTATCACTGAGTGAATTTGAATAGTTTAGGTCTTAACTCTGCATTGTTAGCATTAATAGTGTTCCCAAAACAATATACAACACAGTCTTGCAAAGTTGATAGTTTTTTTTTTAAAAAAAGAAAAATTGAAAGAAAATGTGTGTGTGTGTGGGTGTTAAATACATCTATATAATTTTAAATTGCAAACCTGGCTGAGAGATATAATTAACTTCGCATTAAGAAACTAAACCAACATGATAAACAAATTTATTCCATAGGGGTAGCAGTAGAGATAGTCCTCGAATTACAACCACAACTGAGGCTGGAATTATGACCACAAGTCATTCTGATCATTAAGCAGGTCACCATGTGTGACGGGACCCAATTTTACAACATTTTTTGCAGCGGTTGTTAAGTGAATGTCATGGTCAGTTTACAGTTTTTGCTGGAAACAGGCAAAAAAAGGTCAATTATTTTTATTTATTTATTTATTTATTTATTTATTTATTTATTTATTTATTTATTTATTTATTTATTTATTTATTTATTTATTATTTATATTTATTTATTTATTTTTATTTTTATTTTTATTTTTATTTTTATTTTTATTATTTTTATTTTTATTTTTATTTTTATTTATTTATTTATTTATTTATTTATTTATTTATTTATTTATTTATTTATTTATTTATTTAAATAGATTTTTATGCCGCCCAACTCCCGGGGGACTCTGGGCGGCTCACAACATGTCAAATCCATTTATCCATAAAAAGAGACATAACAATTAAAAACTACAAAAATTAAAAGGAACATCTAGCATTCATAACTAGGGGGGAGACCCATATCTGGTCTGGTTGGTCTCACTTTCACCCCGCCTGCCGGAAGAGCCAAGTTTTTATTGCTTTGCGGAAGGCCAGCAGGGTGGGGATAGTCCTGATCTCTGGAGGGAGCTGGTTCCAAAGGGAGGGAGCTCCCACAGAGAAGGCTCTCCCCCTCGGCCCTGCCAACCGACATTGTTTGGTCGATGGGACCTGGAGGAGACCAACTCTGTGGGCCCTAACTGGTCGTAGGGAGGTATGCGGCAGGATGCGGTCCCGAAGGTAACCTGGCCCTGAGCCATGTAGGGCTTTAAAGGTTAAAACCAACACCTTAAATTGGATCCGGAGACTAATGGGCAGCCAATGCAGCTGGTGGAGGATAGGTGTTACGTGGGTGTATCTAGGTACACCTACCACAGCTCGCGCAGCTGCATTTTGCACCAATTGCAGTCTCCGGACACTCTTCAAGGGTAGCCCCATGTAGAGCCATGTAGACCAATAATGATGGTCATGTGATAGCAGGATACTGCAAACAGCCATAAAGGTTGGTTGGTCGTCCAGCACTCAAGTTGGAATCACATAAGCACTTGGGATGTGGACATCGTAATTTTGAAATCCAATCATAAGTAGCTTTTGGGGGAACTGTCATAACTTTGAGCAGTTGCTAAGTGATCAGTCATAAATCAAAGAATACCTGCGAGACAACAGCTGCTGCTACTATCTGATCTGAACTGAATATTCTCTGTGTAAAGTCAAGAGTTATGTGGGGTTTAATGAAGTAAATTTATAGATAGTCAATATGAATTCTAATTACATGCAGAGAATGGATAGATTGATAGTGAGAGAAGAACTAAGGCAGCCTGTTTTTACTGGGTGGCCATAATTAGTTGTCACTTGGCTTTCACTGTAAATCATTTATAAACATATTCCAAATGTTATGGCCTATCAATAGTGCATCCAACAGTTAATGAGATACCTTCTCGGGTCACAAATTGAATGTCATATGCCTCAGTATGTTTTCCACAGGCTTTTAGTTCTTGCTTTAGTTCTTTGTGAAAATACTCGTCTATTCATCACAGTAACTTATTGCTGGTTATTTCTTCTACGAAAGCAGTCTTATCTGAAAACAAGGTTTGATTTCTTCATTTTGACATTTTCCATTGTCTATACTTAGAGCACATCTTAAAAACAAACTATGTAAGTGTGGTTAAGTAGCTAAAATGTTAGATTGGGATAAGGAACAGCTAACTGTAACTCTCCATTCAATTATGGAGTTTACTATCTCAGTCTGATTTACCTCATAGATTTAGTATTAGGAGGACTACAAGAGATTCCATGTGTATTAGCTTCTGAAAAATATCAACAACAGCCATAGCTAAAGTTCTGGAGCATAACTTGCTAACAAAATATCCTACTTTTAATATCACACTGGAAAGACTTATGAGCTCTTCTTTCTGGGACAGAAAAGGACAAGAAACTAAGACAGACGACTCCACACATACTCCTGAAGCTTCAAATTCTCTCTCACCTCTTCAGATTCTTGCTTATAAATATTTGTAATGAATTTATATGCTGCTTTTCTACACTGATCTGGGTCCCAAGTGTCACAGTAAATATTAATGGGTCAAAATACTTAATAGTTTTTTTTTGAATGTGTGTGTGTTCCAAAGGTACATTTTCCAAAAGGCAATTGGATTTTCTTGGGTTTTTACTTTGAAAATGTTTCACCACTTCTTCTCCAAGAAGCTTCTTCAATTCAGAACTGAAGAATTTTTCAGACGTTTGAAGGAATGAACTGAAGGAGATGAGAAGCAAAATGTTTTCAAAGACCCCCCCCCCCAAAAAAACCCAAAAAGCCTGTTTGCCTTTTGGAAAAATCACCTTTGGGATAATCATGACCTGGATGACTGAGAATCTCCATAGACATTGTTTTTTCATGTTTGAGGGTAAAATAATTCAAATTAAAAACTTGTTGGGAAATTTATGCTACTTTAGAAAAATTAGGAGAATAAGTATGTACAGGTAGTCCTCAATCTAGCAACCATTCAAAATTACAACAGATATCCCCCCAAAATGTTTAGGATCTGGTTCAGAGGTGGGCTTCCCATACTGTCACAACCTGTTCGCCCAGCACCAGAAATGTGAGCGCACACCCATGCCTCGCTCTCGCGCACACCATCCACACATGCATGTGACGTCACAAAACACAGCAATTTGGGGAAAATTACTTTGCTACCAGGGGCTTTCCCTTTTCAACCAATTAATTAATTTAACAATTTTCAGATTTCATCTCTAGAGAAAACTATGTATAAAAGTTATTTCATTCAACCATAGAGCTGAGAGTATTTCAATTAATTAGGATGTTGCAGGGGGAGAAAACCTATACTACACAAGATAGAGGTGATAGGGTACAGTTCTCTCTCACTAACATTTGAACTCTGAAAAGGGATGAACCAGGGCTGTATTCTGTCCCCCTTTGTCTTTAATATTTATATGAACTCAATTGTCACCATCTTGCCCATCTATAATATCATCCTTCTAATTCCAACAATAGCCATGCTTCTTTATTATGGTAAGGTTGATCTTCTTTAACTCAGGTCAGCCCTAGAAAAACTTTGTACCCTAGTGCAGTGCTCCCCAACCTTTTGTCACCCTCGGCACACCATAGCCTCTCCCAAAATTCCACGGCACACCACATACAAAAATTAGATAAAAAACAAATATAATCTTCAAAATATTGTTTTGAAGAGTATAATAGTATAGGAATGTCAAACTGGGCATAACAGAATTACTTGATTTATTATTTTATTTGATAATTAGGTAGGACAGTGGTGGCCAACCTTAATGATACCATGCGCCAATTGGCCCAGGCGTCCTGGGTGGGCGGGCCTGCCTGGATGCCGCCATTTGAGTTTTGCCCTCTGCGCATGCGCAGAACACTGTGCGTATGCACAGAGGGCAAAAGACCGCAAATGGCGGCATCCAGGTGGGCAGGGGAAGCGGCCGGGGGCCGCTTCCCCCTCCTGCTTCTTCGGCTTGAGTTTTAAAAGAAAGCAAAACGTGGGTGGGAGAGGCAGGTCTTGCTCATTAAGCCTCACTGCAGTGGCCAGCGAGGCTTAATGAGCAAGACCTGCCTCTCCCGCCCGCGTTTTGCTGTCTTTTATAACTCAAGCCTCCCAAGGCAGCCCAGAGCAGGCGAGTCAATCCAGCAAGTGAGGAGGCGTCGGCAAGAGGCGGAGCTGAAAGGGATGCCGACAAGGAAGTTTGCTGGCTTAAGAAGCAGACATCCCTGTCGCCCTCCCTTTCGGCTCCGCCTCTTGCCGATGCCTTCCTCACTCGTGCCCTGCCAAGCCCCAAATCAAGCCAGCCCTAGCGCGAGACGCGTGAGACTGCTTTCCAGGCTGTATGTGAAAGCTGAAGAGCCTTACAGGTAGTTTGGGAGAAAGCAAGTTTTTTGCTGCTTCTGCTTTTGAGTGCACTGAAGGAAAGCAGCAAAAAACTTTTTCTTTCTCCAAAACTACCAGTAAGGCTCTTCGGCTTCAACAAACAGAAGCGGCAGGGAGGACTCGTGCCCCACCCCGCCACACCCCCTGCCAAGCCTCAAATCAAGCCAGCCCGCGACTGGAGCGAAAAGTCCCAGGTAGGACGCGCCCCCCGTCCTGCCCGTCAGTCCTGCCCCGCCTGCCCTGCCAACCCCCAGCCCAAGACGCGTGTCCTACCTGGGACTTTTCCCGGTAGCTCCAGTCGTGTTCTTTGCTACCGTAATAGCGTCCAGAACAGAGCAGCCCCTTCCAAAAGATAACGTCTCGCGAGACGTTATCTTTTGGAAGGGGCTGCTCTGCTCTGGATGCTATTAGCAAGGAACCCGACTGGAGCTACCGGGAAAAGTCCCAGGTAGGACGCATGCCCCGTCCCGCCCACCAGTCCTGCCCCACCCGTCCTGCCAACCCCCAGCGTGAGACGTGTGTCCTACCTGGGACATGCCCCAGTACCTCCTCCTCGCGTTCCTCGCTGTTGTGTCCAGGGCAGCAGGTCTGCTCATTAAGCCTGCAGCGGCCAGCAGGCTTAATGACCAGACCTGCCTCTCCTGCCCGCGTCTTGCTGTCTTTTAAAACTCAAGCCGAGGTGGCTTGAGTTTTAAAAGACAGCAAGTCACGCAGGCGGGAGAGGCATCAGCCATTGGATGATTGCAATGCGCCACTTGCAATCATCCAATGCACCACATTTGGCCACCCCTGAATTACGTGAGCTTTTGCCACGGCCACCCCTGAATTACGCGAGCTTTTGCCGCGGCACACTTGGCATGGCCTCACGGCACACCAGTGTGCCACGGCACACTGGTTGGGGAGCACTGCCATAGTGGACAACCTGAGAGAAGCTAGGCTCATAATAAACCAAACGTTTGTGTGTGTGTGTGTGTGTGTGTGAGAGAGAGAAAGAGAGACAGAGACAGAGACAGAGACAGAGACAGAGACAGAGACAGAGACAGAGACAGAGACAGAGACAGAGAGAGAGAGAGAGAGAGAGAGAGAGAGAGAGAGAGAGAGAGAGAGAGAGAGAGAGAGAGAGATGTGAGAATTAATTCACAGAGGCGATATAGATCTTTTCCTGGAATCCAAACATTTAGAAATAAAACCGCAGTTTAAAAATCTAAGGGAAATATTTATTTCGGTACAAAAACAATAAATCCTCATTTGTTTACATCTCTGATATAAATGTGCGTCTTCTCTCAATGGAAGACAGAAGAAGAAGGATAGAGCGGAGATTGGAATGCACACATGCATACAAGAACATATCAATTACGTGCTCAGGAATAAACCATTATATTGAAAAGGGATGCATCTCCCTGCATATACATGTAACAGGCAATAAATCACACCGTGACTGTGTGTGTGTGTGTGTGTGTGTGTGTGTTCCTGATAAGGCCAATCAAGAAACCATGCTGAGGTTTTCTTCCACACTGAAGGAACTAAGTATCCACCTGCTGCAATAAAATGTTTTAAAAACCAAGCCCATCACTCAGATATTATACAACTTCTAAGTATGTGCATAAGGCCTATGAGAGGATGACTATAAAGGAAAAAAATGCCCTGACATTTCCTCCCACTTCTGTTCACTCGAAAGCTTAAGAACCATTTACTGTGAAAGGAATGCAGCTGCTTAAAATAAGAGGGTTGCTTGCTGGTCTCAAGGGCTAGATTTCAAAGTTTCAGAAGTCAGGAAAAAGAAAAGTTAAAAAGCTAAAGGATAAAAGGAAGGGAACTGCTTGAAAGAAGAAGAAAGCAGGGAGGAGAAAAGAAAGAAGCCAAAAGTGCTGTGGCAGAGGGCACCAGCAGTTAGCAATGTGTTAGTATGAGTTTTGTGTACTATGTAGGGCTGTTGAAGAATTCCTGACTACTCTGGGGAGGGAGGAATAAAGATTCTGAACCCAGCTATTCCTTGTGGTGGAGCCTGAGCAAGCTCAATTTGGGAAAATATTCTGGCAATTACTGAGCAGTGGAAAGCCTGGAAGTGAAGGACTGTGTCCCTAGATATCACATAGTGAATATTGTCAGTTGTATGTCTATGCAGGGTGATGCATCCCTATCCTAATATTATGGTACATTCCAATACAAGCAGGACACGTGATGTGATCTTCTGCACATGTGTGCCTTCCTGATTCTCCATTATTCACTTCTGCCTTTGACTCTGACCTGATCGGTCACGATTTATTAGCAAGATGTAACTATTCATGATTTATTGTTTTTTGTACCAAAATAAATATTTTCTATTAGACTTTTAATCTCGGCTTTATTTTCTAAATGTCTGAATTCCAAGAAAAGATCCACATCGCCTCTATGAGATTTATTCTCACCTTTAACACTAGAGAAGTGACAAAATAAGAAGGAAAGGAGAATTGAAGAGTGCCAATTAGCCAAGGTGACCAAATTTTAATATTTGTAAAGCAGGACACCATTGATGGGGGGGGGTCTCCTAGGGGAGCAAGATGGGAGGGGTCCATCTCTCTTATCCTGCAGCTTTGTGCACTCCCCCCCCAAACACTCCCCCTTCATCGCAGCCAGGGGTGGGTTCCTACCGGCGCAGGCTTGCCTGTTTGTCACCGCAGAAGCTGGTGGCATTCGCTGCGCAGGGCTTCCCCCGCCCGCTTTCCCCGGTCGCCGGGACACCGCCATTTGCGTTCTTTTGCCCTCTGCACATGAGCAAAGCGTTCTGCTTGCACAGAGGGCAAAAGAACACAAATGGCGGTGTCCCTGCGGCCAGGGAAAGCGGACGGGGGAAGCCCCGTGCCGCGAACGCCACCAGCTTCTTCGGCTCTGCAACGATGAACAGGCAAGACCACCGCTGCCCCTCTCACTGCCCTCCCTCCCCACCTGGCAGGAGGAGGCAGGTGAGGCAGGAGGCAGAGGGGTGTGCAGGGCAAATTCAAATTTAAAAAGCAGGACTTTTTTAAAACGCCGCGGGACGCGGGACAAATTATTAAAAAGCGGGACTGTCCCGCCAAAAGCGGAACGTCTGGTCACCTTACAATTAGCTAGTGTAAGAAAGTTCTAGGTGGCTTATCAGAAGAATCTGAAAAGCTGGGCTGATGGTATTACAATCACTATACCTCGGAACCTATAGTCAAAACTAGCCAAAATCAACTGCATCAGCAGTTATACAACTCAAGAGAGGAGGAGACAGTATTGCTCAACAGAATGTAGAGAAAGAGAAGTGGGAGAGAGAAGCAGCAGGGCCAAAAAGACATGGAGAGAGAGGCTTTGTAAGGCCTGAAAAAGTTGGATAGTAGCAATGAAGCTACTGGTGGCACAGCAGTTAGAATGCAGTATTGAAGGCTAACTCTGCCCACAATCTGCAGTTCAGTGGAGGATTTTTAGCCCAACATCCTGCCTAAGGCAGGAGTAATGTAGGGATGAGTTTGCTGGGATCAAGGATATACAATACGCTGGCTCTGCTTCAGGTTTAAACTTAGGCTTTTCGGTGATTTTATTTTCCTGGCTGCCATGGCCTTTATTGACATTCTAGAATCCAGAATGATTTACAACTGTATAGCCTCTCTTGCCTTCTTTTCTCTTGTTCTGCTGGCCATGGAAACATTAAGAGTTGGAGCTACAATTCATCAGCAGCATTTGATATGGCTCTCCAGATAAGTCAGAATGGCAGGATATATACAAGAAAATCTCTATGTCAACAAATTGCATATTCAGTAATACCTGTCCAACACACCATAGAACTCTCTCTCTTGGCCTTACTTTAACAATTGCCCTTCATCATACTGGAGAGAGGGTATAACAATATTCCCTTTACAAAGCAAATTTGCCTTTGTGATTTGGAGGAATCAGAGAATAGCCAACACATTTCTTCAACTGTCTTTCTGTAATAGCTTTTTGTAACTCTATTGCTAACAAAAATTCCACCTGTTCAGAGGACAGCTTTATTTGCTTTATGTCATCAGACTGGAACATTAACATCTGTGGAAGAGTCACAAGATTTCTTGCAAGTGCCATTGGTTTACTTAGGAAAAGAATGTCTTCATTCTGGATTTTATAACCTTGTTAAAAATTATAGCTAGCTATTTATTTATTTTATTTATTTAGACGCTCTTATAGGCCGCCCAATCCCGTAGGACTCAGGGCGGCGTACAACATGAATAAGAAACGTACACTTAAAAACAATGATCATAATTTAAATTAAAAATATAATTAAAGAAAAAAACATTATAAACGCAACGTTCAGGGGGGAATCTGATTATCCTATTCACCCCATCTGCCGGAAGAGCCATGTTTTTAAGGCTTTACGGAAGGCCAGCAGGGTGGGGATGGTCCGGATCTCTGGTGGAAGTTGGTTCCAGAGAGATGGGGCTCCCACAGAGAAGGCCCTCCCCCGTGGCCCCGCCAACCGACATTGTTTGGCTGATGGGACCCAGAGGAGGCCCTCTCTGTGGGACCTAACCGGTCTTAGGGAGGTGTTGGTAGGATGCGGTCCCGCAGGTAACCTGGCCCTGAGCCATGTAGGGCTTTAAAGGTCAAAACCAACACCTTGAATTGCAACTGGAGACTAATTGGCAACCAATGCAGCTGGCGGAGGATAGGTGTTACATGGGTGTATCTCGGTACACCCACTACAGCTCGCGCAGCTGTATTCTGTACCAATTGCAATCTCCGGATGCTCTTCAAGGGTAGCCCCATGTAGAGCCCGTTACAGTAGTCTAGCCGTGAGGTGACAAGGGCATGAGTGACTGTGAGCAAAGCCTCCCTCTCCAAGTAGGGTCGCAATTGGTGCACAAGACGAATCTGTGCAAAGGTCCCCCTAGCCACAGCTGAAAGATGTTGCTCCAATTTTAGCTGTGGGTCTAGGAGGACACCCAAATTGCGAACCTGTTCTGAGGGAGTCAATTTTTCTCCCCCAAGAACCAAGGAGGGACAGTCGACATGGTCCTTGGGAGGCAATATCCAGAGCCACTCAGTCTTGTCTGGGTTGAGCCTGAGTCTGTTCACTCCCATCCAGACCCTCACATCGTCCAGGCAGCGGCACATTACATCAACTGCTTCACTGAACTGACACGGGGTGGAGATGTACAACTGGGTATCGTCAGCATACTGCTGATACCTCACCCCATGTCGTCGGATGATCTCACCCAGCAGTTTCATGTAAATGTTAAACAGGATGGGCGAGAGGACCGAGCCCTGTGTCACCCCGCAAACCAGGGGCCTAGGGGCCGACCTCTGTCCTCCTGTCAACACCGACTGCGTCCTGTCAGAGAGGTAGGAGGAGAACCACCGTAAAACGGTGCCTCCCACTCCCATCTCCCCAAGACGACGCAGAAGGATACCATGGTCAATGGTATCGAAAGCCACTGAGAGGTCAAGTAACACCAGGATGGAGGAATAACCCCCATCCCGGGCTCGCCAGAGATCATCCATCAGCGCGACCAAAGCAGTCTCCGTACTGTAGCCGCGCCTGAAACCCGATTGAAAGGGATCCAGATAATCAGCTAGCTGAGAGAGGGAGAGAAAGAGATGATAGAGAGGTATAAAATTAATTTTGTCTCATCTGACTGGTCACTGACTTCAGTAAGGGTACGCTATTGGTTCTACCAAATGTAGAGTTTGAATAGGTGTGTCTGACCTTAACACTTCAGTGCCTATGGACTTCAAAGTTTAAAACTGTTAGCAAAAGAAGACAAATCAGAAGAAATAAAATACCCTGATGTGGCATTTAGGTATGTGGCATTCAGGTACCTCCTGAACCTCTGATGCTTTTTATTCTTTTTTAAATATAAAAATAAAAAGATTAAAAAACAGATTAAAAAAGGAAATAATGTCATTAAACCTGGCCCACCAAGAATAATATTTATCAGTCTTTTTATTACATCAGCCAAGAGCCAGTTCATTAATAGTAAATATTTTTTAACAAAATTGTTTATAGCAATAGCAATAGCACTTAGACTTATATACCGCTTCATAGTGCTTTACAGCCCTTTCTAAGCGGTTTACAGAGTTCAACATATTGCCCCCAACAATCTGGGTCCTCATTTTACCGACCTCAGAAGGATGGAAGGCTGAGTCAACCTTGAGCCGGTGAGATTTGAACAGCTGAACTGCTGAACTAGAAGCGTGCAGTGCTGCATTTAACCACTGCGCCACCTCGGCTCTGTTTATCTGGGATCACAATGCCTTTCCAACTTGGAACATTAATCATTTTTATGCTCCCAAACTCCAAAGTAGTAAGTCCATAATTTTCTTGATACAGTGATTTATTCCAAGGTTTTGGAGCGTAATTTAAGACTACATATCAACAAACCTATGGATATGAAATCAAACATGAGTAATAGTAGGGAATGCCCCTATCATAAGAGTAAGTGATCCTCTCAGCATTTTATATGTAGGGGCAGTGGTGGCTCATGTGATTAGAATGCTGAGTCAGAAGGCCATTGAGAGGTTAACACGTCAGCAGTTCAAAACCTGAGCGTGAACAACGTGATGGAATGAGCTGTCAATTTGTCCCATCTCCTGCCCACCTAGCAGTTCAACAGCATGCAAATGCAGCTAGATAAATAGGTATCTACTATTACCCTTTCCATTCTGATGGAGTAAAAAACTATACTTTAAAAGAGAGATGTTGAAAACAGAGTTCACTTTATCTCCCTATCAGCCACAGAACTATCATTAATCCTTAGAGATTTGGCAGAGAAGTTCGGGTTTTTTGAGACAGAAGGAAATCTGTTTTCAGAAAAAAGGATCAATAAAATAAGTTTAGTTTGAAATGTTCCATAACTTTGATTTTTTATTTTCCTTTCTGTTTTTAAATTCTAATATTTTGTCTCTGCAGAAGTGATTTATACCACTTGTAACCATTTTATGGCAGAATTACCTTAACACAAACCAGGATAATATTGTAACTACCCAGAGCTTCCTTTATTTCTTTCCATGGCTTATCTTCTTCTTGTTGTGGCTTATCCTTCATCGGACATTGGCGATGATGTTGGTGATCCATGGCTTATAGGCAACTCACGATCCAAAGCTTATGTTCTTCCATTTTTTCCCACTCCAACTGCATCTACAATCCAACACTTTTGTGAGAAAAACCACCATTCAACACAGTTCCAAGGAAGTAGCCATATTGCAGAAATTTATTTTCTGTGCAACACTATCTTTTTTTATAAAATAGGTTATTGCACTGAACAATACATTCCCCATCTGTTCAAAACCTGACCCTCCGTAAGACCATTTGTAAAATTGTTTGTGACAATTTACTTTGATAGAATTTATATTTAATCTCCTGACATTCATTCCCACTCATTCTCTTACAATCCTTTTCCATCAGCATTTCAACTCATCTTCCACCTTGACCCTTCCAAATTCACCTTGATATGTATCTGCTGATTCAATCTATCACTGAAGGCCTTTTTCTTATGACATAATGTAGTCACTGTAGTCTGTCTTTTTGACTATATGTTTTTTTAAAATGTTGCTAGAAGTCTGTCTTGGAGATATTGAAAATCTGTGTAGAAAGATGACTTTCAACAAATCTTTCCTTCTTATTTCAATTCTTTTAATATCAGTTATTTTTTTTCTCTAGGGAATTGATTTTATTATGCCTTTAATCATCATTTACATAGAAACATAATGATTACCATAAAAAGAAACAACATTGGGTGAATATTGGTTAAGTCGTGGCTTCAAAGTTCAAAAATGGATTATAGTGAGTCATTCTGCGCATAAATATCACTGCCAAGACACAGAGAGCAGATTTACTTCAGTCATTAACCAGCATGGCAGCAAAAGAGGCTCAATTTCCCAGATTTGTTCCAAATGCGATATTGTAAGCCTGACTTATTTAGGCATCCTCTGATTTTAGTTATTTACTTCCAGAATATCTAATGATGAAACTTAACTTGGTATTTTATGTTTTAAGTCCAGGGACACGTCTGTTTTAAAGAAACTGTTTTCTAAAATCAAAAGAAGAATATGCAATACTGCAGTTGAGCTCTGAGATTCATTTTTAAACTTTCCAAACTAGCCTATAATCCTGAAATTTGCCAGAGTTATTCAGGTGTAATCCTTCTCAGCTTTTTCAAGATCAGTCAAGGTTGGCTGGGTGGTGCCGGCTGCTGTTGATTATTCTGCTTCAGAACCCCTAAAATGCTGAAAATAAAATAAATATAAAACAGGTGCTCCATAATGAACTTGCCCCCTACAAACATAAAAAGAGATCTTTGCCTCAAATGGAAGAGTCATCCTCATTTTTTTGCCTCAAACTTTGATAGAGATTCCTGTTGTTATACTTGTTTTTCCTTAAAGAAATGGGACTGAACATGAGATGATTTGTAATGAATTGGGGACAAGTAGTATTCTAATACTCCTGACTTCCCAACATATCCTCTTATATAGCTGAAAAAATATTGGGAAATAATTGCTATGGTATTCTCTCCAAGTGGAAGTAATGCCCCTTTATAACATCCTGTAAATTTATCTCTGCACTTTAAAAAAAAAAGGAAATGATGTTCATACTTTCAAATAATTGCTCCAGAAAGCAAACCTTACATTCAAAACATATTTATTAGTGCATTTTGCCAAGAAATAAAACTCAGCTGTTTCTGTAACTTAGAACTAAGAATTTTCTAACAGTATTCATAACATTTTTATCCTGCTTTTATTATTTTACTTAAGGTGGTAAACATTTATTATTGTTTTTATTGTATTAAAATTTATTCTTTTAAGTGTAATATACACTTTTGAATTGTAAGAGTCATTGACTGAGATGGGCAGCTATAGAACATGGACGGATGGATGGATGTCTTTTCTACTTCTATTTTCCCCATAACAACCTTCAGGTTGAGGTGAGTTGAACTGAGAGAATTACTGGCCCAAATTCACCCAGCCAGCTTTTATGCCTGAGTAGGGACTAGTTGGCCGAGTTCTTTGTATCCTGAATTTCTTACAAAGGCAACTTTCTTAACTTCTATTTAAAGCTTCAGGAAAACAAGCTAAAATAAAATTTCAGCCACCTTCTATTCAACTTTATTCAGCATGAATACATCCTCCATGAATTTATCTTGTGACATATTTCTGCTTTTAGCACACTTTTACAAATGTAATTCACAAAATGCAAATGCAAATTACACTCCCTGGTTCCCTGCCTTATAATAATGAGGAAATGGTTCAAGGTCTCAGTGTAAGAAAGAGTGTTAGATTGTATTTCTTTTCGATTTGAAAAAAGGATAAAATTTGGAAATCTCATGTTTTCCAGCCATCCCTTGAGAACATGTTTTTAAGTTGCAAGAGCTAGCCATTTAAACCCAGAAACCCCAATTTCAAGAAATAAGCTTTACTGAGAGATTTGAGTGAGTGAATTCTGCAATTCAACCTGTAGTTGCCCCTTACCTGCACCTAGCTATCACAAAGCTTCATTTGCCATTTTAAGTCTGGTCTGACTGAAAGAAAATATCTCTGCAAGTTCCTAAATATTCTCCGGGGAAGTCTGTTGCACAAATTCATCACTTCTGTTATTGCTTCCTGATCTATGTTTTATTTCTTGTACAGCACTCATTCAGGAAAAACAAGTCCTTTCAAAGCAATTGTTCTTATCTTTGTATTTTGATATAATTAACCAGAGGTGGGTTCCTGACAGTTCGGACAGGTTCTATAGAACTAGTAGTGGGAATTTCCCCCCGCTCACCGAACTGGCAGAGATGGCCGGCTGGACACGCCCCTGAACTGGCTCTCTCGGCAGTGCCATCTTATTTTTTGCTTCTGCGCATGTGCAGAAGCTGCTTTTTGCATTTTCAGCTGGGTTTTCAGCACTGCGCATGTGCGCCCATGCACAGAAAGTGCACCCGTGCGTGGCATGACCGCACAGCACGCAATACGCACCCACGCAGCGCAGGAAGAAGAGAACCAGCAGCGAGGTAAGTTAGAACCCACCCCTGAATTAACCAAAGATGCAAAAAATATGTTCATCTAGAGGAAACAAATGCAAACCTTTTCATGGAAAAGACAAGAACATGGTAAGATTGTATGACTATTCCTCATATCCACACACAAAAAGAGACAGTGTGGTGTAATGGTTGAGGGGCTTCACTAGTGCTCCTTTTCAAGCAGAAAAGCCAGCTGACTACTTTAGCCTAGTTACCCCTTAGCCTGAATATCTCTCAGCCATAGACTGGGAAGTCAAAAAACATTCATCTACCAATCTGCACCAAACAGTGCTAAATTACAGTCCATACCCTTCAGAGAAGAGGTCTTCTTCCTACAATGGACTGACTCATGATGATAATGATAACAATAATATACACATATACATAAGCATATTTGTTTGACTTGCTTTCGACCTCATGCAAACTAATCAGATTCTTGGAGACCTACAAATAAAATAAATCAATCCCTTGAAAGCAATAAAATACAAAACAATAATATATAAAATAAATATCTAAACTCAAACAATCTAGCATCAGAACTCCAATACCTTCCAGAAGAGCTCTATCTTCAGCTTCATTCAGAAAATAGCCAGAGCAGCAATGGCAATTGACTTATATACCACTTCACAGTCCTTTACAGCTAGCTCGCTCTAAGCAGTTTTACAGAGTCAGCATATTTCCCACCAACAATCTGGGTCTTCATTTTACCGACCTCAGAAGGGTGGAAGGCTGAGTCAACCTTGAGCCGGTGAGATTCGAACTGCCAAATTGCAGGCAACTGGCAGTCAGCAGAAGTAGCCTGTAGTACTGCATTCTACCCACTGCACCACCACAGCTCTTGGGTAGGTGGTAATCTGATCTTAGGTAGGAGACCATCCCAGAGGATCAGCACTGCCCCTGAAAAACAATATATCTGGGCATTGGCCTCATTAATCTTTCAGAAATAAAGAACAATTGGTTGCTTATCTTGGCACAAGAATGTGGTTGGAAGATTCCAGGGGAGAAGATGTGGTCCTGATGGAGCTAAGCCATACAGGATTTTTAGGCAAGTACTAGTCTTTAAGTTTCACCCAGAACTTTTAAAAGGCAACCATTGTAGGGCCTGCAATATGGCTACCATATGCTCCCAACATCAGCTGCTTGTGAGGATCTGGGCTGCTGTGTTCTGTACCAGTTGAAGTTGCTAGATATACAGTATATACATTTCTTTTCTAGGAAATACCAGTTAGAAAGAAAAAACACCCTTACCTTTCCCATTTTACCCATCCCTTTCTTTTGAACTGCTGTGCTCCATGCTTGTAAAACTTAGTTGATCCTGAACTTAATAGGGCCAAGGGTTCCACTTTTGTAGCAAAGAGAGAGAGGGGGGGGGGTGTATCAGCAATAAGTGCTCCAACCTCTTATACTGAATACTGGAAGTATTCTTACTCCCCTCGACCTAAGTTAAGGTTGGGGTTATTCCAATAAGTACAGTGTTAGAGTTTCAGTCAGATCCTTGAATGGAGAGATGCTTGATTCTTATCTGCAATCTGGAGAGGACAAATCTCCCTTCCCTAGGAATCAGATTTTCAATGAATATTTCATTTTTTTTATTCAGCTTGCCAAGCCTCAGTTCATGATACTCCAAACTGAACACTTGATGAATCAAGAAAAGAAGGATTACTATTTGAATAAATTTGGAATTTGAGATATTAGTTCGACTGTAAACTACATTGTATTTAGATCTGCATCCCAGAAGCAGTTCTTAGTCATTCTAAATAATCTGAGGGCTGTTCTGCAGGGCAAACTGAAGTGCTACTACTGTATAGTTGCTGTGAGAAAACTGAGGTAGTTTAGGACAGTAAAGACCTCTTTTTCAATGCCTAGAAAAGGAAAGAGAATAGGGGCTCTTCCACACCAGAAGTGGAAAAGAAACGGGTGGAATGAGGAATGTTTTCTTTGGTGCCAGTTACTGGCAGCAGCAGACCTGCCAATGTTCTCATATCAGTTCTACAATTCTCTAGAATGCACACTCTTGGCAGCACAGAACCAGCAGTGAAAGCTTAACTTTTGTTAAAATCACTAACAATAAACACATCCAAATCTTCAATACTTTATGAAAGGCTGGCAATGCTAAGGGCAATCTAATCTCAGAGGTATGTTTCAGAATTCAGGCATTGATCTGGAGTGAATTTCTCTTGTTGGACTTAGTGGGATGGGGAAAAACAACTGAGAACAGACAGTCCCATCAATAACTTCCTCTGATGCCATGAAACCAATACCTTCAATTTCATCCAGAAGCACACTCAGAGCCTATGAAGCTCATATTCTGCAGATTCTGTAGATTCTTCAAGAGCAATCCTATGCAGAGTGCATTATGGTAATCCATTTGAGAGATGTTTAAGATATGACCATTAGAACAGTCCAGGGAGGGACACAAAACAGTTGTGACTGGCAACTGCTCTTTGAACAGGAGCCATGAGTCCAGAGATGGGTTCCTGCCTGTTCCTGCCAGTACAGTTAATAGCTGTTGTTCGGCGCAGGGCCGAAGACGCTGCTGCCGTTCACGGCGCGGGACCTTTCCCGGGGCGCTTTCCCCGCCTGCATGGACACCGCCAATTGCGTTCTTTTGCCTTCTGCGCATGCAGAACGCTTTGCGCAAGCGCAGAGGGCAAAAGAACACAATTGGCGGCATCCATGCGGCCGGCGGCAGCGGCCGGGGAAAGCCCCCGCGCCGCGAACGGCAGCAGCGTCTTCGGCTCTGCGCCGAACAACAACTATTAACTGTACCGGCAGGAACCCACTACTGCATGAGTCCATAAAAATGCCCAGATGGTCTACTGGTTCCACCTGGAAGAGTGCATCTTCATTCAGAACCAAATTTGGAAAAAGACTAGATCCAGGGGCCTCTAAAACTCTCAGCCATTTAGTCTTGCCTGGATTGATCTGAAGTCTGTTGTTCTCCATCCAGATTCAGAAACAGATGTAGAATTAGCATTATCAGCATATTGATGATACTTCAAACCATCCTGTCAGTCTTTTCCAGTGGCTTCTAGATGTTCAATAGGACTGGGAAGAACATCAAACCTGGGAGGGGGGTTACAATGAAGAAAGAGTTGTAGGCTTGGTCCTTTCCCCATCAGCACTAATTGGAGCAACCATTTTGAAGAGATGGACATCGCTGCCTGTGCCAAGATAGGTCTTAGTGATACATGTTAAATTAGCCCTTTCATGCGTGATTAAATCAGATGAGAGAGTTTTATTAGAGGCTGACCTGGTGTTCAGCAGTAGCAATCAAAAGATCTGGTGGTTGGTAAATGGGATGAGTGAATGGTCCAGAATGCAATGTTAGGGTATATTCCCTGCCTGCCGCCCCCTGCATGACACCATCATACATCCTCCTATTTATCATCACCACATGTTTCTGCCTCCCTTCAACCCTCCAGAACTTTCAGCCTACCCAATCCCATGCCAACCTGCTTCCAAACCTAAGGATCCTATCCATATTCAACCTATCATCTCATCTTAAAAAGGGGAATGACCCAGCTCAGAGGGGCATTTCTGAACCAAGTATTCAGAGCTTCCAGGTCAGCAAACCCTCAGCCAACCCACATTCACATATATAAAAAATATCTCAAAATCTACCCACTCTTACTAGGCCAGGGGTAGGCAAAGTTGGCTCTTCTATGACTCGTGGACTTCAACTCCCAGACTTTCTGAGCCAATCATGCTAGCTCAGGAATTCTGGGAGTTGAAGTCCACGAGTCATAGAAGAGCCAATTTTGCCTACCCCTTTACTAGGCTATTGGGTGTGTGTATTCCCTTAACCTCTTAAAAATGGTTATAAACTACTGCCCCCTACTCCCCAGCTCCTATCTAGAGAGAAGGTCAAGTGATATAACAACTGTAATAAATTGTTTCCACAATGCAAACAAATCCACTTCCCAATGGAAAATCCAAATCCAAAAATATCACTAAGTACAATCCAGAGAAATCTGTAAGATCAGTGAAAACAGATCAACAACACAGTGCTATTAGTTGCTATGTTATCCTCCCTGAATACAACCACAAGTAGCAAGATGGCTATCAGATTACTGCAGGCTACCAGGAGGATCAGCGGCAGTTGAAGTCTAGACCAAGTTAACCAACACCACCATTGCCAGCATGCTGTCAATCTACCACCATCAAATGCTGTCACTTTTAGTTTGTTATGCTGCTGCTACCTATTCCTTGGCAGTCATATCCACCCTGAAAGACATGCTGCCAAGTTCCATCAAAATCTTCAGACTTCACTACTTCTGCCAACTCCATTTTCACTGCCACACTGACCACCAAACAGTTGATTGGTATAGCAACAGCAGCAACTCAGTTCCATTCTTACCACTGATTTTACAGAGTTCTGTATCAGACAGACAGGAATGCAAACACCAAGTATTCTTGTTCTCTGCCTAAAAGCCCAAAGGAGCTTTACTAACCAGATTGGAGTTTGATCCTATGCCCCTGTGGACAATTAGAAGTCCACAGACCCTCTCCAACATACTCAGGAAGGCAATCTGCACAGTCTAATCGCAAGACACAACAGATTTCAAGGCCATGTGTTTTATAAATAATAAAATTGCCTAGATTATCTATCCATTTAGATATGATCCTTGTTTTTAATCACACATGGGACACCTGAACAAATTTCGGAATAATTTTCTCCATTTCCAAACATTCTTCTGGTTTTCTTTTCTACTGCTTTTTTTTAAAAGAATAATTCTCTCTGTGGCATTGGGCTTTCATATCTTCAATGATGTATACGGGCAGCTTCCTCTTCATCACTTTTCAGATACAGAATTGTGCACTCACTCATTCCATTGCTCCATAGACTATTTAAGATTTATTTCTGGGTTGTTTTTTTTACACTTAGCTCTGACACAGCTGACCCCAGGAATAAAGATTCTTTGAAATGAGAATATGTCATGAGAGATCAAATGCCAGTGCTATAGTGCAACAGGTATAACAAGTTTATTTATTTATGTATTTATTTTAGAGTTCGTCTATGCTGCCCTACTCCCTCGGGACTCAGGGCGGCGTACAGCATTTTAAAGAACAACTAAACAATAAAATTATTAAAAACAATTTAAATTTTTTTTAAAAGGACATACAAAATCATGCATACATGAGGGAGACCTCAGATGTAAAGTTGTCTCAAAATCACCCCATCTGCAGGAAGAGCCATGACTTAATGGCTTTTCGGAAGGCCAGCAAGGTGGGGATAATTCGGATCTCTGGGGGAAGTTGGTTCCAGAGAACAGGGGCCCCTACAGAGAAGGCCCTCCCCCTAGCCGGCATTGTTTGGCTGACGGGACCCGGAGGAGACCCACTCTGTGGGACCTGACCGGTCGAAGGGAAGTATAAGGTAGGTTGCGGTCCCGGAGGTAACCTGGTCCTAAGCCATGTAGGGCTTTAAAGATGATAATCAACACCTTGAATTGGACCCGGAGACCGATGGGCAACCAGTGCAGCTGGTGGAGTATGGGTGTTACGTGGGTGTATCTTGAGACACCCACCACAGCACGCGCAGCCGCATTTTGCACCAGTTGAAGTCTCCGGATACTCTTCAAGGGTAGCCCTCTCCCTTTGGATTATCTGTTTCCTTTCTGCTTGAGCATTCTGAATGCAAAACCTCAAGTGAGATCATGAGGTGTACTAATCAAGCATACATTTGGCTTTGAAGTACAATGAAGAGACAGGAGTTGCTTTGTTGATCTGCTTATTTCTATGCTGAGTTTGTTTTCCCCCCTCTGAACTGAATATTATATACTGAACAAAAAGGCCACTTCATCCATTGATTCTGAATTCTCCAAAATGTCCAACTCAATGAATGCTAGTTCGATTCAGCAAATTTGAGAAATTATTAACTTAATTAGAGTAGGATTAGATTAGACATTTTGTTATCCTTTATCAGCATGATTAATCTGTATGCTGAGAACAATATATTTCCTTGTATTTCCCAAGTGTGTTGGGGGATGATCTTGAAGATCTGGCAATTGCACAAGTTATTAAGGTACCATGAAGTGATGAGAAGAAACAATCACATGCTAAAATGCTGGACTTGGGTAACATCAATAGAAAGATGTCTGCTATGGTTAAGACTAAAATAAAACACTTCCTGTCAGTGCACTGCAATTGCTTTCATCACAAGAACTGGGGAAAAAAGGGTAACTTCAGATGGCATGTGTAGAACTATCACTGAAGATGATAAAAACTATAAGCCTATTCAAACTCTTCATCAATCCTACAAGGATTGGATATTTGCCAACTGTTATTCAATTGTAGCAGAGTTCAGGGGACCCTGACAGATTTTTTTCAGACTGGTGATATTTTATGAACAGACCATAATTGTCTCCTAGACCTGTCTGGTTTTTTTGGGGGTAGAGATAATGCAAATATACATAATATTATGCAAATTGTTCTGAAAGCACAGTCAGGTTGCCTTTTCAAATGGAATAGCAATGGCAGCAGCAAAAGGTGCTGACAAATATAATTAACTAACTGAAGAGCAACTAAATTTTGCTTTCAAAGCTAGAATTTAAAGAAGTTGAAGCAATTATAGAACATTAAAAAAAAATCCAGCAAACAGCAGAAAGGAACCACTGAGATCACTGTTACCAACATTATTCAAGAAAGTCCTTGTAGGTAAAACCTGTAATTTTTGTGAAACTTATCATAAGATCATATGATGTAGATCTCCTTTGTAAATAAAAACGCTTTTTAAAAATCTCTGTTGCCTTCCATATCCAGGATTATTCCTCATTGTGCATTCTTCAGTCCTTGAAGCAGGAGAAACTTGTGCCTGCATATAGTGTGCTTGTCAGGATGAGAATAAATCTCATCAGAGGCGAAAATAGATCTTTACCTGGAACTCTGACATTAGAAAAGAAACCGCAGTTTAAAATTCTAAGTAGAAAATATTTATTTCGGTACAAAAACAATAAATCTCATTAATCACATCTTTGCTATAAAAACATGTCTTGCTTCTATAGAAGCTGAAATAGAAGGACGGATCAAAGAAAGGAATGTACACATGTGTACTAGGAACATATTAATCATGTGCACAGGAATAAACCATTATATTTGATAGGGATGCAGCTCCCTGCATATACATGTAACAGGCAATATAAAAATCACTGCGTGACAGTGCTGCCCAGTCGTCAAGCTGTAATCTTTCTCAGTAGTGAGTGACCCTGCCTTTACAACTTTGTTGTGGAACATTTTAAGGGTAGCTATTACTGGATTCCCCTAATTTCATTTCCCCTGTCATCCAGTCTCACTAACCAAAAGGAGAAACCACTTTTGATAGTTCTGTGGAATGAGGTGGCCTTGAAGGAGTGTGAGGAAGTGTTCTATATTAGTAACCTGTTATTTGGGTCATCAGTCAACCCATATTTATGAATATGGCTTAACTGATCTGGAAGTCCAGCATCCTGGATCCAAGAATAGATTAGCTGATAGGTTGAAGTGGAGGTCATGTGTGGGGAGGAGGAGGAGGATCTTCATAAGGCACATCAAGAAAACTCCTTCCTGCTTTATTCTGGGTCTATGCATTATGGTAGATCTGTCAACCATGGTTCATGTTAGTAACCTGCCACAAAACTCTGGTAGGCAGCAACAACAGAAAAGCTATAATGCACTCATTTGAAACAGAGTCAGTGACATATTTCTTTCCCAGTTTAAAGGTTGGCCAAATGCCATAATAAAGGTTTATCTACTACCTACCTTTCCCAGTTTAAATTTGTTGGCAGCCAATTAATCACAAAATACTCTTGGCAGCTCCCAAACTAAAAAAAAATACAATAACAGTACATACAACCATCTTATAAATACAATTAAAACTTCAAACACTATAAATGGTGTTAGGCCCCAAAAAACCTTCAGGAAACAATGTTTTCAACTTTTTACAGGCAGATAAGGTTGAAGACAATCAAACCTCCAATAAGATCTCAGTCTAAAAGGTTAGCCCCATCACACACACATACAAGTCATTCCCATGACTTCCTAGGTATGGGAGACAATTCCCTGCTTCTCACAGCATGATCACTGTGGTCAGGCCAGGTCTAGTGGGAGATGCAATGAAATTCAATTAGAATAAAGTTTTACTTGATAAATGTTTTTATTAAATTTATCCCGGGGTTTTATGTCATTTGCAGAAGGCACAACGTAGAAAGAATGGTAGCAAATTATCTTATCTGATAATTTGCTGAAAGACTGAAAATCATGCACATGTTTACTTAGAATCCACATTTAGTGATGTCTCTCTCATTTATGTATGCAGGCAGTATTTTTTGCTTTTATAATTTCACCCTCTGTTTTTCTATTCAATCTCATTTCCTTTAAGATGTTAAAATGAATATTTCACTATAAGAAAAAAAAGAGCAGTTGCTGATTTGTAATATCATCTCTAACAAGGAGAGGGCCATAGAACGCCAGATACTTTGGAACGGTAATCTATTTACAGGTGCATTGCATTAATAGTGACATTTTAATTTACTGAGAGAGAGGTGATAGTTCTTTGACTGAGTGGACTTGCCTCTGCCAGGAGGGTTGAGAAAACAGAGGTTCTTGCAAGTATAAGATGTATGGCATGCATAGAGCAGAATGACATTTTGTTAAATAACTACACAAGACTGTGTCTTGGAGAGCAAAAGGTTAGGTACCAACATGACCAGCACAGAATAACGTTGTGCATTAAATAAATATGCAAGGATATGCCTTTGTAGCTAAACACTGGCCAATTTGGGAGGCTATTAAGATTTCTCCAAGCTCATTCAATATAGCTGTTAATTAAACATCTGTTCTCAGAAGAAGAAGAAGTGAAACCACAGGTGTCAATCACATAAAAGACCCATGGCATATACTTTTCTGTGGCATAATTCCATGCAGCTGTAGTTTACATCTGGACGATGCTAACAACATTGTTTCAAAGAAGCTTTCACTGCAATAAAAGCAGACAAAACAGAATTGTGCTTGGTGCTAACAAAAGAATATAAGACTAAACTTAACAATAAGAACAATGGGAAATAGCAATAGCACTTAGACATATATACCACTTCATAGTGCTTTACAGCCCTCTCTAAGCAGTTTACAAATGACAGTATGTTGTCCCCAACAATCTGGATCCTCATTTTACAATCTCAGAAGGATGGAAGGCTAAATTAACCTTGAGCTGGTCAAGGTCAAACTCCTGACAGTGGACAGAGTTAGCCTGCAATACTAAATTCTAACCACTGTACCACCATAATTCTTATTGTACTCCAAATTCTTAAATAATGCTATAATTGGCCAATTATACCAGGTAGATATATACCATATTTTTGGAGTATAAGACGCACCGGAGTATAAGACACACATTAGTTTTTGGGGAGGAAAATAGGGGAAAAAATCTGCCTAACAGGTATTCGTCTGGCTAGCATCCTTAGTCTGGTCAGCTTCAGCACATTATTTTATCCCCTGGTTAGGGCTTAAAAAAAATCTTCTTCGGCAGGAGTAGCAATGAAAACAAGCCTGCAAAGACTTAGGGCTAGAAAAAACCTCCTTCGGAGAAAGTAGCAATGAAAAAAAGCCTGCAAGCCTGTAAGAGCCGGGAAGATCGTTAGCGCCTTGTTAGGGCTGAAAAATAAGCTTCAGAAAAGCTGCATTCAGAGTATAAGACGCACCCAAATTTTCAGCCTCTTTTAGGGGGGAAAAAGGTGCATCTTATACTCCGAAAAATACGGTAAGTAGATATTGGCCAAGTAGATATATAAGTTATTTCTTTAGCCCATTGCATAACTCAGGGGTGTCAAACTCACAGCTCATGGGCCGGATGCGTCATGCACTGGCCACGGCCACCCCCACTTTAGCAAAGGGGGGGAAAGTCACGATATGACATGTGTCGACAATGTGACGCCATGAATTTGACACCCCTGGCATAACTGATACAAAATTAGTATTCTTCCAAGCTTATACTATCAGTTTTTTATTTTTTATTTTATTTTTTTGGCAATACCCATTTCCATTGTCAACTAATTATATATAATTCACTGCTATATAAGTGAAAAGAACATGAACATCTACAGAAAACAGTGAGTCTTCCAATACAAAATTAATATGTGAAAGAACTCACTATAGAATATGTTCACATCATATAAATCAACTATAGTGGTTGCTTGCAGAGCTGAACTCCTGCTTGCAAATCCTTAGGCAGGGAGCCCTTTCAACCAGCGCCAGAAATGAGAGGAAGCTGAAAGCCAAGTAGGATTTTCAGCCCCTGAATGGGGACACACTTACATGTGATCTACATTGGAACTGCCAGGACCTCCGTCACTTCCCAAGGCACCCCACACTCCTTACCTTACTGCACTGTCTCTCCACTCAAGGGCTGAAAATCTTGCTTACATTTCAGAAGGGAGGGTTCTCAGCTCCTGAGTGGAGAGGCAGTACAGTAAGGTGAGTGCAGGGTGCCTGGTGGGGAAGGGGGGAGGCCCTGGAAGGCCCAGTGCAGACCACATGTGAGTGTCTTCCCAATCAGTTGCTGAAAATCATTTTCAAGTCCTGAGCAGAGAGACATTTATGCATGATCTACATCATGCCTCCCAGCTTCAGATTTTTTCAAGAGAAAAGATGTATTCCTTTCCAAGGAGTACATGGGATCTTATGTAGCATGAAGATAGGACAGAATAGAATAGAATAGAATAGAATAGAATAGAATAGAATAGAATAGAATAGAATAGAATAGAATAGAATAGAATAGAATAGAATTTGTTATTGGCCAAGTGTGATTGGACACCCAAGGAATTTGTCTTTGGTGCATATGCTCTCAGTATACATAAAAGAAAAGATACATTCGTCAAGAATCATAAGGTACAACGCTTAATAATACTCAGGGTACAAATAAGCAATCAAATCATATTAGGAACCAGTCAATACAAATCATAAGGATACAAGCAACACAGTTACAGTCATACAGTCATTAGTAGTAGGAGATTGGTGATGGGAACGATGAGAATAGTAGTGCAGACTTAGTAAATAGTTTGACAGTGTTGAGGGAATTATTTGTTTAGCAGAGTGATGGCATTGGGGAAAAACTGTTATTGTGTCTAATTGTTCTGGTGTGCAGTGCTCTATACTGTCGTTTTGAGGGTAGGAGTTGAAATAGTTTGTGTCCAGGATGTGAGGGGTCTGTAAATATTTTCACAGCCCTCTTTTTGACTCATGCAGTATACATTATTGTATACTGGAAGGCAGGTTGGTAGCAATTGTTTTTTCTGCAGTTCTAATTATCCTCTGAAGTCTGTGTCTGTCTTGTTGGGTTGCAGAACCAAACCAGACAGTTATAGAAGTGCAGATGACAGACTCAATAATTCCTCTGTAGAACTGTATCAGCTTCCTTGGGCAGTTTGAGCTTTTTGAGTTGGCGCAGAAAGAACATTCTTTGTTGTGCTTTTTTGATGATGTTTTTGATGTCAGGTGTCCATTTTAGATCTTGCAATATGGTAGAACCTAGAAATTTGAAGATCTCTACTGTTGATACTGTGTTGTCTAGCATTGTAAGAGGTGGAAGTATGGGAAGGTTTCTCCTAAAGTCTACCACCCAAGGGTGAAATGCTCCCAGTTCAGGCATGCCTGCTGGTGGTCGGAGAGCCAGTAGTGACAGCAGTGCAAGGCTTCGCCCACCCGCCCGGACGCCGCCATTTGGGTTCTTTTATCCTCTGCGCATGCACAGAACTCTTTGTGCATGTGCAGAGGGTAAAAGAACCCACTGGCAGGCACTCCTGAACCGGGAGCATTTCACTCCTGCTACCACCATTTCTACGGTTTTGAGTGTGTTCAGTTCCAGATTGTTCTGGTCGCACCACAAGGTTAGCTGTTCAACCTCCCATCTGTATGCGGATTCATCATTGTCTCAAATGAGACCAATCACTGTTGTGTCATCTGCGAACGTCAGTAGTTTAACAGATGGATCATTAGAGATGTAGTCATTGGTATATAGAGAGAAGTGGAGAGAGCACACAGCCTTGGGGGGGGCCCTGTGCTAATTGTACAGGTATCTGATGTGATTCTGCTTAGCTTCACCTGCTGCTTCCTGTTTGTTAGGAAGCTTATGTTCCATTTACAAGTGTGTTCAGCAGGGGTGGGTTCTAACTTACCTTGCTGACAGTTCGCTTCCTCCCGCGCCGCGTGGGTGCCCCTCATGGGCATGTGCGCGCATGCGCAGTGCCAAAAAAATCTGATTTTTTTTTTTAAAAAGCCAAAAACAAGATGGCGACCACATGCACAGTGCTGGAAACTCAGCTTCTGTGCATGCTCAGAAGAATTTTTTTTAAAAAAATAAAAAAATAAAAAAAATAAAAAAAAAGATGGCGGCGCCCACAGACCGGCACCGACAGAACCAGGTCTGTGATATCATTGTAATGTCACCAGCGGGTCACTACCAGTTCAGGCGAACTGGTCCGAACCGCGAGAAACCCACCCCTAGTGTTCAGGTACAGCTAGCTGATTTAGTTTAGTTAGAAGAATATCTGGAATGATGGTATTGAATGCTGAGCTGAAGTGTACAAAGAGGACCCTTGCATAGGTCTTTGGATAGGATATAGATATAGGTATATGTATTCATGTACCACAGAAGAAAGGATGTGCATTTGTGTGTGTTCATGTGTGTGCAAACATTTCATTTTATTCACTTTTTTCATGGAGTAGGAAAGAGGGGATTTGTATAAATTCAGGGCCTATGGCACCCTGAAGTTAAATAGTAATTTTCTTGTTCTTGCAATTACAAGTTCATTATCTGACTGTAGGTTTTTTGGCAGTAGGAGAAGCAGAGGCTATAATGTCAAAGGCTGGAGTCTCCTAATCTGCTTTCTCAAATACCTTCTGAGTCTTTATACCTTGGTCCTACCTTCCCACTGCCACTTCCTATCTTCCAGGAGACACTTCCCTTGGCATCTCTCCCCTGTGAGAGATAAAGCTTTCATACCCTATGCTGCATTTTCAATGACTAAAGGATAAAACCACACAGAAAGAGAAGGAAAGTAAATAAATCAAATAAAAGAAATTATTTCAATACTGTCCCTTCTTGGCTATGTGTCATAAATATGTAGTTGCTAAAGAATTCACCCCTTCCTTCCCCTTTTGAGAGATAAATCCATCCCATAGGAGAAAAATAAAATCAAACTTTATTAACAAATTAGAAAAACATTAAAAAGTAATTTTAAATGTGAAAATGCAAACATTCAGTATTGAAGAATTTCAATTGCAAAACTGTTCCATGTGAGAGACTGTAAAAAGGCAGAAACAGAGATATTTAAATATGGATCTCAAGAAAGGCAACTCAAAGTCTAGTTCTGCGAAATGTGGAAAAGTATTTCAGAGATTCTACTTTAAGTTAACTTATGATCATTCAGATTGGGAAATTAGTGTTACATGTTCAAGATTGTGCATTTACCTCAGACTAGCATAAAATATATATTCCTGATATCCGTGTCATTCAGCATCTGAAAATGAACCAATCAAGAAAAATTCCCTCCAAAATGTAATGCTTTGAATAGAGCATGATATGCCACCATGTTAAAACTGGAACTCTTCTCCTCGTATTTCAGAAAATAATAGGCAGGTTTCAAATTAATATTGTAGACTACAGGAAGATTCTACAGAAGTATTATCACTTAATGAACATAGCCTGAAGGATGGAAGAAGAGTGAAACACCTAGTTTTATAACTTGTGCGGAGATCAAGAAAATACACTTGTGCAAATTCCTGACAGAGTGGAAAATCTAATTCTACAGAAATAGCAATTGTCTGAAGTTGAAGTTCCTCCACTTCATTAATCTGAATCTCCCTGATGCTTATTTATAATTATGAATGTAAACTTTTGGCTAGAAGTCAGTTTCTGGAAGACCAGCTTTTGTTTCAAAATTTATTGTATTTCCTGCAGGTGTCAGTGTTAGAAATAATGTGAGATCACTACAGTGTAATGTGACAGCATTCCTGCTGTGATATATATCATAGTTGTCTTGGTAGTACAAAATAATTGATTTGCAAATAAAACCACAGAGTTCAGCATTCTGCTGTGATTCACTGAGTCACATAATTTACTATATAAAAGTAGCAGAGCAATAGAAAATCTATTCATATCAACATGGTTTCAAAACTAAAACTTTCATGGTTTTCAGCATGGATTAATTTCATTCAAGGAAACTCATGATCAGAAATGTGATTTTTATTTATTTCATTTCATTTTTCCAGAAAATATGTGTGAAACACACATTGAATTTTTGAACATGGACTTAAATAGGATTCACACAAGCAATTAAAACAGAGTATAGTGTCGAAAAGCAAAGAGCCAGCAGTTCTCTCTGAATGAAGCAGTATGTTTGTGTCTTATAGAGCACCAGTAATGAAAAGATCAATAGAACAAGTAAGCAACTAATGAAAGGAAGTTGCAGGGGAAAGAAAAGTTACTTCTTAGAAATACAGGCAATCATAAAGAGCCAAGAGATACTAATTTCCTATCAGTTGAATTATGAACGGTATTAGGTCACATACATATGCCATGGCTCATATACCATTTGGGTTCCTAAATATTACATTATGGTTCCAATGTACCTTTTTATGATGGAATACTTTCAAGATTCTACTGCTCCTTAAAGAAATCTATTTTGATGTAAGATAAAACATTTGATTTTGATAAAAGCATAGAAATCACTTAAAATATTGGTGAGGAACTTTAGAGAAGATATGATTTAAAGACTACCTGATCAAATGGTATAATTTAATTATCACTAAATAATGTCTAAGATTGCCAGGAGAAATATCAACAACCTCAAATATGCAGATGACACCATTCTAATGGCAAAAAGTGAAGAGGAACTAAAGAGCCTCTTGATGTGGGTGAAGGAGGAGAGTTGGCTTGAAACTCAACATTAAGAAAACTAAGATCATGGCATCCAGCCCTCTCAATTCCTGGCAAATAGATGGAGAAGAAATGGAGGTAGTGATAGATTTTATTTTCCTGGGCTCCAAGATCACCGTAGATGGGGACTACAGCCAAGAAATTAAAAGACGCTTGCTCCTGGGGAGGAAAGCTATGGCAAATCTAGACAGCATACTAAAAAGCAGAGACATCACCTTGCCAACAAAGTGCATATAGTCAAGGCTATGGTTTTCCCAGTTGCAAAGTATGGCTATGAAAGTTGGACCATAAGGAAGCCTGAGCACCAAAAAAATTGAGGCCTTTGAACTATGGTGCTGGAGAAGACTCCTGCGAGTACCTTGGACTGCAAGGCGATCAAACCGGTCAGTCCTAGAGATCAACCCTGAACTGCTCTTTAGAAGGCCAGATCCTGAAGATGAAACTCAAATACTTTGAGTTTCACCAATGAGAAGGTGGGCTCACTGAAGAAGAGCCTAATGCTGGGAACGATTGAGGGCAAAAGAAGAAGGGGACAACAGAGAATGAGGTGGCTGGATGGAGTCACTGAGCTTAAATGGACTCCGGGGGATGGTAGAGGACAGGAAGGCCCGCAGGAACATTGTCCATGGGGTCATGATGGGTCGGACATGACTTTGCAATTAACAACAACAACAACAACAACATCAACAAAGTCTAACTGTGTGTGTGTATTAAGCTGATTGTGTTATACTTTATGTAGCATCATAGTAATCAATAAAAAGTTAATGAAGAGGAAGAGATTGACATTAAATGACTTCTTGTGCATACATCTATAAAGTTGCTGAGGTTGGCACCTGCTCTTTTAATGCTGACTATGTGTGGTCAGCATCTTAATTAATAACACATGCAAGAAGAAAATGTTCAGTGAGAATGACACTTGCTTTTTAATACAGCTGAACATTATGAGCTGGACTAATATTTGTATACTGAAGCATGTAATTATGAATTCTGGAATTATGAATAATGAGTCAGTAGTGCAAATCACATTGACAAGGTGTAAAGTTAAGCAACAGCAGCAGGCTTTCAAAAGCAATAACAAGTTTGGTATCGCTGTATAACAATTCAGCATTAAAACAGAAAAAGTCTTTAGAATACTAATTTTTTTTTAAAAAAAGTATAGTATCTTGGTTATTCTACCATAGAAAAAAATAAAGAATCGAAGCTAATAAAACCTTGGTGAGACTGACGGCTAAAAATAGAAAAAGCAATATTGCATTGATGTTTTTAGAATCAAGACAAATGGTTAGTAGACATAAGAATGTGGGTGAAATTTTATGGAATACTAGACTACCCGTTATACACTGGGTCATTCTTTCAAAGATATATCTCCTTACTGGATTCCTTAATCCCTTTAACAATGACAGAGCTTCTAATGAACTGTCTTTACTGAAAAAGCTGGGATACAGTAAGAGTCATATCTCACTTGAAAAAAGTCCATGTTGAACTGTATAGCACAAATATCAGCACAGAAAATGTTTTATGACATTTTGCATTATGTCATAAACTGTTTTGTGGTCATTTTTATGTCAATTTTTTAAATAAAATTTGCCAAATTTAAGTTCTGTTTGTGTCAAGGATCCAAGAATTTGGACACATTCTGTAAGTTAGCCCATCTGAGGTACCTTTACCTCAAAAATTTTTGCTCCATGATGTACCATTGGTGGGCTGCAAATTTTTTAACAACCCTAATGACTGGCTGGGTGGGCATGGCCAATTCGATGTTACGTACGTTCGAGGGGTGCTTCACCTCACCCGCCCTCTCATGACCGTGGGGATGTTGCAACAGTCGTAAATGTGAAAAACGGTCATAAGTCACTTTTTTCAGTGCCAATTTAACTTTGAATGGTCACTAAATGAACTGTTGTAAGTCAAGGATTACCTGTACAAAAATACAAAAAGCTTCTTCACTTGCAAAAAGCTGCCCTAAATACCAGTCATTAGATTAGAAATGGGGGAATACACTGAAGATCAATGAGTCACAGCCGTCATGGAAACCTAAACCATTCTGTCTGAATACCTTCCTTTTCCACAGCAATACCTGCAACCTGGAGTTACAAATCAAGCAGGTTGCCAGAGCACATTGAGTAATTAAAATAGTTAAAATACAAGGATAACTATCAGCAGCCAAGTTACTCTTGCTCATAAAGTGAAACCCTTTAGCAGAAGGGTCATTTAAGCTCTCCAGAAAGTGGGTGGGCATATTTAGGCTACAAAATGCTGAGCTAAAGAGACAAATTAACAAATTAACATCTTGAGTGAGGGCTAATCCCATTCTGTTTTTGTTCAGACCTTGCTGCAGGGAATTTTTGCCTATGAATATAGCTATCTATCTCTTTATCTCTTAAGTGCTGACATCTTCTGTGGGCTATTAAGGAAGGTGGGGGCTGCTTATCCCCTCTAAGAAAATATGTTTCTCCTTTCTCATTCAGGGAAATATATTCTTCATTTTTAATATTTCTCAAAATATTTCATTCTTCTAGGACAGGGGTCGGAAATTGTGGCTCACGAGCCAAAAGTGGCTCTTTGGGCCCTCTGCCATGGCTCCCTGTCCCATCACTGACTGCCCCGCCCCTCGCCCTCCCTTCCCTTGCCTAGCCCAGGGAGATTCCACCTCTCCCCAGCCTGAATCATGCGCGATGATTCCCATCGGAGGAAAGTGAGAATGTGAACCGGGAGGTGGCCCCGGACCCGCGAAGGTGTGTGTGTGTGTGTGTGTTTGTGAGAGCGCGAGCTGGAGAAGCCGGGTGTGGCGCATGCGTGCTGCGCTGCCCCAGACCTGCTGCGGCCGCAGTCACTTCCTGCCCTACCATAACTTGGGACGCTCTGCGGGAGTGCTTCTCTTTCCCCCTCCTCCTCGGCGGAGGCAGGGTCAGCACAGCTGCCCGTGAGAGGACTCGGCCGGCACCCGCTGTCACCTGCTGCTGCCTGGAGAGCCTCGGGCGCTCGGCGCCGACCTTCGGCTTGCCTTCCGCACGCGCTGCTGTCCCGTCAAGAGCCGCTGAGCAGAGTGCGCTTGGTGGGCTAAATCACTGCCTTTCTCCTCCTCCTCCTCCCCCCTGGCTGGGCTGACGGCTGCCCGTCTTCCAGGAGCCGCTGAAACTTCTTCAGCCAGCCCCTCTCCACAGCCACGCCAGCTCGACTCCCGCGAAGGCTGGGAGCTGAGACTTTGTGCACGTTTTGTGTGTGTGTGTGTGTGTGTGTGTGTGTGTGTGTGTGTGTGTGTGTGTGTGCACACGCACGCGCCGATGCCGCCACTGCCATCCCCGCGCCTCTCGCCCCGCATGCCGGCGCCTCTGCTCTGAGGTCTCTCCCGCTGCCTTTCTCCTCCTCCTCCTCCCCCCCCGGCTGGGCTGACGGCTGCCCGTCTTCCAGGAAACTTCTTCAGCCAGCACCTCTCCACAGCCATGCCAGCTCAACTCCCGCGAAGGCTGGGAGCTGAGACTTTGTGCACATCGTGTGTGTGTGTGTGTGTGTGTGTGTGTTCTGATGCTGCCACTGCCATCCCCGCGCCTCTCACCCCTCTTGCTGGCGCCTCTGCTCTGAGGTCTCTCCCGCTCGCGCAGCGTCTCCATCATTAATGACCAGGACGCGGGCTCCCCAGTGCAGCCACAGCGACTGGGAAGACTTCGCATATGCAGCGCCTTGGAGAAAGGAGCCACGGTGTGGATTGGTTTGAAGGGAGAAAGAAAGAAGAAGGAAGGAAGGAAGGAAGAAGGAAGGAAGGAAGGAAGGAAGGAAGGAAAGAAGAAGAAAGCCTAGAGCGACGATGGAGATCTAGTAAAGCTGAGTCTGACCGGACACTTTTAAGAACTTTCATTAAGTCTTACTTAGTGGCGATAAGGGCGGCAAAACGTTCGCATTTTTCCGCTCTTATTGCGTCCGCTGACTCCCGCCCAGCCGCCCTGTTTAGGGTGACCCGCACCCTCCTGGCTAAGGAGGAAGGCGGAGACCCCTTGCAGGGCAGAGCTGAGGAATTTTCTCGGTTTCTGGCGGATAAAGTCATTCAGATTCGGACAGACCTGGACTCCAATTGGGCAGTACAGGCCGAGATGACTGGGGCAGGTCTTAGTCCGGTTATATGGGACAGGTTTGAACCGGTGACTCCTGAGGATGTGGACAAGGCCATAGGAGCTATGAGTTCCGCCACTTGTTTATTGGACCCGTGTCCCACCTGGTTGGTTTCGGCCACCAGGGAGGTTTCACGCGGCTGGCTCCAGGCGTTGGTCAACACTTCTTTGAGAGAGGGGTCCGTCCCACAGCCCTTAAAAGCTGCAGTGGTGAGACCCCTCCTCAAGAAGCCTTCCCTGGACCCGGCGGATTTAAAGAACTTCCGTCCAGTCTCCAATCTTCCCTTCCCGGGGAAAGTTGTTGAGAAAGTGGTGGCACTCCAGCTCCTACGACTGTTGGATGACACTGATTGTCTGGATCCCTTTCAATCTGGTTTCAGGTGCGGTTACAGTACGGAAACGGCTTTGGTCACCCTGATGGATGATCTCTGGCGGGCCTGGGATAGGGGTCATTCCTCTATCCTGGTGCTACTTGACCTCTCAGCGGCCTTCGATACCATTGACCATGGTATCCTTCTGCGTCGTCTCGGAGAGGTGGGGGTGGGCGGCACTGTTTTACAGTTGTTCTCCTCCTTCCTCTCTGACAGGACGCAGTCGGTGTTGACAGGGGGGCAGAGGTCGAGCCCTAGGCCCCTACTATGTGGGGTGCCGCAGGGCTCGGTCCTCTCGCCCATCCTGTTTAATATCTACATGAAGCCGCTGGGTGAGATCATCCGACGACACGGGGTGAGGTATCAGCAATATGCTGATGATACCCAGTTGTACATCTCCACCCCATCTCAGTTCGGGGAAGCCGTAGACGTAATGGGCCGCTGCCTGGCCGATGTTAGGGTCTGGATGGGGAAGAACCGGCTAAAGCTTAACCCTGACAAGACTGAGTGGCTGTGGATACTACCTCCTAAGGACTCGACCAATTGTCCCTCCTTGGTTCTCGGGGGGGGAGAAATTAGCCCCCTCGGAACGGGTCCGCAATTTGGGTGTCCTCCTAGACCCAGAGCTAAAATTGGAACAACATCTTTCAGCTGTGGCTAGGGGGACCTTTGCACAAGTACGTCTTGTGCACCAATTGCGGCCCTACTTGGAGAAGGAGGCACTTTTTACAGTCACTCATGCCCTTATTACCTCACGGCTGGATTACTGCAATGCGCTCTACATGGGGCTACCCTTGAAGAGTGTCCGGCGACTACAATTGGTGCAAAATGCAGCTGCGCGAGCTGTGGTGGGTGTACCTAGATGCACCCACATAACACCTATCCTCCGCCAGCTGCATTGGTTGCCCATTAGTCTCCGGATCCAATTTAAGGTGTTGGTCGTTACCTTTAAAGCCCTACATGGCTCAGGGCCAGGTTATCTTCGGGACCGCATCCTGCCGCATACCTCCCTATGACCGGTTAGAGCCCACAGAGTCGGCCTCCTCCAGGTCCCGTCGACCAAAGAATGTCGGCTGGCGGGACCAAGGGGGAGGGTCTTCTCTGTGGGAGCTCCCTCCCTGTGGAACCAACTCCCTCCAGAGATCAGGACCATCCCCACCCTGCTGGCCTTCCGGAAAGCGATAAAAACCTGGCTCTTCCGGCAGGCGGGGTAAATGAGATACTCTTTTAACTTTTGTAATTTCTGTATTTTTAATTATTGCACTTGTATGGTTTTTATATTTTAATGATAGCTTTTATTTTGTAATGGATCGAATATGTTGTGAGCCGCCCTGAGTCCCGGCATAGAAATCCAGCAAAATAAATAAAGAAAGAAAGAAAGAAAGAAAGAAAGAAAGAAAGAAAGAAAGAAAGAAAGAAAGAAAGAGAAAGAAAGAAAGAAAGAAAGAAAGAAAGAAAGAAAGAAAGAAAGAAAGAAAGAAAGAAAGAAAGAAGTTAGGAAGGAAGGAAGGAAGGAAGAAGAGATGAGAGGGAGAGAGAGAGAAGATAGATAGATAGATAGATAGATAGATAGATAGATAGATAGATAGATAGATAGATAGATAGATAGATAGATAGATAGATGATAGGTAGATAGATAGATGATAGGTAGATAGATATGGATGGAGAGAGAGATAAAGAGATGGAAAGGGAGAGATGAGAGAGAGAGAAGATAGATAGATAGATGATAGACAGACAGACAGACAGACAGACAGACGATATGGATGGAGAGAGAGAGATAAAGAGATGGAAAGGGAGAGATGAGAGGGAGGGGGGAGAGAGAGAGAGAGAAAAGGGTTTTGTGGTTCCCAGTTCTCTGTCCTAATGACCGGCTGGGTGGGCGTGGCTAGGGGGTCATGTGACTGGGTGGGAGTGAGTGATGTCAAGTTGGCCACGCCTACCCAGGTTTTGTGGCTCTCGGTGGGTTTTTTTCTGTGGGAAACGGGTCCAAATGGCTCTTTGAGTGTTTAAGTTTGCCGACCCCTGTTCTAGGAGAAGGGTGGGTGCTAAATTTCTACAATTGGTGCCATGTTACTATGCCATATTATCATGGGAGAAAACTAAAACAAATTGGAAGGAGGATCCACTTACTATCAGTGAGCAATCATGTGCCTTGCCCACTCCAAAGCAATGCAAGAGACTCCTGTCCCAAAGGTGCTTTTTCAAGAGGTAACTCGACTTTCTGGAAACCAAGAAAGTCCAGCTGCCTCTTGAAAAAAAACACCTTTGGGACAACCATGACCTGGATGACTGAAGAATTCCCATAGACGAGACTCCTGTGCTCAGTGAACTGACAAAGCACCCAGGAGAAGCAATCATTAGATCCATTTGCATCACTTAAAGATACCAGCTGGTCTCACTGACCTCACAAGATATCCTAAGGTAATCATCCAGATTTAAGGAAAAATCACATGCCCCCAGAAAGACAGTCAAAAAATTGGACAGAATGCCAAGCTTGCATCCTGCCTCTCAGCCATTTCTTCTATGGCTATGCCAACCCTTCTGTAAATAGTTGTTCCAACCGTGTTGGAAGTATACTCCAAAAAGCTTAAAACAACCCTTTAACAATCTTTAAGAAAGTCAAGCCCCAGGAATAAAAGTACCACAAAAAGTTGGGGGGGGGGACTCTGGAGAAGCTCAGTCTTCAGACAGAAAGTCTGGGCGTAAGGCTTACAATGTAACAAGCTTAACCCAGAGGCAGTTTCTGAAAACATTTAAAGCAGCAGGGTAATTAAGAAGGATTAGGCTAGAAATACAGGCATACTAGAATGTTTCCTTCCTGCCTCCCTTGCAGGATTAGCCCTGTAAAGTGGGAAAATGTTTCTTCCAACAACCGGTTCTCCAAACTGCTCAGAAAATTGACATCTGGTTCGGGAGAACTGGTGCGAACGGGTAGCAGACCACTCTGCATTTCACCCAGTGAAAAGTTATGGGAATGAGCACCATGGCCCAGAGTTTGGGCTCAAATTCTGAATTTGAAGCTAAAGATAAGGTGACCAGACGTCCCGCTTTTGGCGGGACAGACACGCTTTTCAAGCGTGTGTCCCGCGTCCCGCATTCTTTTCAAAAAGTCCCGCTTTTTTTGAAAGAATGCCGAAACAGCGGGACGTCTGGTCACCTTACGAGTCTTGGCTCTCCTGCTCCCCCTCCGCCAGCGCTGGGCTGCTGGAGCGCTCACGAACACACACACACACACACACACACACACAAGCGCGCATGCAGCCTCTCCAGAGAATGAACTTGCGAGTAGTCCGGATCCGGAAGCCGCGCCTGGAGAGGGAGGTCCTGGGGTTGCTGCAGCCCCGACAGAGATAGCGTGGCCAGCTGGTGCATCCGGGGCGGAGCCGTATGATTCCCTCCTTCCTTCCCTCGCTCGCTCATTCTTCTTCCGGCCGCGCCGGGCTTGACCCGAGTTTGCGGCCTTGCAAAGGCGGCGGAGCGAACCCTGACTCCGGGAAGCGGCTGGGCGCGAAGCGAAAATGAAAGAGAAGCGGGGAGGCGAGGAAGGGAAAGCGGGCAGGGCTTCCACGGCCCTGGGAGGCGGGGTCGGGCTGGGTGGGTGGGTGGGAAGGGTGGCCGAATCGGCAGGCCGGCATCCAACCGGTGCAGCCGGGAGACTTCTAGCCACCCTCTCCGGCCACTGCAAAAAAAAAAAATGCACCGGCGGCTTTGCATGCATCGCTTCCCAGCCACCCCCCTCTTTGCAGAAACGGGGCTCGGGGGCGATGCCTGCTCCTGCAAAACGTTTGCACAACCGCCTTGCAAGGTCGGCCGGGCTTTGCAAAGGCGCCGGGTGTGTGTGTGGACACCATTGACGGGGGGGGCGCTTGGACGCCGCTGTCTTTTGCCCTCTGCGCATGTGCAGCGTTTTGCACATGCGTAGAGGGCAAAACTCAAATTGTGTCCCGCTTTAAAAAAATATATCTGGTCACTTTAGCTAAAGAAGCTGTTCCAGCTGAGCTTATGAAAGATCAGCTTCAGGAAGGACAAAGCCAGATATCACTTGAGGCTGATCAATCACAAATACCACCAGAGCAGCTGGATCTGTCAGAGGAGGATAATGTAAGACAATCAAGTCCCTGCATCGGCCTCATAGAAAAGGGGAAAGTTTTGTCAAATAACAGAGTAAACCCTCTGATTAATAGTAGTTGGCTGAAGCCTGTATTAGAGACTTGGTTAGCTCTGTTCTCTTTGCTGAAAAAAAATGCTTGGCTGTTGTATGAATTTCACTCTTGAACCTCACACCCTTGATCTGGGTGATGCTCTTGACCCAGCTCTTGACCTTGTGCCATCTTTGGACAACTCTTTTGCACACTCCTCTTTGAAAATACACTTCACAGGCAAGACTTTGCTTTGTTTGACATTCTTGCTACCGGTATCTCTGTTGCCTGGAAATAAAACTGATAATCTTTCAAACCATGTGATTGTGTGAGTCTGAAGCCTGAAGCAGGATAATAAGAGTTTTAGGAGCATATAGATTGTACATCTTCACAGAGAAAATCATAGAGTCATTCCAATTTGTGAAAATGTATTCTTATTAAGCGGAACTAGAAGTAAGCAACCATCATTTTTGTGACTCCCACAATAAAACTTCACAAATGGCATAGATCAGGGCTGTCAAACTCGCAGCCCGGATGCATCACGTGCTGGCCACGCCCACCCCCGGTTTAGCGAAGGGGGGGAAGTCGTGATACGTCACGTGACGACGGCGTGACAATGTGAGTTTGACACCCCTGGCATAGATCATTTCATTTTTAATTTCATCTCCAAGCTACCTAACAACTTCAGTTTATTTCCAATAAATTTCAGGAGAGCCTGATCATTTCAACTCTACCCAACTCTACTCTCCAATCCTATAATTCAGGCAATTAGGTGTTGTTCATCATCATCTAGTCTAAAAACCCAAACAGAAGAAAAAGCAATGGCAGCAACATTGTGCTGTGTGATTGTATCAAGGAGCAGCAGAAAAAGAGTCATTAGTGAACTAAGTTACTAGTACAGTTCTCTGGTAAAACTTCTCTTAAATTTGCATTTATTGGTTTTATTATTTTAAAAAGTCTTTTATCTCCTTTTCAGTGTTTTATCACCAACTTTACAATGATATCTGAAAATGGGTAGGCTTCTATTCAGTAGCAAAAATAGATCCTATTCAAGTTTAACAATTTCAAAAATATGTTTAAATTTTCTTTGCATTTTAAATTTAAGAAAAGTTCAATTTCAACTGATTTCTCATTTTTTCCCGTCCAAAATATGCACAGTATATGTCATTTAAATCTCAGTTCTTTTTTAAGGCCTGTATAAACAGTTGCACATAACTTTGTGTACATGTTCCAATGACTGCCCAGTATATGAATACTCTTTTCAGAATATACATATTTTGCAATATATTTCCCCTGATATAATGCATTTTGTGCACAACTTCCCCAAATATATTCAATTTATTTTAGTTCCGAATGGGATGTAGGTTAAAATTTCATCAAGAATAAAGAATGAATGCAAATGTTTTTACTTTCTTTGCTGTTGCAAGTATATGTGCTGAATTCATACTCTTTATGAAAAAGGAAGAAGCTGCCCATTAAAACTAAGTCAGCCACCAATTTGTTTAACAGGTCAACATAAGTCTTTAATAGAGTAGTTCATAGTTGTGACTCTTCAATACACATAGCAACACTTTGACTTATAGTTGCTGGCAAACAAAAGTGTGGGAGGCACAATATTCAGATAAAAAATAAAATCGTATCACTGTACACATTAAAAATAGAGTATTGTGGTTATTTAATGCTAGTACGATATATGTCATAGTATAACCATACTTACCACTGACAGTAGGAGACTCCATTTCTGAAAACTTCTGACTAAAACTTAATATACCTGCCTATCTAAAACATTTTGGATGTTTGTAAGTGCATATGTGTGTGTGATTATTTCCAAGTTGTTTCCCCCCCCCAAAAAAAAAATCCTTCAAAAATAACTTAATGCTATATAGGTTTCATTCCTTTAATAAGTAGAACTCCAAACAAGTTGTTGTTTTAAATCAAACATCTTATACTTTTTACAGAATGTCATTTAATCTAAGATGTGAACTATTCTGATGACAATATAAAATGTTGGGTATGGCAAGGCAGAAAGGAAGGATAGGAGACAGGTAGATAATTAGGAGCATTTTTTGGTCAGTCCTAGACTCTTCGACCCACTTTGGACAAATCCCTTTTTGGTAAGATTTTGAGAGTGGATTGCCATTGTATGCTTTTTAGGGCTGACAGAAAATGACTGGCTCAAGGTTACCCAGCTGGCTTCATGCCTAAGGTGGGACTAGAACTCACAATCTTCCAGTTTCTACCTTAGCCACTATACTAAGATGACTCAATTACAAAGCAGTAGAGTGAAAATCCTCTTGGGAGAGAGACTACTTATCAGTAAGTGAGAGATAAAAGACAAAAAGCATGACTTCTCTCTCTTGAGCACATTCCCCAGCTGGGATTCCTGTCCCTGAATATAACAAGAGGAGCTTGTGAATTGCAAAGGATTCCAGAAACCATTGGGACTCTCGGTTGGCATAGAGAAGACGGAGGCTGGCAGTTTCATCAGTGAGGAAATTTGGGGTATGAGCAACATTTGGAGAAATGAGAGGAGAAAAAGAGGATTGGAGTCCTCCTGACCCTAGAGGAGAAGGCAAGCAGCAAGCAAACTGTCTGCATAAGACTTTTTGCCGAAATAAATGTTGCAATGAACATTGTTGTCTAAAGGGCAGTTTGATAGTTGGTTTGTTTAATTTTTCGCTGTGTTTTTAAAATGTATTGCAACTGAAATGGAATTGCTCATTTGTGTACATGACAGGGGGAGAGGAAGAGAAAAAAGGTAGCAATAAATCTGAGCTAGCTTCTCAGGGCAAAGAAAGAATCATCCCATTGAGTTCAATAGCTTAGTGTTGCTTAAAATCATTTCTTTATCCATGTGGTACTGTTTCTGTCAAGATAAGAATAACTCTCATCAGAGGCGAAAATAGATCTTTTCCTGGAACTCTGACATTAGAAAATGAAACTGCAGTTTAAAGTTCTAAATAGAAAATATTTATTTCGGTACAAAAACAATAAATTCTCATTAATTACATCTTTGCTATAAAAACACGTCTTGCTTCTACAGAAGCTGGAACAGAAGGACTGATCAAAGAAAGGAATGTACACATGCGTACTAGGAACATATTAATCACGTGCTCAGGAATAAACCATTATATTTGATAGGGATGCAGCTCCCTGCATATACATATAACAGGCAATATAAAATCACTGCGTGACAGTTTCTTTATATGGTAGTTATTTGTGTAACACAAATAACTACCATACAAATAACACAAATAATAAATCAAATCTGTTCCTAATTGAAGGATTATTATGGCTGGTCATCCAGATGTTTAGACTGGATTTGGCATTTTTATCCAACCATCTGGGACAGGCAGATGTTTCTGTTTAATAATATCAAAGTTATGATCACAAGATATAAGTTGTTCTAAGCAAAGCTGCCTTTTACAATTGATGTCAATTTGTCATAGCTGGTGGTTTTTCTAGTGGTGCTTCAGATGTTTTGCACCCAAGGCCCCTATAACTATTGGTATTATCTTTGCTTACTTTTGCCCTATCATTCTATTTCTATTTGAAGATCTTTGTAATTTTCTTTGAACATCTAGTTGACTATTTAATACACAAAAGGCACTTATAATCACAGCTTGAATTATTGGATAGTATTCTGAGCACTCATGGGAAAGAAAGTTGTGTAGTTCAATTGCCAAGATTTACTTCAAAAGCATAAGTTCATTTTTCTTCCTCATCGTTCCTATACCTCAAAAGAGGATGGATTTCTGTTTTCTATATCACAAGGAACCACATAGCATATTCCCATTGCTTTCTTTGACACCTGATTATACACAACACACACACACAAAAGTTAGAGTACAATTATTAAATAGGAAGCCTGGAGTCTTCTGATAGGTAATCAAATAATGTGAAAAATACATGGACATTTATTTGTCTGTTTACTTTTCTGGAATCCTACAATGTAAAAAATGCTGTTTTTTGCAGTTAGGGCATGTCAGATATCTTGTTATCAGGTAGTTTTTCCCACATCATTGCTGTACTTATAAACCATTAAATCTCCTGTTTGTTCTATATTTTTCAAAGTTTAGCAGTGACATTGAAATAATAACAAAAGAGACTTGCTGTATCAGGCCAATAGGCCATCTTGCGTTCTGTCAGACCTGCCTCAATTTAGGCTTCTAGGTAAAAATGATCCTTAACACCATCGGGTTGAGATAGCTATGGTTTACTTGAAGCCAAGTGAAATACAACAGTGCAAAGACAGAACTGAAATCCGCACACCAAAACCCCAAGTGAAAATTTTCCCCCCACTTAAGCACTTCCCATTGCTAGTCCTCCACTGTCCAATCAATTTAAAAAAAGATGCTTTGGAAATGGCCACTCTGATTGTAGGCTGGCTTGCACCTGCATTCTTCTCATCACAGAATGACCTTGAAACACTGTCTAGGTTTCTTAATTTTCACTTCCCTCCAAGTGATCCCTCTCCCCCTCCCCCAGGGTTCATGGCAGACTGGTACCAAAATGATGGCAGAGTGCAAGCATGAGGTGGCAGTTCTGACATATTCCTTGTCACACAGTGGTCAACCAGATGTACTGAAGAAATTTTCAAACATGGATAAGAAGCTACAATAGCTCTTTTCACTTTTCTTCCCTAGAAATTGCTCTGGCTATTGTCTGTGCAATACTATCTGACAGCAGCATTAATGGAATCAAAAGAATAGTTAACCCTTATTTTACCTTTGCATTTGTTTCCTGTAGGCATACAGATAGAACTATTTAAATGTTTTTATTTTGTGAGCAATTTGTATCAGCATCCTGGAGTGTAATGTGCCATTCTTTGATGACCCAGTTTGAGTAAATTGAAATATAATTTAATTTGCTACCTTTCTGGGAGTGACCTGTAAACTTTTCCCCATCTTTTATGTTGTTTGATCGTGATTTATATTTGTCTGTAAAGCCACATGAAAAGTAAAAACAACAAGTAATTTATCTTCCACAGGTCATGTTCTGCATCCTTTCAGGATAAGCCATAAATTAAACTGCAATTTATTGTAGTTTGCATTATAGATGTTATTGTATTTTTATTCTTGTAGATTAGCTACCCAAAGAAGATTTCTTGTTGGGCTGATTAAAAGTACAACAAAATAATTAACAGCAAGTTAATTAATGTTCTCAGTTTGCCTAGTCTTTTGTGTGCGTATCTGTGTCTTTGTTCCATTTCTGACAACTAGTTATTAATAAGTAGAACTGTCCTGGTTGAATCTGATATTCTAAATTGATTGGCTTAGAATTAATACCGTAGACATATGCAAACATTTCTCATGATTTCAATATTCATTTATTTATGAAAATGTATATGGCTGTCCAACTCACTCTCAGTTACTCTGGGTGGCTTACAAAAATGAAAACCCAACATAAAACAATAAAAAGCAATAAACCCCCACCTCCCTGGTGACAAAAATCACTCAATCAAATAAGCCACTTAATGCGCTCCACATCCCATTCTGGGTTCCCCAAGTTGTTGGTCCAGAAAAGGGTGTAATTGGTGCACAACCCACAGTTGTGCAAAAGTCCTCCTGGCTATGACTCCACCTGCTCTCAAGCAGGAGTTATGAATCTCGGAGACGTCCCAGATTATGCACTGGGTCTGCCTGGGGCAGTACCTCTGACAAAAACACTAAATCAGGTGTGTGATCACTATTTCTAGTTGGGCCCTGGATGACTTTGGACAGGCTCACAGACGTCATGGTTTCCATGAAATCCTAAGCTGCCTATGACTCCCCACTCCCATGAATGGCAGATTGAAGTCCACCAGAATTATAAACCTGGAACTCCACAGCCAGCCCTGAGTGAGGTGCAGTTAGGGAAGCTGCCATATAGCCATATAGCAGCTTCCCTCACAGCAGCAGCAATCTCATGTGATCCTGAAGCACAACCTAAGAAAAAAGGTAAAAAAGCTCTCAAAAACAGGCACTTATGGAACCATGCCCACCTGGAGGCTGCCAGGGATTCTCTGATGACAACATCTACCTCTTATCCCTACCCCTGTGGTCTGGGCTATTACCATATTCGATAACTCACTGGGCACATTTCTGAGAGAGCAATGCCTCCTTCCAGACCCAGCCAGGTCTGGGTCTTACAAGCCATATCAGCCTTCTCTGCAAGAATCAAATCAGCAATAAGGCAAGCCTTATTTCAGGCTGATCTGGCATTTAAAAGCAGCAGCCTGAAATCCAGGTGCCCACAGATATGCTGATCAGGTAAATGAGGTGACTGTAAAGGAGCAGAACGTGAGACTGGCTACTGAATACCAAGTTTGCATTCCTCATGAGGACCTCCCCTTGCATCCCATATCTCCTGTTCCCAACACTACTGAAGTACACTGCCTGACCATGCCTTCCCCACCAGCCATTTAATCCCCCATTCTTCAACACTCTTTTATTGATCTCCTCCACAACTAACAAACAGTCAGGGGTAAGGTAAGCCCAATAGCTACTGTAGCATTGGTTCTCAGTGCCTTCAAGCCACCACCACCCCTTTTCTAACTGCAGCAGAGGGGTCACATCCATCACCCCCTTATCCCCTAGCACTCATCCTACATCTACTCAATTCACAAACAGCATCCGGGCCAGTCACTGTGATCTACCAAGCAGGGAGACACTTCTTACCCCCAGCTCTCACCTAGGGGACAGGGACAGACAAACTCACCTGACTCTCACCAACTTATCCCCAACAACGTCAGAATAGTCTCCCAAGTCCAGATTGTAAACCACTCAAGAGATTTTGAAGAAAAGTCAGAGGAGAAGGTCAAAGACATGCTATGCTGCACTGAGAACAGTTGCAGCTGTGCAGTTCTATGATGTCTCCTGAAGCCCAGAGCCCAATAAAAATTCAAAGCTCCCACAAGCCAATTGGTCATCTAAAAATCCAGTCAGCAGCCTGCCACACTTCACAACACCAGAGTCCATGTGAGTAGGTCCAGCTGCCAGCAAAGACCAGGAGATCCCATCTCTTGCATCAGCTCCACCTCCATTATGCCAAAGCTGCAGTTGCTAATTCTTGAATTCTTGGAGTAGGGTTTATCTCCAGCTGATCACAGCACAAAGAAGGTGTCAGGGTTCCAAATAGCATCCAAAATTAAATCAGAGTCCGAGTCAAAGTATTCCTCAAAGTCCCAATTTATTAGTAGAGCCATGTTGGTACATCTGGGTGAAACCCGAATCTGAAGTCCTCCGGGTTTCACCACCCAGTTGAAAGTTCAAGTCCTTGCCCCCACACCCACAAATCTATCACATTGTTCAATCTCCAAATGCCATGCTGGCAGATTCCACCCATCTCCTTCTGTGCAGAGGTGCAGTGACAAAGGATGACCTTGGCTTTCTAGAAAGAATTTGTTATGGCTACATACTAACAACCTAATATAATCCCCCCTCCCATTTTCCCACAGTAGAAAATGCATAGTAGAATAGTGTAAAGTGTGGCAGGTCAAAGATCCCAATAAAATGGCTTCGGCCTGACAGAAGGTAGCACACCAGGATCCAGTGAAGTCCAGGGGAGTCCAGCGGAGCCACACAATCATAAATTGGTCACCTTCTCTCCTCAATCTCTGTCTCTACTTCCAATAACCCCTTTACAATCTCTCCACTCTTCAAATTCTCTGCTTCTCTGCTCCTCCATTTCTCTGCCAATTCTTCAGTCTCTCATTAAGCTTATCATGCCTGTCTTCCTTCTTAGTGACATGCCTCTTCATTTCCATAAGCCAGTCTCAACAACTGAAATCCTTCCAAAATCTCCCTTTGCAAAATTCTTTCAGAGTTCCATCAACAAACATGCACATGTGCTGCTGCCATGTTAAATAATAAAGTTAAAAGTATTAATTATATTGGGGCTCCATCGTTCACTGGAAGGGTGAGGTTCCTGCCATTATTCAGTGGATTACACACATTAGTAGTATAAACTACCTCTATTGCTATAATTGCCTAGATTTCAAACTAGCTACCATTATCAGTGTGTGATAGCATCTAATCAATGCACAATCTATCATTCAAATCCCTTGAAAAGACTATCAGCAAATGTAATACATAGTACTTCTTTGCCTTGGTAAAGCAAAATGTCTTGACATGTGACCCAGGGGTGGGATTCTACTGGTTCGGACTGGTTCAGGCGAACCAGATGCTCTGACGATCAGCTGGGAGCGAACCAGTTGACTCCGATGATCAGGTGGGCCCGCCCACCTGCCCCTGCGCTTTACTGACCGATATCTTTTCTGCTGATTCACGTGGCAGAGTGGATTGCTGCGCCTCAGCTGTGTTTCTCCCCAGCAGTAATGCAGAAGGTAAGTTTTTGTAAAACTGTGCATGCGCGTGCAGCGAAGCGCATGATCACCGAACCGGTTGTTAAACCGGCAGGATCCCACCACTGGACATGTCAATACAAAGCATTGTATCCAGGTGTAGCATCAATGTGATGCAGAATGATGCTGTTTGAACATCTCTGTTTTGTGGTTCCTGCCCCATGGTGACTGTCAACTGTCAATCAGCCAAAAAAACATAGTATACTCTTCCTCAACTATTTGTTTGGTTAATTTGACATGCTAGAAAAGAATTACAAGAGGTGAAATTCAGCTCCTCTTGAGAGTAGCAGGTTGGAAGACTAGAAGTACATTATCCTTGAACAGTTCTGACATTATACCAATCACATTGTGCTTTGGTTCCATTTGAAGAAGAGAACTAAATCCATAGCTCTTCCTATTAATGTTTCATGGAATGCAATTATTAGAGGAATGAAGCTTGATGCAATATCAGAATGATTGTGACTCAATTCCCTTAGATTTTTTCCATCAGAGCCTCCTCAAATTTAATGTTCCTAAACTATGTAAGCAAAACATGACTCATAACTAGCTACCACTTTCCCCTTACTCCACAGAAACAATGCTATCAAGGCATACCTGATAGTGAAGGTAAGGCAAATCTCTTAATGAGGAAGGTTTGGGGCAGCTTGGAAGCTAGATGTTGTTTCCTCTAGTAGGAAGACAAGCTTATCCTTAATTTCACATGCAGCATACGATAGAGAAAGATTATGTTTTCTGTTGCCCAGTCTTCCAGCCTGTTTCTTGTGTTCTCTATTCTTCTTGTTGGTTCTTCTGACACTTCTCCCTGGAGACTTATTGTGCTTGGGAAGAGCTGTCTTCTCCACTCCTATCTTTTCTTCTCTAAAAAGAAATCTCAAGGTAATCTAGTTTAAGGAAAAGAGTGAAAAATAATAATCCAGTCCTAGGAAAGCAAAAGTGTGAGAAAGGAACACAAAATAATCCCAGCTTGATTGTTTGGTAGTTGAAGTGGCAGAGAGAAAATAGGACAGACTTTCAAGATCAAAGTGGGCTTTTTGAGGTATCTCATTGAGGAGATAGTTATTAAAAAGTAATGCTGCTTTATGCTTTATTGTTGTAGGTAGGATATAATAACAGAATCTGTTATGGGAAGATCTCTCTCTCTCTCTCTCTCTCTCTCTCTCTCTCTCTCTCTCTCTCTCTCTCTCTCTCTCTCTCTCTCTCTCTCTCTCTCTCTCTCTCTCTCTCTCTCCTCCTTACATTCTGGGCCAAGCACCGTATGGGTGCTGAGGAAACTGAGTCCATTGACAACCAGTCCACTGGGAAGATCCCATAATTCAAGTCTAGAGAGGTAAACCACTCTGTGGCAGCATTTATTCAAAAGCCATTTCCATCTTCCAACTTCATCACTGCCAATTCTTCCAAACTTGGTGCACTCACCACCATTGCCAATTGGTTGCTTTAGGAATGACAACCTTGGGAAATAGGATTTATTTCTGAAAAAAATTGTGATTGGCTGCCATTGTCTTACTGTAAGCCTATTGTTGTGCTGATACACAGGGAAAGAAGCAAATAAATTAGTACAGAGGAAACATAAATGAAAGTAGAATAAATGAAAACAAGTAAATGAGCAGGTAATTACCATAATAAATTACTATATATAATGGTAATAGAAAGGAGAGTTGTTCTTCGGAGGGAAATATTATGTTTCTTAGTGTAAGAAAGGTGATTAGAAGATGGGTGTCAACTTGCAAAGCTTTCCAGACCAGCTTTCAAGTTGCCATAAGCAGGAAGGGGGAGAACTGACGGACCTGCTTGGCTGCCTCAACTGAAAATACATTCCACACATGCCTTTCTACAGATTGCATCCCAGGCTACCACAGTCAGCAGGAGGGGTGTGGATTTTACAGCCAGCCAACGTGTTCCATTGGAGAATGTGATTTATGACACACCTAGGGAGGAGGGGGAGACAGGGTCATGGGGGTCCGTAAATTACATGGGGTCAGAGCTGTAAGAGTCAGCAGGAATTTTGCTCCTAATAAATGACTGGATTTCTTTTGAAACTTGGCTCGAGGCTCATGAATTAATTAGGGCATCTTCTGGAAACTTCATAATGGGCTTGGGTCTAAAAGCCATGTGGTCTTATCCATTTCTATATGGAATGACCACAAGCTGCATGTTTTGAGCAGCCCCCAAGAGTGACCACCTACATTTTTTCAAACAGATGAGTGCTATCAAATAGTATTAGAGGAGAAATGGATGCTGACTGATAAAGCTTATGCCTTGTGTGAAAGATGTTCCCAAAGCACTCCCCAGAATTTCTTATTAAAAGGATCAGGCAGAGAAAGTGGATTATTGATGCTATTTGCAGCAAACAGTAGTAAACCAAAATGGATAAATAATCTGTGGTGGAGTACAAAACGGCTTTCTATGTACTGTTTGTTACCACTTTGGGAGTGAAAGTAGAATGCCATGAATTCCATTAGTGCACTAGCATTTTAAGTTCCTCCCCCCTCCACTTCTCTCTGTCTCTCTGTCTCTCGAATTTGGAAACACAAAACTATTTGACATTTAGGAGAGCTTCTGGTGTACCATAAGAATGAAAACAGTAGTTACAGTAGCATCTATAATACTTGGACTCTTTAGAACCTGACACATATAATAATAACAGAGTTGGAAGGGACCTTGGGGGTCTTCTAGTCCAACCCCCTGCTTAGGCAGGAAACCCTACACTACTTCAGACTTGTCCAACATCTTCTTAAAAACTTCCAGTGTTGGAGCATTCACAACTTCTGGAGGCAAGCCGTTCCACTGATTAATTGTTCTAACTGTCAGGAAATTTCTCCTTAGTTCTAAGTTACTTCTCTCCTTGTTTAGTTTCCACCCGTTGCTTCTTGTTCTACCCTCAGGTGCTCTGTAGAGTAGTTTGACTCCCTCTTCTTTGTGGCAACCCCTGAGATATTGGAACACTGCTATCATGTCTCCCCTGGTCCTTCTTTTCATTAAACTAGACATACCCAGTTCCTGCAACCGTTCTTCATATGTTTTAGCCTCCAGTCCCCTAATCATCTTTGTTGCTCTTCTCTGAACTCTTTCCAGAGTCTCAACATCCTTTTTACATTGTGGCGACCAAAACTGAATGCAGTATTCCAACTGTGGCCTTACCAAGTGGCATTATAAAGTGGTATTAACACTTCACATGATCTTGAGTCTATTCCTCTGTTAATGCAGCCTAGAACTGTGTTGGCTAATATTCCCAAATGCCAGGTTTTTTTTATTCATGTCTTGGCAGACCACAAGAGTTAAATCTCTAGAAAATGGAGCTGTGGTTTGCTCCTGTCATCAAATCAAATTCTGTCATCCCTTCAACTCTTTCAAACTTCAAACAGGAATGTCTAATGCTAAATTTCCCTTCATGAGAAGGATCAAATGCTGTCTGGTAACAACATGAGAAATAAGATATTGAAATCAAGCACATCTGAACATCAACTATTCAGCAAGGTTTTCAGAATAGTTCTTTTGAGAATTTTTATATCCAATATTGGATATAAATTTTCCCAGGGGATAATTTTGGGACATTTTAGGTGAACACGTTCATTGGCTTTCCATGCAATGTAATAATGGTTCTTCAGTCTGTTTGCATATCCCTTGCATGGGCTTTCAATACTATACCAATAAAGTTTTAAAATGTGTGTTCTGTGGAAGCACCAAATAAAAAGCTAATACATTCTGCATCCCTATACTACAGCTTCATTTGCCCATTGATCTTTTCATAAAGGAAGCCTTGACAGATAACAGAAAGATACTTGCTTTCTTATTTATACACATAATCTAGACAAGCTCTCATTTTTGAATCATAAATTCTTCTTGTTCACATAAATAAAGAGTAATTTGGCACAGGGAGACACAAACAGTCAGAGTGGGTATAACTGAGTAATGGGCTCTCAGTTTTTCTGTAAATTAGGAACGCCTGGTTTGTCATCCAACAAGTTGTCTCCATCAATTTCCTTTTTTAACGCCACACTAGTGCTCCCTAATAAAGCTTCCTATCCATTTCAGATCTAATCATGTATAACATAAATCCCACATAAGAGAGACTGCATAAGATCACCAAAGTGGTTTTCACGAAGATGTGAAATTGGCAAAGTAAATTCTTTTTCCTCCCTTTTTTTAATCTTCTTAGTTCACATAGACACATTACAGATATCCAGATAGCCTGAGGAAAGAGTGGCTTAAATCTAATGTTCTACAATTAGTATTCTACTTATTCAACAAGACTTTCACATGTTCTCCTTTCCCGTATATTTCCCTACCTCCCTATTTGTCTCTGGCAGTTTCCTGGAACTTTTGAGGCTGCAGATTGAGGTAGAAACTGTATCTTTACTCTTAGCAGGATGCCATTGGGGGGGGGGGACTCAGTGCATTGTAATCAGCTGGATTTTTTTTATCACAAAATACTCAGAGTGGATAACAATAGCTTAGAAACCAAAATATAATTTTATTAGTACAAGTCCATTCATTCACAAATAGGTTGTTTTGACTTACTGGAAGAACATCGTAAGTGTTTATCTGTTTACACAAGGCTTTGCTTGAGACTTTTCGGAAGCTCACTAAAGGTTATATATTATCTTCTTCAACTGTGTTTCTTATATCTATGGAAATAGGGCCTGGATACCCGAGGGAATGCCTATCTTCAACTGTTTCTGCCTACCTGCTACATTTTGGCAGTGGTAGGGATGCTCCTTTCTATTAAATGGCATCTTATGGGACAGACAAAGCAGGTCTCCCAGAGGTGGGCTGCTGCTGGTTTGGACTGGTTCACCCATAGCAGTAATTCTGACCACCGGCTGGGGCCACCTACCTGCCCCAGTGCTATCCCTTCCTATATCTCTCTGGCTTGCTCGCCCCGCCCACGCAGCCCAGCTGATTTCCACGCCTCGCCCGCTCTACTCACCATGGCTGCCCGAGGAGGTGTGCTGGAAGCCGCAAGCATGAAATCACCGTGTGTTGGAAGCAGCACGCAAGCACATTTTTGGTTCTGCATTAGGCGAACCTGTTGTTAAATTATGTGAAGCCCACCTCTGAAGTCTCTTGGGTCATGGCCCCTGCCCTCTGACACTGCATTCTTCCTGAGATATGAACTGCACTGGAGACTTGGCATTGGTCTCGGGTGTGGAGGTGATGTGTTTGTGGAAGCTTCTGGTTTGGTTTGATTTGTTACTGTTTGTTTCAGTGTGTGCTCTCTGTGGAGTTGCAAGTTTTTAACTGCCTTTATTGTTTTGTAGTTGTGTTTGTAAGCTTTCTTGAGTCTGTGGAAATTTGAAGCTACTTTAAATAAATAAATAAATAAATAAATAAATAAATAAATAAACAAACAAACAAACAAACAAACAAACAAACAAACAAACAAACAAACAAACAAACAAACAAACAAATGCTATATATATTGTACATCCCATATTGTGATATGATGCAATGTGAACATTACACAAGTAGGAATATGTGTGCTACTTCACAACTGTCTTAGAATGTCCAGATGCATCTATGTGATTATATCAACATCTAGCTAGTAAGCAAAGGAAAAATGAATTTTAACCTAGAAAGCTAGAGAAAAAAATACAGGTTTTTTTTTTGCATTTTATTAGCTACACCTTCACTGAAATAATTTATAAATATTATGAACTGCATAGAGAACTGTAGAGAATTGTATTATTGCATTTCACAATTCCCTACAACTTCATCAAAGCCACTGACATTTATTGGATGGATATATGTCAACTAACTCTGTATCCATCTAATGGAATAGTATAGTCCAGCCTATATTTTGCCAATTTTGTAAACTGTAGAATCTCATGGGACTCACATCTTCAAAGATTTGAAACGGCACAAATAAGTGGTTTTCCAGATGCAAACCAATATTTATTAATTTAAAACATTTATAGTCATCCATCTTGTACCAAACTCTGGGAGGGGCTCATAACCAAAAGATGAAACCCCTTGCCCCTCCCCAAATCCATAGCTATACTTTCACATATAGCCCACAAATTCACCTGAATAGTGTTACCTATCCCAACATGCAAATAGGAAATTATAATTTGTGCAAATGATCAGAATCAGAATAGAACTTAAATCAGCATATCACTTAATCAGAATCTCTCTTAAAGCTGTTTTGTTTGCAGTCATGTTTAGAGTCAGAAAGATAGTGGGGAGTGAGGAAAGGAGGTAAGAGAGGAGAAGAAAGCAGCTAGAACGTAGAACATAGAATAACAGGGTTGGAAGGGACTTTGGAGGTGTTCTAATCCAGTGGTTCTCAACCTTCCTAACCCGCGACCCGCCCCCGCGCCCCTGCCGCGCCCCCCACCCCACCACCACCATTTGGGTTCTTTTACCATCTGTGCATGTGCAAAGCGTTCTGCGCATGTGCAGAGGGTAAAAGAACCCAAATGGCGGCGTCTGGGCGAGTCTCCAGACCTCTGTGAAAGGGTTGTTCGACCCCAAAGGGGTTGCGACTCCCAGGTTGAGAACCGCTGTTCTAATCTAACTCCTTGCTCCAACAGGAGATCCTATTCCAAACAAATAATTGTCCAATTTCTTCTTGTAAACTCAAGTGATGAGGAGCACTCACAGCTTCTGGAGGTAAGCCGTTCCACTAATTCATTTTTCTGTCAGGAAATTTCTCCTTAGTTCTTTTTTTTTCCCCAATAAATTTTATTTGTTTTTGGTCTTTCAACACCTCATGTCGTGAGCATTTGCTTTCTGAGTTTCATACATCCATAGAATATTCTTAACAATATTTTTTTGTTTTTAAAAAAATTACAATCCATTGTCATTTCATTTTCAATATAACTCTCACATTTCTTTCCCTCTTAATATCTGTCTTTAGTCTTTTCCCCCTCTTATTTTATCCCTATTTTAATTCCAACAATCAAAGATGTTGTCCTTTTCCAACTTATATATTTCTAATATTAATATATTTTACTTCACTTATTTCCTAAACAATAATCAAAAATCTGCTTATAATTTCTTTATCCTCTTTTCCACATCATTACTTTTTAGTACAAACTAATTTTATCTTCTTCTAACAATCATTCAACACTTTTATCTCTTATATCCCATACAAAACATATTTCAAAATTACATATTTTCAATCTTCATATTTTCTTCTATTTTTCAATCTTCATCTTTTCTTATGTTATTTTATAACTTCATTTCTATATGTTATTCATACATCTATTTTATCCTTGTTAAACATACACATTAACACTAATTATTATCTCATATATCCCATACATATATTTCAAAGTTACATATTTTCAATCTTCATATTTTCTTATATTATTTTATAATTATAAATCCAATATATATGATAGTCAATTTATAGTAAAGCAGATTCAACTTCCAGTTCAAGTATCAATGTTTTTTTTCTTTAAAATAGATTATCATTCCAAAACCACATCTTCTTTTAAAACTTCCAAGAAAAAACTTTTTGTTTTCCTCCTAGTTCCCAAACGTTTCACAATTTTAGCTTGCTTGACCCATCGCTAATCTTTAGCTTCTTTATTTCTCCTCCTCGTATTTTTGGGGTTGTTTTTAAAAAGCAAACAGTCCTTTTTATCCCAGATCGCAAATCACGCATTTTTCCTCCTGCTCAGTCTTGTTAATTCTGGTTCTCCTTCAGCTTCATGGCAGCCATATTTGCTTCCACAGCTCCGCTCCATTGGCTAGGGGCTTGCCAGTTTGGGGAGGGGAGATGTGGCTCCCCTCTACCCTCCTGGAAGTCCCCCTTCGCTTTGCCCCCTCTATGAGGGGGCTTAGATCCAAATTCGGACCCTCAGGTGTGGAGTGTTTGGAGCCGGCAGTGGAGGTCGCAGTCCCGGCTTCCGATATCGCCGAAGGAGGAACCGGAAGTCTTTTCTCTTTAGTTCTTGACTGGATCTCTCTTTAGTGACATTCCACATGTTACTTCTTGTCCTTCACTCAGGTGCTTTGGAGAATAGGTCGACCCCTCTTCTCTGTGACAGCTCCTCAAGTACTGGAAATATGGGCCTACCTAAATCCCTCTTGCAATTGCTGCTGTTCAGCCAGGAACCTCCTATTCTATATCTGTGCATTTGTTTTCTTACCAAACTATAAGACATTATACGAAGTATAAGGTGTTGGTGATTACTTTTAAAGCCCTATATGGTGCAGGGCCAGAGTACCTTCGGGACCGTCTCCTACCATATACTTCCCTACGACCAGTTAGGTCACACAGGGTTGGCCTGCTACGGGTTCCGTCGGCTAGACAATGTCGGCCGGGGGGCCATGGGCGAGGGCCTTTTCTGTGGTGGCCCCTACTTTGTGGAATCAGCTACCCCCCGAGATCCGGACTATCCCCACCCTATTGGCCTTCAGGAAAGCTGTGAAAACCTGGCTTTTCCAGCAAGCCTGGGCCTAATGGACAATAGATGTAGGCCCATGAGTGTTTGTATGACTGAGTGTTTTTTTAATGTTTTATTGTGTTTTTAACCCTGTTTTTTAACTGTTTTATATTGATATTGTTTATATTGTTTATATTGTTGTTAGCCGCTCAGAATCCCTGCTAAGTTGAGCGGCATACAAATATAAGTAATAATAAATAAATAAATAAATAAATTACTTTTCTCACAACTTAATTGTAATGTGTTGGATAGGGTCCAGTGTTCAAGTCTATAAAGATCCTTCTGTATCTTTTAAAGTTTTGATTATTTCCCCAGCTTGTGCCATGTGCAAATTTAATGAGTTCCCCTTCTTTCCCCTTGTCTAAAACATTTATGAAGATGTTGAAGAGTAGTAGGCCTAAAACAGAACCTTGAGGTATGCTTCCCTCCATTTAGATGTAATTCCATTGAAAGTTACACATTGAGTGTGGTTGGTCAGCCAGTTGCAAATCTATTTGGTGGTGATGCTGTCTATCCCACATTTTTCTATCTTATAAAGAAGTAAGCTGTGGTCTACTTTGCCAAATATTTTACTGAAATCTAAGTAAACTATAACCATAGCATTTCCCCAATCCACTAATTTAGTCACTTTCTCAAAAAAGACAATAAGGTTTGTCTGGCATGATCTGTTTTTAACAAACCCATGTTGGCTTCTAGGAATTTCTTTGCTCATTTCTATGCTCACAAATCCACACAAATCCATATCTTGGTTATCTTTTCTAGGATTTTTCCAGGTATTGATGTCAGGCTGATTAGTCTGTAATTTCCTGGATCCATTTTTTTCCCTTTTCAAAAATTTGGAACCACATCAGCTATGGTGATCTCCATGAAAAACCCCTAGCATTGTACCTGGGTAAAGAATTGAAGACAGATTGGCCCATTGATTGCCTCCACTGACTTAATTAATCTAATTGTATTTTACTGCTGCTTCAGAGTAACTAATAATTTCAGGAATGAATGAATATTTTCCAGCCAGATGATCCATCATAGCGACATTCAAACTCTATATGTTAAAAAAGAAAACGCATGAGATGTGACTGTTCCATAGAGTCTTGATATTGAAAAATGTTATGCAAAGCTCTTGCTTGACAGGAGATACCATAAACTGAATCCAAAGCATTTATTTTACTATTCTAGGAAAGCCTTGTCTGTCAAATTTTACTTGCTGTCCAACTGTTAAATGAACAGAATGTAACTTATAAAAAGGAAACATGCCTGTCTTTTTATGACCATTCCAATCTGCACAGTTTATGACCTAGGGATAGTTTGTCCTTTTCCACAATCTCTAAGTAGCATCACACTTGGATGAAATAAATACTTATTTTTCAGAACTCCATATTTTAAGTTGGGTTCATGTTTACTTTTTAAAACACTTTCTCATTTGAGCCTCACTTCCTTCTCTTAATCCCTAACCGCGATGATCTCAACAGGGATTACAAATCAGAAATGTTCCTGGTTCATACAAAGTGAACACAACCCTTAATGCTTAACTATGATTTTTCAAGTGGAACTATGGAAGTCTAAGTGAAACTTCACCTTGGGAACTAAATGAAATCAGACCAATTTCCCCAGACAGATGGTAAATGTTTTGTGGCTGACATGTTTAGAAAATTGATTGTTTCTTTAATCCCATTGAGTCCAACATTAACTGCAGAACACATGGTTAGCAAAGAGATGGGAACAGTTATAAGTATCTTTTAATGCTTGCAGATGAAGGGAACAGACAGACAAATAGAAAGGAAGGAGAATATATTCAGCAAATTAGACTTTTTTAAAAAAAAGTTTTATTAATTTTCTATTGTTTACATTTGTTAGTGCTTAATAAACATCATGTTGTCTGGGTTATTTTATTTTCTTAGCAGTACAGATTACATTCTTAATCTCCATCCCTTTTTTCCAACCACTGGTAGAGTAAATTCCATGTTTGATAATATTCTGTATCTTCTTTCTGTTTAATCTTCAATGTAAGTCTGTCCATTTCTGCACAATCCAGTATCTTAGTTTACACTTGATAGTCTATTGACTAAAGATTGCTTATTTCAATCTACAGTATGTGATTTAATTCTTGGGTGGTTACCATTAGTTTTCATCACCAGATGCGAAGTACCATTTCTGGTCAAACTCCAGACAACCCATAGCTGGCAGCACTGAATTTGAGCTTTCTATGTCTTTTTGTTCACATCCTAGTACTTTTCAAGGGTTGGATTTTGGGGGGGGGCACTCAGACATGATAATTCTAGATATCACTATAGGGATTGCTTGTGTTTAAAGCCAATCCATTTTTGCAAAATACTTGTCAGTTGACCAAGGAAAAACTTGCTGGCTTGCTTATGTGGATTTAAAAGCAAACTGGTGGGTAGAAATAAAAAAGAGAAATTGAATATTCATCCCTGGAAGTGATTCTAACAGGTGTCCTACCTACGCCCTTTTTTGTGTAATTATTCAAATGGAAGTAATGCCAGACTTCTCTGCATCTTACCACCATGCCCACACACTCCTACCACTATTTTAAAGACTTAAAGTAAATCATGTTACTCAATAGGTTAGGGAAGGAAAAGTAATTGTACTGCAAAAATATTCACCCCCCAGTCAATATGCTGGTATGCATAGTGCCATTATGTAAGTTGTCGAAATATATATATGTGGAATTTTCTTTTTGCTTTTGGATAAAGCAAAATGTTTCTAACTGGATTATGGATTGTTTTTCTTTAGTTCTTTAAAGAGAGTAACTTAAATTACATCTTCCTAGTGTGTTCCGTACAATTATTGTGTGTATATGAGAGTGTGTAGGAATCACTTTCTGTGCTGTTTTCTTATTTTATACTTTTTATGTAGCAAAAACTTATAAAAAATAAATTAAAAATGTAAATTTGTGAGGTTTATGAAGTCAAAAAAGGTTTTTTTTTAAGATATGTTCAAAATAAAATAATGAGAAGTGAAGGGGACTGAACATTAATGGGCAACAAAGAAAAGACAATGCTGCTTAGCAATTTCGGCTCAGTCTTTTTCAAAAATAAACATGCCTTACATTTTAAAAAAAAGTATCAGTAGACATCACTGAAGCTTTGTGGAAGCATGTTGATATACTTAACTTCCTTTAAATGAGTTGAAGCATTCCTATAGTGTAGACCGTGGTTCTCAAACTGTGGTCTAGGAAACCCTGGGTGTCAAAGTCAAATAAATATTTTAAGATTTCTCAATTTAAATTTCTAATATGATCAATATTGGTAGATATAACCCACAAAAACTGAAGCTTTTTGGAGTCCTCAATCATTTAAAAAAATGAAATGGATCCTGAGAACAAAATTTTTGAGAACCCCTGCCATAAACTCATCTATAATCTGGCTGAATCTTTCTATGTTTTGGGGAAATCCTGGAGAACAGCCAAAATGTATAATGGCTGAAGGAGACTAAACGTTGGCTCTATTTTCAAAAATGGTGATACAAAGCCAGTTTTGTCTAGTGATTAAGAGCCTCAGGCTGGATGGTTTTAGGCCAGTCATTCTCTCTCAACCCAACTCACCTTAGAGGGTTGTTGTTTTGGGGAAAATAAGGGGGGGGGAAATATGAGGCATTTTAACACCTTAAGTTATTTATAAAAATAATAAAGGTGAAATTTTAAAAAAGCAGTTTTCAGACTTCTACAGAGTATATAATCTAACATCGATACTGAGAAGATTTTACCATTGAGCTTCCTATAAATGCTATAGTAGCAGAATCCAGCGTGGATTTGTCAAAAATAGTTCACATCAAACTAACCTAAGCTCCTTTTTTGATTGAGTATCTTCCGTAAGAGATTTTGATATAACCTGACTTTAGCAAAGAATTTCATGACATACAGATTATTAAGCTAGCTAAATGTAGGCTAGATGGCAGAAAATGTGAGTAGACATTCAGAAAGTGCTCATCAGTGATTCATAATCATATTGGAGAGAGGTAATAAATTCAATAACCAAAAATTCAGGTTTGCTATTCATGTATATTGTTATTAATTACTTGAATGAATAGGTAGAAAAAAACATTTATTAAATTTACAGGTTCCATAATTGGGTAAGGTAGCAAATATTGCAAAGACAGAAATGAAACTCTTTTATTAGAAATATCATTTGAAAGTAACACAAATAAATGTTATAAAAACAAATGCAAAGTTCTTCATGTAGGAAATAAACACACAAATGTATAGGATTTAGTCTAGCTAAATAATACTTGTGAAAAAATATATTGGAATAATAAATGATTGCAAACAGAATATCAACTAGTTATGTGTGCTGGCTGTAAAAAAAATAAAACCTACAATTTAATTGCTTGGACAACAAAAGTGAAATAAATGCACTTTATCTTGCTTTGATCAGACCATTTAGAGTGTTGTGTTTTGTTCTGGGCACCACACTTGAAGGATTTGGAAAACTGGAACAGGCAGGTTCTGGATGATCAGAAAAACAAATTATAGAGAGACTAAAGAAAATTAAAAGTAAAGCCAGATTTCTGTAGCGGTTAAGGCATCATGGTAGAAACTGGGAAACATGGGTTCTTCTAGACCTGCCTTAGATCTAAAGGCAACTCGGTGACCTTGGATTCGTCACTTTTTCTCAGCCCTGGGAAAAAAATTAAATAGCAAACTCCCACTCACAACTTGCCAAGAAAACTACAGGGTTTGTCCAGGCACTTTCTGACAATCAAACATGATTGAATGGATGAAAAAAGGAAGACTGAGAAAGGATATGATGGTCCCTTTTCAAATACATGAAAGAGAATGTGACACAGAAGGCCAAGGTACAGGACATGCATGAATACATTTAAATTACAGGAAGACAGATTCCAATTGAATGTTAGAAAAAATATTTCCTAACAATAAAAGTATTTTAACAGAACCAGTTATAGAGGGTGGTGATGGATTTCAGTTCATTGGATGTGCTCAGACATCAGTGGCTGAAAAGCTGTTTGCCGGTAAATCTTTAATTTGATTTTTGTACTGAACAGAGAATTGGATACGATAACCTCAACAGTCCTGCTCAGTTCTATAACATGATTCTATTGGTGAAATATATTTAATTAAACGTGCATATTTAGGTTATTTAATGTACGGTATGTATTTTAAAGCTATTATACATTTTTTGGCTCCAATAAAAGTTTACAGTATTTAATTTCATGTGTTATTCTGCCAGGAGAGAATGAAACCAGGTAGCAACACAAACAAAATCAATCACCCAATAAATTTTCAGAGGATATATAACTTTTGTTTCCCTTCTCAGGTATCTGGTGGGTGTGAATTTGTGGTGTGGGTAATGACAAGGAGCCAGCCTCTGTTCTTCTATATCTGCACTTTTGGGGAGACATATTTCACAGAAAAGACTGTTTGTTGCAGGATTTGATGTGTTTGCCAGAGAGCACTAAAAGAAAATGAATGATGAGGAAAGGCCGAAAAGGCTGCTTCAAGGAAAAGAAATGAGAAGCAAGCAGAACCATTTTTACTCTAGAATAGGCTATCTAGGGCAGCAAGATTATTTTATGCACAAAAAAGGGAAGGACACTGTGATTCCCACGATGGACAGAGAGCTGCAAAAAATTGATGGAGTTAGCAGAGATGGCTAAATTGACTGCTTTGATTAAAGAAAATAACACAATCTTGTTTCCACTTGGAAACTGCCTTTGGAATTTGTGCTTGAGATGAAAAAAAATGGAAACTTTGATTTTGGGTTTTGCTGATTAAATAGGTTTGGTCCTTTAGAAATGGCTAGTACAGTGATGGCGAACCTATGGCACGCGTGCCACAGGTGGCACGCGGAGTCATATCAGAGGGCACGCAAGGCGTTGCCCTATTTCAGCTCCACGGGCAAACCGGAAGTTTGGAAAAAAACGCACTTCTGGTTTGCCGTTGGGCTGTTTTTTGCACTGCGGAGGGTTCAGGGAAGCTTCCTGAAGCCCCAGAATGCAAAAAGCAGCCCAACGGGCAAACCAGAAGTGCGTTTTTCCAAACTTCCGGTTTGCCTGTTTTGCCGTTTTTCACCATTCCTGGCTTCAGTAAGGCCTTTGCGTGGGGGTGGGGTGTGTGCGCATGCGCAGGGGGCAGCGTGGGGGGGTTGTGCGCATGCGTGGGGGGAGGGAATCAGTGTGGACATGCACACACACACACACCCTTTTGGCACGCGAACCAAAAAAGGTTCGCCATCACTGGGTTAGTACATACTATTATATAAAAGTAAAAAGTTGAGGGTTCATAAGATTATCTTATTCTACTCCACCAAAAGGAGTCAGAAGTCATTGCTTTTCCCTCCAACACACCCTGCACTTTTCTCCCTTCCCCTTTTTCTCCCCTATTTTACCTTCATTTTTCTTTATATTTTTGTATTTTATACTTTGTTACATTAATAAAAAATTTGAACTAGTGGCTCAATTCAAAGTAGGGGTTAGTGTTGGTTTCAATCTTTAAAGATCTAAATGTTTAAATCCTAACCTCCGAGAGACCATCTATCTTGTGAAAAATGAGCAGTACTCACGAAAACTTCTGCTTTTTAATAAAAATTTGTCAATCAGAAAGGGCGCTATTAGACTTCTAATTTTTTGCCACCAAACATAACTCTCCTACAACATTTTTTTCCATTATGAACTGCTCAGATTTTAAAATATCCAAGACAGTCTCTTCTGAATTTGGTGTCCCTGTTCTTAGAGGCACATCTTCATGCATTACTAGCATACCCACTCCTATGCCATGTTTTTAACAATTATGATTTGATTATTCATATTTTATTTATTTGCATTCTTTACCTTAAAATTTATTTCCATTTTTTCTCTTTTGTCCTCTGTATATACAGTATATTTTTAAATATATATTTAATATGTATAATATGTATTTAAAATTATAGTAACCTTGAGCATTCAATTTAAACAAAACAGCAAAATATAAATCAAGTGAATAAAGTCTCTAACTCAGAAACTCTTAGATCCAAAATATCCTGGCTAATTCAAATGAACCTAAAGACTTTAGTTAACCTTGATTCAATCTGACCATATTCAGAGCTTTTATGATGTCCTTGTATGCAACAATAAATCTACATACTAAATGCATGTCTGAGATGCTATCTTATGAGATTTCAAATTATTTATTGTGCTATCATATGCAATAGTGTCCCCAAGAAAATATTGCTGGCCCCTTATATATTTGATGAATAGCATGATATTTCACCTACTCTGAGTAGGTAGTATAATAATAAAAGTTGAGAAAGAATTACAATCCCAGCTTCTCCACTGCTTAACTAACAATACTGAATCCTAGTCTAGAATTATGGATCTCACCATTGCTTCTTTCAAAGCAGCAGAAAATTCTTCCAGTAAAGAGTTAATAATGTCATTGGTACAATACAGTTTATGAGTAAATTTATAAGCCAAGCAGGAAAGAGTCTTGTCTCATGTTAGCATTGCTTGTAGGCCCACAATCCTGAATCCAGGCATCCCTCTGCAGAGCCTCTACAGATGAATAAACACAGTCTGCTGATCTGCTGAAATTGCAAGCCAGAAATTCAGTCCCAAACTTGCTTCCCAATTAATATTTAAAACAAGAGAAATTGAACTTTTCCCCTACAACAAATAGGACATGGATTCTGTGGCAAAATGAGATGTCAGTGATTAGATTAGATGGTCAGACAATTAAATACTGCGAACACAGAGCTGTTATACTGCAGTGACTTTTTCTTAATTCATTCAAATATAATTGAATAGAAATTGGTTTTATATAAGCCACAGATGAAAGAGCAGAGAATCTGTTAATTATTAGCCTAGATTTCTATATCCTTCAACATTTCACAGATAGGAATAAAGGCATGGTTATAATATTCCTGTTTTAAAACCAAAAATAAAGTATATTATCCATTATAGAGATCTCTAATTAGCTGCTGCATACTCTATTTGTTTACTTTGCAATAATCTTTCCTTTTAAAAGAGACAAATGATATATTGGAAAAATATGTCCCATCCTACGTTGTTCAAAACTCAAAATATTTGTTAGAAACTGCACTGTGTCACCTGGTGCTTTGTAAGTTTATTGATATTTATGTATGATTATGCTATGAATGGACACAATTATTTTCCAGTCAGATTCAACTCCTACAACTTCTATGTGGAAAACCTGTTTACTACACCCTTTTTAATAAGTGGTTTTCCATAACTTTTAATGTGTGGTTTAAGAAATGTAAGGTCCTTTCAGAAATTCATTCTGATTTTAAGATTATGCTAGAAATACATTTATTGCAGCACAAGACAATCTATCCAAATGTATTACATTTCTTTAGATGTTTTCAAAATTTCTGCAAACTGAACAAAGATGGATTCTTGATTTGTTTTTACAATAAAACTCAAAGAAAATAAATATAATAGTGAATTTCATTTCCAAAATTCTCTTTAAAAATACTTGCAGTCTCAGAAATTAATTCTTAAAAAATAATATTTGTTAGAACTAAGCATTAAAAAGCATTTATGTTAAAATGCATTCCAAAATTCCAATGGTACTCATGATAGGTAGCCATTTGGCTACTTCTTTAAAACTTTCAGAAATGGCAATCTCACAACTTTTATATCTGAAGTTTTTCACTGTTGTATATTTGTATTTGTATTTTTGTTCTGGGAAACAAAATTTCTAGTCATATATACCAAGATTAAAATACAACTTGATCCAGCAATTTGATACAAATGTACACTGAATTTGCATGTATAATGCAGAAATGAAGTACTGGAAATTACCTCAGCAGCTTAATTCTCAATGATGTAATTAAAATTGCATTCTACGTCCCAAAGGTCATAATATAAAGAGTAAGAGAGATACAGTATAAAGTATAATAAAAATACAGGAATAACCTTGATAAAGCTATTCAGAAACAGTTAAGGGAAAATAAAAGATATCTCAGTTCTGGAGAAGGTGTAAGAAACCAACTCAAGATAACACCATCTTGATTGGATTTGGAAAGAAGACAGGCACCAAGTTTGGCAGGCTTTCAAGATTTTGTCACTGTATCCTACAACACTGAAATTGTGCTTTGGTAATCCTTGCACTGTTTCATGACACGGCTTACCTTGAAATGTTGACATAAAGCAAAAACAGAACCCTAATATCAGAAAGGAAAATAACAAGTTTTCATGAAGTTCCACATTCTATTCTGGCTTTTTTGGGGAAGAATTCTACACTGACTTGGAATTCCACTGAAATGTCTTTATTAGATTCATGAGTCAAGATAGAGACAAATCTGGTATATATCTCTTCTTTCTATTATTTTATAACATGTTCATTTGTTGCAATATAACTGAGATATTTTAGGGTTTGAGAAATAAAGAGTAAAGTTCACTTACTGTCTTTGAAGTTACTGAGCTCTGTCTGCCAGCTCTAACTTCACTGGAGTATAATGCCCCAAGCACAAGAAATATTATAGTTCCTGTGATCCTTGCTTCCTCAACAGATTTCAAGGAAAAAGTCTTTGGGTGCTTTTCAAAAATTAGTGATACTAGTACTAGAAAAAAAAATCTGCAGTTAACATCTAAAAGTGAGTAGTCAAATGTCATGCCACAGCTTAGTGAGAAATGTATTTTAAAGTTAGAATGGTTCAAAAATGGTAAAAGATGGATTGCCCTAGTTTTTAAAATTCATATTCATGTAGAATAAGAATATTAATACAGGAAAAGGTTGCTTCTCACAGACAAAACTATTGTGACAATATATGAACTCATGGAAATTCATTCAGTGTATTTTGATATCATTGTAATTTTACAACAAAATCATATTTTGTATATACCATTGTAAAGCAGAACCAGCTTGGGTCAGCATTAGCTAGTAAATACTTAAGATATCCCCAATACATAAAGAATTGTAGATATATAGCAATAGAGAAGTATTTTCCCTATTCGTATCTCCCAAATTTGCATTTGGGAAGGATTTATGTTATATAGTAAATGCTATCTTTCAAATGGATTTCTGAAGAGGTCATAGAATAGAATAGAATTTTTTATTGGTCAAGTGTGATTGGACACACAAGGAATTTGTCTTGGTGCATATGCTCTCAGTGTACATAAAAGAAAAGATACGTTGATCAAGAATCATAAGGTACAACACTTAACGATAGTCCGGGTACAAATAAGCAATCGAATCATATTAGGAACCAGTCAATATAAATTGTAAGGATACAAGCAACAAAGTTACAGTCATACAGTCATTAGTGGGAGGAAATGGGTGATGGGAATAATGCGAAGATTAATAGTAGTGCAGACTTAGCAAATAGTTTGACAGTGTTGAGGGAATTATTTGTTTAGCAGATTGATGGCGTTCGGGGAAAAACTGTTCTTGTGTCTAGTTGTTCTGGTGTGCAGTGCTCTAGAGCATTGTTTTGAGGGTAGGAGTTGAAACAGTTTGTGTCCAGGATGTGAGGGATCTGTAAATATTTTCACAGACCTCTATTTGACTCGTGCATTATATAGGTCCTCAATGGAAGGCAGGTTGCTAGCAATTGTTATTTCTGCTGTTCTAATTATCCTCTGAATTCTGTGTCTGTCTTGTTGGGTTGCAGAACCGAACCAGACAGTTATAGAGGTGAAGATGACAGACTCAATAATTCCTCTGTAGAACTGTATCAGCAGCTCCTTGGGCAGTTTGAGCTTTCTGAGTTGGCGCAGAAAGAACATTCTTTGTTGTGCTTTTTTATGACATTTTTGATGTTAGGTGTCCATTTTAGATCTTGTGATATGGTAGAACCTAGAAATTTGAAGTTCTCTACTTACAATACTAGACAACACTGTTGATACTGTGTTGTCTAGTATTGTAAGAGGTGGAAGTATGGGAGGGGTTTTCCTAAAGTCTACCACCATTTCTATGGTTTTGAGTGTGTTAAGTTCCAGATTGTTCCAGTCGCACCACAAGGTTAGTTGTTCAACCTCCCGTCTGTATGCGGATTCATCATTATCTCGAATGAGACTGATCACTGTTGTGTCATCTGCGAACTTCAGTAGTTTAACAGATGGATCGTTAGAGATGCAGTCATTGATATAGAGAGAGAAGAGAAGTGGAGAGAGCACACAGCCTTGGTGGAGCCCTGTGCTAATTGTACAGGTATCTGATGTGAAGAGGTCATCTGCAATGATCCAAAGGAAATAAATTCAGTTTAGGTGACACTTAGATATAAAAGAATTATGGGTGTGCAGGAAAAATCAATTCCACTGTTTTAGAAAAGATCTTTAGTATATCCAAAGCATTTTCAAGAGGCAACTGGACTTTCTTTGTTTTTTTTAAAAAAAAAAACATTTCACTTCTCATCCAAAAAGCTTCTTCAGTTCTGACTGAATAGTAGAAAATTGAAGGATTTATATTCCTTGCAGTCCTTCCATTCTGGAATAAAATACAATTTAAAATGAAATTGGGATAAAATCCAATAATTTAATATGTGGATAAATAAAATATGATGAAGTTATATTTCAGTGTCTTCCCTACAATCTATCCCAATCAGTGCCACATATGCCGATCTCAACCAATAGTTACTTATTTAGATAATCCTGCTTAATCCATAGGGTTCTGTTATTTGCTAATTATACTGACAATTTTGCCGCATTTAATTCCTTCAACTTCTGAAGATAAATAATATATTTAAACGTTTTGTTGCATTTTGTCAACATCAGAAAAGTGGGTTGGGGAGAGTGATGGATGGCAGCAATTACAGAAGACAGAGTTGCGTTACTATGCCATTTTTTCCAGGTATGAAATCTTCCTCTCTGAAGATTCTCTTAGTAAAAAGATTTCAGAAGGAATATTAAGGACCAGTTTACAGTGATTATGCTTAATCACTTCTTTGCACTTAGATATAAATATAGCTGGAAATTATAGTTGAGATGTTGAGATAGTCTAATGTTGCGATCTCATATATAATACAGTGTATGAACACTTTTCTGTTTAAGGGTGTTATTTTACCATATAAAATAGGTTATTACTTGCTGAAGTTGAAAGTGTCCATGAAAAACTTTTAAATTCCTTGTTGTCTGTTGTGAAGATAGAGTTTCTATCAGGGACTTTTCCAGTCCAGGATAAATCATATCAATGGTGCCACATGACTGCTCTCCTTTCTCCAAACAACATTATTTTGGGAGTCACAGTCTGAACTGATTCAAACATTTCCACTATTAAGTGGAGGTCTTTGCAAAAAAAAAAAAAGCATACTGACACCTCAGTATTCCTTGCTGGGATGTGCAGAGAGGGAGGTATAATTTTGGAAATCTATAAATATTTCCTACAACAATCTTAATTTGAATTTATCTTCACATTGTGAGTTTCAAGTTAGATCATCATTAGTGCTGCATTCTGCTGATTTTTGTTTGTAGTCTTATTGTTCTATATTAGTGACACTCCACAGTATCACTGCCATGACATGGACTGGCAGCCACATAAATAGTATAAATAAATAAATAAATAAATAAATGATTGTCCATGTATATTTTATATCACGCTTGGTTTGAGCAGGGCTATGTGTTATTGATTTGTAACAGAGCCGAGGTGGCGCAGTGGTTAAAATGCAGCATGCAGTTGAGCAGTTCAGCTGTTCAAATCTCACCGGCTCAAGGTTGACTCAGCCTTCCATCCTTCTGAGGTGGGTAAAATGAGGACCCAGATTGTTGGGGGCAATATGCTGAACTCTGTAAACTGCTTAGAGAGGGCTGTAAAGCACTATGAAGCGGTATATAAGTCTAAGTGCTATTGCTATCTGCAATTCAGTCTCTCTCGATCTATTTATTGTAGTGAATCAAACAATGAGCCATTCTGGCAGGGGTAAAATTCAATTTTTTTCCCTACCGGCTCTGTGGGCGTGGCTTGGTGGGTGTGGCAGGGGAAGGATACTGCAAAATCTCCATTCCCACCTCACTCTGGGGCCAGCCAGAGGTAGTATTTGCTGATTCTCCGAACTACTCAAAATTTCTGCTACTGGTTCTCCAGAACCTGTCAGAAACTGCTGAATTTCACCCCTGCATTCTGGCTCAAGCTATTTTTGTAGAGTAGGATCAAATCCCAAACTAGATTCTCTCTATAGCCATAGCATCAACTCTGGAATTATTTGAAAATTTATGGAGTCTAGCAAGTTTACAAAGCTCCATTAACACTCATTTCAATTTTTTAATGCAATTATTTAAGGAAAATTTTTTTTGAACTTAATGAATCAAATCCAATTTAGCCTTGCTAAGAGTAGACTTGCTGAAATCAATGACCAAATTAGTCATGGTTAATCCAAAATCTCATATCGATCTCAATGGATTTGCTCTAAATATATTAAAATTAGATTCAGCCCAAAGAGACTAAAACCTAAATAGACATTATAGCATCCTGCTGAAGCGTTTGATTCATTTTTAGTTTTTACTCATTTAGTTTCTACTCATTTGGAGAAATAATAATTGATTTTTGAGACATAAGCTTATTAAGATATTGTTTGCAAAAATATTGCAGAATGTAGAACACATAACAAACTAGGGGAACATATTTTATATATTATATATTTAATAGGGCCACTGGTATCTTAAAGCTTTGCAAACTTTCAAAACATTAAAAAAGAAAAGACCTAATTTGCAATAAGCAGAAATACAAAATAATGTTTCTAAATTGTTGCTTTGGATATATGCCAGTTCTTCTACTGGCAAACAAAGGTTGCTGTGGGCAATTTTAATCAGCTTTCCAACACAATTCTGTATTTCATCCGCTGCAACAATGAAACATACAGTAGCCTCCTTAAAAAGTAATTAAAGCCAGACCACACAATATATCTGCCCAGCATTGCCAGCCATTAAGGGGAATGATGGATGCTCCACATTAATCTTGCCACACGTATAGTTCTATATCCAATGTGAGAGAAGCAACGTGATTGTAAATTGTATCTCACAGAATAGCAGAAATCATGTCTGGATAAACTAATCCTCATTTAACTGAGCTGAGCTAATCTAATGCTACCAAGAATTGCAATAACATAATAGTCTTGCCAATAGCAATACTTCTGATAAGCATTGTTGTATACTTTACTTTTGACACAAAGTTAGCACAGACGACTTTAGCATTGAGCTCAAATGATCAAAGAGCAGTATAGGCAAATGAATAAATATTATTTCCCTCTGATGCTCCTCAACTTTATCCAAAGTGTGTTATCTTATTTCTGTTCAAAACACAGTGGGACGGTCTATCACAAAACAAGTGGCACTCCGCCAACCCCTGGTCCTTCTCCTTATTCTGAGTGTGCATTTTTTATTTTTTATTTTGCTGAAATAGTAAAAACCCATTTTCTAATTTCTTGAAAGCTTTCTTCTTCTACAAGGAAGGCTTCAGTTTCCATCACTCATTCTAAGAATACTTTAGCATGTCTTTTCATGGTATTTATCAGCATACCTACTATTTGTGACAGTGTAGAGAGGGTTCCCCCCCTTCTAGTACATCTCTTTCCATCATTTCCAGTTTGCAGAGAAAATGAAAAGAATTACATGTTATGGTTGCCAGAGAGAGAAAAACAACTAAGAAAGGGAAATTTTGAGCAGAGAATTGAGCTTGCATAAGCGCACCATTGTGCCTACTGTCCCTGTCCTGCTGTCCTATTGCTTAATTTACCTGTACCTACTTTGCTAATGTTTATGTTTATACCAATACCTACTATCTTGTACATGCTTGACAAACAAAATAAAAGAAAGAAAGAAGAAAGAAAGAAAGAAAGAAAGAAAGAAGAAAGAAAGAAAGAAAGAAAGAAAGAAAGAAAGAAAGAAAGAAAGAAAGAAAGAAAGAAAGAAAGAAAGAAAGAAAGAAATGAAGGCAGTTGATGACAATCCATCAGTTGGAATGGTCCTAATTCTGCATCTACCCAGTTTAATAAAATTGGTATTTTATAATGTATATTGCAATTGATTGTTAACAATGTTTATTATTATTTAAGTGAAAGAAATCCAGGGCATCGTGATCCAGTGGGAAAAACTGCGACACAATGATCTGGCGCCTTTTGCTCAGTCTGCTCTCCGAAGGGCTAACTGTGAATAGATAGTTTCAAGAGTCTTGCTTTCACTTATTATCTTTTTTCATCTTCAACACTGAAATGTACTGAGACCAGGCAGGCAAGAATTCATTTATTAGGTTTTCAGATTCCTTTGTTCTTTTTGTTAAAAAAGATTAACATGACTTTCAGGATATATATTCCTAGACGGTAGTATATTCTTGCTGGTAAGACACATGCTTTGCATAGAAAAGACCCCAATCTTTTTATCTTTAGGTATGGCTGGAAAAAAACTCCTGCATAGAACCAAAGAGAGAGACTACCAGTCAGTGATAATCCAAAGGAAAAACATACATCAATAGTCTGACTGTGTGTACAGGGCACTTCCTGTGTTCTAATGATGCAATAATTGCTTCAAGTCAAAGTCTACAGCAAAACTCAAAGGATCGAAGTAGATGCAGAGGTAGGAGATTTTCATACTGCATCCAGAGAATCAGCAGGATTTACCTGCCAGGTGTATGCAGGTATGTTATATTACAGGTAACTTGATGAGAACAACATGTTTGACATGAAAATCCTTTTTTTTCCCCTGGTCAAGTTAAATTTATTTTCCCTTTCTAATAACTCTCTGATCTCTCTGATCGAGATTGATGGTGCACCCTTAGTAAGTACTTCGTTGATTACAGGATAGAATTGCCATCTTCCTAGGAAGGCAATCAAAGAATGGAAAGAGGAAACTTGCTACTGTTTGTCAATGGTCCTTGATTAAAAAGGGAGGCACTTAACTATCCTATGCAGGAGGAAGAATTGAGCTAGCATGGTGATAAAACGTGTATTAATCCTGCTGTCTCAGTATTGATGGCAGTCCTGTTTTTAGGTTTGATTTATCATGCAATAGCCACATACATATTATTTTCATTCAGCTTCATATTAATGATACAATAGGATAAATTATATCAGTGTTGCAGGAAAAATATATTTTATCTTTATGATGACAGAGTATTAAAATTATTTTATTTAATAAATAGAGCCCTTCTTGCAATCTGATATGTTCTAACTCTTAAATTTGACATTATTTGTCATGGCTTGCTGATTTACTTTGAACATGAAATATGACCATAGCAATCACTCTGGTCACTACAATGAAGCTCTGTACATGGGAAGATTTTCAACTGTACACAGACCTTCTCTTTTCATAATTTCCATATCAGGAGCCAGAAATATTATCTTCTGGGGGTTTTTTGACACGAGGGCTGCAGCCTTTTCCAGTTTGTATTTCATTAGTATCATATTAATGATTCTTTTTTTATTTACACAAGAGTTAAGACATAACAAAAGCAAGCAAACAATCCTCTTGCATGTTTCCAAAATGAATTATAGGTAGTCCTCAGTTTACAACCATTCGTTTAGTGTCCGTTCAAAGTTACAATGACACTGAAGAAAGTTACTTACAATCTGTTCTCACACTTACAACTGTTGCGGCATTCCCACAGTCATATGATCAAAATTCAGATGCTTGGCATGTGTTTACGACAATCACAGCATCCCAGGATCATTTCCTGACAAGCAAATTCAATGGAGTAAACTGGTCTCGCTTAATAATTGCATGATTCACTTAACAACCATGAGAAAAAAGGTTGTAAAGTTAGTTATCAAAATTTGCTAAAGGGTTAAGTGTTACATGGCAGGAGGAACTGATGTTTGTGATTTAGCCACTATGGAATCCTTCAGAGAAATTTTCTACTGAGAATTCAACTCTTTAGAGTTCTAACTCTGCTTCCCTTCATTGCTGCAGAAGGTGAAAAAAGCCTGATATACAAAAAGTGATTTAAAATGGGCCACTATTTTTGGCTCAGCTATTTGACAGCAATTCAAGGAAAGAAGAAAAAGAAAGAAAGAAAGTGCTTTTGAAAACTGGTGGGACAGGAGAAAATATGGAAACTTTTCCTGGAGTGGAGAATTTATCCAGTTGGAACAGCCGTGAAATTATATGTATGGGTGTGTGGATGAGTGACTCCTGGCAGCTATATGGACAAGCTGATGTAATATTCTAGGCAAAAGTTTTGGAAATGGTTTGCCATTGCTTTCTTCCTAGGGCTAAGAGGTCACCGAGCTGGCTTTGATGCATAGTAGAACTAGAACTTGGGTTCTCCTCAGAGGTGGGTTTCTGCCGGAGCTGCCCAGTATGCAGCTCTGGTAGGGAGCGGCGGATTTCGCAACCACTCTGAAGCCCTCTCTGTCAGTCCACCCGGTGCGTTGCCATTTTTTTTGGTGATTTTTGGTGGGTTTTGGCCGATTTTGTTCTGTGCATGCGCGGAAGTAAAATTGCGCTGAAATCTCGCGAGGGGACATGCAAGATTTTGGCAAGATTTTGCCTCCCGCATGCACGGAAGCAAATTTGCGCTGAAATCTCACACGTGCGTGCGTCCCCTTGCGAGATTTCGGTGCGATTTTGCTTCCGCACATGCGCAGAAGCAAAATTGCGTGAGGGGGCACACGTGCGTAGTGAGCGTGTGCCCCCCCCAAAGCATGGAGATGCACGCGCATGGCTCCGGCAGCAAGGTAAGTGAGCAACCCGCCCCTGGTTCTCCTGCTTCTAGTCCAGGAGAACCAGGGGCGGGTTCTCCTGGACTAGAAGCCATTAATTACTAGACTAAAGTTGCTCTTTATGTATGTGGTATGTAGGTTGATTTTTGCAAAATCCTTATATAGTTTTTTGGAGCAAACAAAAAGCATGTTGGAATAGGACTATTTCAATCAAGGCTTGAATGAACACCCTGCACTTTGTGAAATAATGCAGGGTCTTATTTTCTACAAGGCAATTTAAGCAGCGACATCACTTCACTTCACCTGCCTCAACCAATACTAGTTGAAAAGAATTGTAAGCATGTCTAGTGCCTGCAGATAACCCTCTTCCAGCTTTTAGAAATGCATGGTCAAGTGTGAGTTCATGCAAGAATTCTCATCAAGACAAATCCCTCCTTCCCTCTGTGAAAAGAATAATGTCCCTTTTGCAGCACAGAACTTTTCATCAAGGCAAATCTAAGCTGCTTTGCACGGATCTGGTTGAAAATACCTGCTACGTTTCCTTGAAGGTGAAGTTTATGGTGCATCTCAGATTAGCTTTTTCACATAATTAAAATCAAGCTAATCTCTTCCCCCACTTGAAAAAGTTCATAACATTTGTTCCGTTTTACCTGGCAGAATTCCCTCTTTCAGGGGTCAAACATACCGGTACTTTATCTTACCAATATTCCAGGATTAGATGAGAATAGCTTATACCAATGCCCCTATACCACCACTGTGATGGTACAGTGGTTAAAATCCAGTATTGCAGACTAACTCATTGCTCACTGCCATGAGTTCAATTCTGACCAACTCAAAACTGATCCAGCCTTCCAGCCTTCTGAGGTCGGTAAAACCCAGAGGATTGGAGGCAATGTGCTGACTCTGTAAACTATTTAGAGAGGGCTATAAAGTATATAAATCTAAGTACTCTTGCTGTATTCTGGTATTCTATTGCTACAACCCAATCAAATGCCAATAAAAAGAGCAGAAGTAGACGTACAACAATAGCAACAGCAACCTTTCCTCTTCTATTTTTAAGTAACTTTATGGAATACCACTAGAAATACATTAAGGGGGATCTATTCTAGTTACATTTATAAATCCTACAAATACATTAAATGGGTTAAACTCCTTATTTTCCATCTGCCTGATCTGGAGTATTTTACACAGGGGTATCATTGCATCCAGTCCTAAATGAAATTCAGATACATGGTTTCTGCATACCGTATTTTTCTGAGTATAAGACGCACCTTTTTCCTCCCTAAAAGTGGCTGAAAATTTGGGTGCGTCTTATACTTCGAATGTAGCTTTTTTTTTCCCAGCCTAAGAGACCCTAAGAGATCTTCCCAGCTCTTACCTTGCAGGCATTTTCATTGTTACTCTCTCAGAAGAATATTTTTCCAACCCTAAGTCTTTGCAGGTTTTTTTTCCATTGCTCTACTTGCTCCAAAGAAGGTTTTTTCCAGCCCTAACCAGGTGCTAACGCTCTTCCCAGCTCTTACCGGCTTGCAGGCTCTTTCATTGTTATTCTCTCAGAAGAAGTTTTTTTTTTAAGTCCTAACCAGGAGATAAAATAATGTGCTGAAGCTGCTCCGAATAAGTTTTTTTTTAGCCCTAACCAGGTGCTAACGATCTTCCCAGCTCTTACTGGCTTGCAGGCTCTTTCATTGTTACTCTCTCAGAAGAAGGTTTTTTTAAGTCCTAACCAGGAGATAAAATAATGTGCTGAAGCTGCTCCGAATAAGTTTTTTTCTAGCCCTAACTAGGTGCTAACGATCTTCCCAGCTCTTACTGGCTTGCATGCTCTTTCATTGTTACTCTCTCAGAACAAGGTTTTTTTAAGTCCTAACCAGGGGATAAAATAATGTGCTGAAGCTGACCAGACTAAGGATGCTAGCCAGATGAATACCTGGTAGGTAGATTGTTTTCCCCTATTTTCCTCCCCAAAAACTAAGGTGCGTCTTATACTCCGAAAAATACGGTATATGTTCATAGCAATTATTAATAATAGAACACAGTCTGGAAAAACCAATGATACCTATGCCATTCCCACCTATTAATTTCTTATTGGTTGCCCATCTACTCACCTATGGTGTCATAATAGACAAGATGATATCTGCATAGAAAGAAAAGTTATCTTTCTTTGTTGCTAATCTGGAGGACATAGAGTATATGGATTTCTGGCATTTGTGAAGAAGTATAATTCAGGCAGCAGTACATCAATACTTAAAAATAGTGTCATATGGAAGTAAGATAGGCAAATTATTTTGTTGCAGGTTATAACAGTGTAAAAACATAATACATTGGTGGTCTTAGTAAATTCAGTAAAATCTGTTCATTCTAAAACATGACGAGAAATTTCATATAAATAGAGCTCAAATTCTTCCAAAATCAAACATTGCCTCTTCCAGGAGAGTGAACAAGAGTATTGGCCCATCAGCACATACACAGAGTACAAATTTATGAGCAGAACTGGTCTATAGAGAAATTTTGAAACATTGGAATTGTCCATTATTTTAGGAGCAAATGAAAACTTAATCCCTTATATCTGAATACAATTAATTGGGTGTCTACACATTGAAGTTTCAATATATTCACTTCCTTTACTAAAGTCTTTCCTTCAGATATGTACCTATTAAATACTTCAGTATTCTCAAGATCTGTCATTTGCTCAGCTTAGATTTTAATTGAAGTCAGACTTAAACTTAAACTAGATTGATTGATTTGACTAGACTGTTTAAAATTGAAGTAATTGAACTCAAAAGAATATTGTCATTAAGATTCAAACTAAGTATATATAGACAGACATTTGTCTGAGTTATTCTTACTATACAATAAAAGTCAATGATTTTACTGAAGTTTCCACTTCTTCCTTAACTTTTTTGGGCACATTGATGGAGAGCATAATGGTTTTGTGACTCAGATGTATAAGTGAAAAATTACAACTGAGTGAAATAAGTGACACATAAAAATAAATTTTATAGCAACATTCTGAATGCCATGAAAAAAAAACCCTGCATTTCTCCAGTATATTTTCACAAAGGTGAATAAAATATGCACATTAAACTGTGCATATGAAGGAAAATAATTCCAGAATTGATTCAGAGTATGGTAAAGGTTTGCAATTAATTGATATACTATGGAACAAAGTGCATACCAGGCAGGCTAAAAAAGAAAAACTCATGGAAATTGTACACAACTTTTTGTGGATTTTGTTTCTAATATTCAAAGCAGGCAATCTTTAGGAAAATTGGAGTCCCTTAGATCTTACTGTCCAGATGCAAAATCTCTATATAGGGTAGGAAGCAGGGGTGAAATTCAGCAGGTTCTGACAGGTTCTTGAGAACCGGTAGTGGAAATTTTGAGTCGTTTGGAGAACCGGTAGCAGAAATTTTGAGTAATTCTGAGAACCGGCAAATACCACCTCTGGCTGGCCCCAGAGTGGGGTGGAAATGGAGATTTTGCAAAATCCTTCACCCAGGAGTGGGGAGGGAATGGGGATTTTGCAGTATCCTTCCCCTGGAGTGGGGAAGGAATGGAGATTTTGCAGTATCCTTCCCCTGCCACGCCCAACAAGCCACGCCCAATAAGCCACACCACGCCCAACAAGCCAGTAGTAAAAAAAAATTGGATTTCACCACTGGTAGGAAGCCACAGTTCAGATGAAACATGGCAAAGCAGAGTGGCTTCAGGGTGGTAAGGAAGTGAGACAAGGCTGCATACTCCCTCCTAATTTACACAAACCATATCAGGGATTGGCAATGTTCCTTCCACATGCTGAGAAGAGACCATGTATGTGAGTATGCAACATTCATCTCTGTAGTTAATAAATAAAGGAAACATTATTAAAAATAATGAATTATTAATAATATTTTATGTATTTGAAGGGGCACCATTCTCCCATAACATTTACCTGTTTGATTTGATCCTGCAGAATTAATGCACTCCAGGTTCTCTCAGTTAAATTATGTCATCTTTTGGGATCCTAGGAGTATATATATATATTGCTGTCATGGTGCCTGATCTTTAGAATAATGTTCTCCCCAAGATTGGGATGGCTCCCACTTTGCTGTTGTTTAGTTTAGAACAGCAATGAATACCTGCTTATTCACCCAGGCCTTTGGTGAGGGACCTCTTTATTCCTCACTCATGCCATCTTTTATGTTTCATTGATTTCACTGCAATATCTTTGATTGTTGAAAGCCACCCAGAATTACTGAGAGTCAGGCATACAAGTTTAAGAAATTATTATGGTTGGTTGTACAGCCTGCCAAATATTTAGATTGGATTTAGTATTCCCCCCCACACACCTATTAAGCCCTCCCCAAAGACCAGGGATAGCCAGATGTTGCTGTTGATGGTGTTAAATGTCACTGGATGGAAGAAGGTCATGATTCATTGCTATTGTTTATCTGCTCTTCCTATGCGGAGCTTTTAATTCTGCTTGAGTCCAGTACATAAATCCGGTTTCAAATAATCCAAAGGAGGTTGATAGCCTGGCAGATACTTCTGATTTTGATAGGCATTTTATTATTATCTATTTATTTATTTATTATTAAGTTCTTCTATGCCGCCCTACTCCCTAAGGACTCATGGCGGCATGGTCTGACCTGTTCAGTACTACTGGTATTGACATGGGAATCAGTGCAATGACAAACAAATGTGTCTTCCATTGTGCCATTGATCTTTACATCAAATGTCTGATGTTTCTACTGTTACTTCTAGATCAGTGTTTCCCAACCTTGGCAACTTGAAGATGTCTGGACTTCAACTCCCAGAATTCCCCAGCCAGCATTCGCTGGCTGGGGAATTCTGGGAGTTGAAGTCCAAATATCTTCAAGTTGCCAAGGTTGGGAAACACTGTTCTAGATACTTGATTACACTGGTCTACAAATTTTGGGAAATTATCGCCCTCCAAGATAAATGTGTTAATTTTACATATTTTGATTAGATGAATTAGAAAACAGGTGATAAAGGTGCTGGTTGGCTAAAGTTTTCAAGATATTTCGCAATAAAGATTTATACAGAGACGAGTATATTTGCCTACAAGGGAGGGAGATGTCTAATGATCATGATGCCTCGTAAGTTCTTGACAAAGTATGGTAGAACAATGAAAATAGTACCACATGGAAGTGTATAAATGTGTCTTCACTTTGAGAACCAGCAAGGCAGATGACTATGAAAAACATGTGAAAAATTTGCTTAGGTCCTATAAAGCACTTGGTGCTTTATCTGCTTTATCTAACATGTCACTGAAAATTCACTTCTTACATTCATATTTAGACTATTTCCCTTTGAACTGTGGGGCAATGAGTGATGAGCATGGGGAGAGATTCCACCAGGATATTGCCAGCATGGAGAAAAGATACCAAGGGAATTATAATATTGAATTATTTTGATGCAATTTTGACCTGAAACCATATCTTGGAAACTGGAGCCACTTAATACTCAGGACTTAATTTTCCTTTAAGTCCTTTACCCAATTCTGGTAAAATTAAGCTACTTTCATTTCCGAGGCTTTCTTCTTGTAAACCAGTGCTATGCAATCATGTGTCAAAATATTGTGGCCAGGTCGAGTCCAGGGCAATTAGCAGCCGATCCTGAGGATTCGGAGGTAGTGAGGGTGCAGTACAGAAGACCGGTGTTCCTGGCACCAGAGACGGAGAGTGAAGAGGACGTGGGGTCAGAGGCTGGCGAACAATTAGAACCTGATGCATCTTCTGAGATTAGTGACTCAGGAGAAGAGGAGGAGGCTCTTCTGGATGCCAGAGCACGCAGGTTCTCAAAGAGACATGAGTGGCTAATCAGGAGGAGGCTTCCTTGTGAGTAGTAATGCAGGGCTTGACCACGCCCTGAGGGTATTTAAGGGTCTGTCACGAGGGGCTTCATTGCAGAGAACAACCCCGTTCTGTGGTTTCAGCATTTTGCTCTTGTATCTGCAGCTCGGATTATCAACAGTTAACATTTTTCCTGTGATTAATGAGAGTTTGGATTTCCACCAAAACCTCCATGAGGTGAGATAAGGCTCCTTAATTGCTCTCTGAGACTCTAGCCAAATACTGGAAAGACTTTGTGAATGACTGATATTCTTTTTAAAAGACTCAACTCTGGCTAAGAATTTATTTGCGGTAAAACAATATTGTTTCCAATTCCTTCTTGTGCATCTTATTTTGGGGGCATACCCATGGGGACAGAACACAAAATGTGGAATGTTTTCTTGTAATCAATCCAAACTAGATTCAAGAAGATCTTCCTTCTCTTGCAGTTTTCCAAGATCATCTTGTCAGTTAGAAGCTGATCTTTTGACCCTCTGCTGTTTGGGCAGTTTCCTTTTTGCACAGGTAGAAATAGTTTGTTTTCAATAGTTGCCATTGGATTGCATCAGCTACTACACCCGTTAGCAATATGATAGTTGTTGGTAAGCAGGTAATTGGTCTGTAGTTGCTGGGTGCTACCCCCTTTTCTTGGATCAAATAGGTTTTATCTGATGTTAACCAATCTTCATTTTCCTTGTAGTGCAGGTAGTTCTTTCTTAATGAAGTTGTGAAAGACTTCCCAAGGGCTACTTGCAACCCACTTCCAGAGTTCACAACCACACCTCATGGTCATGTGATTGCATCTTGGGTGCTTGGCAACTAGCTTGCATTTACTAATTTTATTTGTTATATGGAGGCAAAGGCTTATTACAGGTCTACAGAATATTATAGTGGTAGCATAATAGCAATAGCACTTAGACTTATGTACCACTTCATAGTGCTGTACAGCATTCTCTAAGCAGTTTACAAAGTCAGCATATTGCCCCCACCACCACAATCTGGGTCCTCATTTTACCAACCTCAGCAGGTTGAAAGACTTTACAATGCCACCAAGATATGCTGCTTACCATAACTTGTGGTCCTGGCAGTTGCCTGCCTGTAATAGCTATAAATTTCCAGATGTCAGTTTCAGCTTCCTTGACCACTCACTTTCCCTATTTCCTTTTCACCTCTACACCCATCCACAATCTATGTTAGTGTTTGCTTTTGTAAGGGTGAGGAAAGGTTGCCTCTGGGTGCCAGCACATTCCTAAAACCACAGGATATGGTTCAATTAGCCTAGCAACTGGAAAGCCGGTGTGGATGCTTGTAAGTAAACTGTGAATTGAATTGAATTAATTAATTAATTAATGATCCGATATCTCAAATTTCTGGGACTGTAAACTTTTAAAGCCCTTTGGGGGGAAAATACATGAACAGTGTTAAGGCAAGTAGGGTGAATAGCATTTCTCCCTGGCTGTAGCTGCTTTTCCCAAGTACAGACAGCAATCTCAGCTGCACTTCCTCTCACATTACAACTATTTCCACCACCACCCATCTCTGTCCCAAATGGACAGCTGCTCTTTTCCTCTCTTCCTTGGATAGACTGGGTTATTTGTTTTGGGGATCACAGACCATAAGATTTCAGGTGGCTGGTCCTATCTGGTCTTCAAGCCAGATGTTAATGCTCAGTATATATTGGGAAAGGTTGGTTTGAGAGAATATGAGCATGTTTTTAAAACTGAAGATAGAAACATCACTAACCTGTATGATGTGATGTCACAACTTTGATAGCTGAAAGTGCAAATCATTTGGAAGCACTAAGCATCATTTGGAAGAAAAGTCAACAAACACATTTCCTTGAAACTGACTAGGGTTTAATACAGTATAAAGACCAAACTAATAACAATAAATACAACAATCAGCCTTAAAATTAGCAATCAAGAAATACACCTCAGACTATCAATAAAGCCCTTGTAATTAAGATTCCATGCTGTGTCTGTACCTCCAAAGGTTCCTACAAATCATGTAGACCACAGGTGTCAAACTCACCACATCACGTTGCCGCCACGTGACATATTGTGATGTTTTTTCCCCTTCGCGGAGCTAAGGTGGGCATGGCCTGTGTGTGACGCATCTGGCCCATGGGCCGCCAGTTTGACACCCCTGATGTAGGCAATGGTTTTTTTTTCTTGTGACACTTTATGAAGTGAAAGTTGGACTTTGTAGGAGCAAGATAGGAAAAAAAATTAAAATTTGGTACTGTATTAGTGAAGAGTCCCAAGGATACTACAGGTAGCCAAGAAAAAATGAATCACAAGACAATATAGCAAGAATTCTTCCTCAAGGCACAAATAATCAGGCTCAAAATAGCATATTTTGGAAACATGGTGTGAAAAGAAAAGAGAAGACGACAATCAACAGCAAGTGAATATACTAAATTGTTGAATGAGTGCAACATTGGAAGATCTGAAGGATCAGTTTGAAGACAGATTGTCCTTCACAAAGTCAATCTATGTAGTTACTAAGAGTGGACTTGATGGCACATAATCAAAATACAGGCAATAACTGAATTTGAAAGAGGAAAAAATGAGAACTGAAGAGAAGCCGTAAGTGGCACATCTTCCATCTCAAGGACAAAATTACAACAAGGCCTTTGGAAAAGTTTGACACAACCTCTTTGCGTAGCTGTTTTTTTTTCTCTCTCACCTTCCTCATTATTAGATGACTAGATAATTCTTTTTCCATTCTACTTCTTCAGCTTTAGCCTACAACTGAACGTCAAATGGCAGGTTATTCAATGAGATAGTCAAATTTTCTCACTGTGGGCACATTCAAGTAGACCTGCATTTTTAAATGACAGTGTTCGGGTTTATTTCTAACACAGTGAAAATGGTCACAATACTTCGAACTCTTCAGCCAGTTATGAGCACAGCACTTCACTTTCTTAGAATCCCATTAGATTTAGTCCAGCAACTTTGCTTTCAACCTGACTGAGCCAAAGAATCAAAGTGATTTCTTGACATATAATGAGCAGCTCTGCGGAGACAGAGACTGCTATATCAGATTCAGCACACTCTTTACCACACCAGTGGAAAAGAGTTTGGCTTCTGAACACAAGGAGCTGTTGTCTGCCATCAAGGATCCAAAATTTAAAAATTTAAAATGGAAAAGAAGAATCTCCCCCTCTCCCTCTCGTTCTCTCTGGTAATGGTCTGCTGAATTCTGAAGTCTTCTTGGAAAGATTGCAGAAGTGTATAAGAACATCGTGTAATAATTCTGAAGTACTGTCACAAAAAACACCCACCTGTCATTGCATAACTACAAGATATAATGCTGGGTTGTGCTTCCATTGTCTTGCCAGGTTATACCTCATTATGCAAATATTACAAAGTTTTGTTTTAAGAAGAGTTGACATAAAAGCTTTCTCTCTCTCTCTCTCCCTCCCTCCCTGTCTCAGTCTCTGTCTCTTGCTTTCTTGTTCATGTATATTAATGAACACCGGCTATTCTTAATACTAAAATAACAGTATATTTATATGCTTAGGACTTAGGCATTTAAAACAATAATATGCGAAAATCAATTTTACATTTTTCCCTGTGAAGCTTTTACTTCTCAAGTTAATTCTTAGAATACTTCAGAATGTATTCTTATTTTACGACCCTACTACTAGAAATTTGCAAAGACAGATGCTGCTATATTATTGTTTCTCTGTTACACAGCTCCCCATTGCTCTACCTTGATTTTCTGTTTCTGTTTTCTTTTCTTCCTGTACTGAAGAGACAGAATAACTTCCTAAAGGCTTAAAACACAGGGAGTCAGAGAAATGATCATACAGTTAAAAACATCCAACATCCAACTATATAGATTATGGAGCTATGCTAACTATCCAAAGGTGCATTACTTGGTATGTTGAGATGATCAAATCCACTGAAGATTCAACAATACATAGATGTGCATGTGCTTGCAAAATATTTCCACTAATATTTATTCATAAAAGAAGGCATAGCTGTTTTACTAGTAATACCAACAGAAATTTTATATGCATGCATTTCACATGCATGATCAGATAATCAAGAAAGAACGTAAACATGGGCGCTCAGAAGCTTGAAGTGATTTGGGCACCTTGATATTTTGAACATCAGATTAGGAAGGGCCTATGATTGATTCATTTCACAAAGCCACCCTCCAAATTATTTGTACAGCCCTAATGTTTCTACCAACTTGTAAATACAAGCATGTTGTACATTACAGATGGGTTTACAATCCTTATGGGGAAAGTGCTCTATATGTTTGTCAATTAAATTAAATGATAATGCTAAAAATTTACCATCTAAAGGATACTCCTCTTTCCAACTCTCTTTTGTTCCCTATTTTTTTACAAGTTGATCTAAATCAGAGGTCTTCAAACTTGGCAACTTTAAGACTTGTGGACTTCAACTCCCAGAATTCTCCAGCCAGCTGTGCTGGCTGGAGAATTCTGGGAGTTGAAGTCCACAAGTCTTAAAGTTGCCAAGTTTGGGAACCCCTGATCTAAATGGACTGAAAAAACATTGGCCTCACATCAGAAATCACCTATTAAAGGAAGTGGAAAAGCCCATTTTTTCCTTTCCTTTCCTTTCCTTTCCTTTCCTTTCCTTTCCTTTCCTTTCCTTTCCTTTCCTTTCCTTTCCTTTCCTTTCCTTTCCTTTCCTTTCCTTTCCTTTCCTTTCATTTCCATTCCATTCATAGCTGGTCACTTTAAAGAGAATTGCAAAACGGGACTGCTAGTTCTGAGTGTTTGTCCTTAATTGTTAACCTCTTGCTTTTCCCAGAGAAAAGGCTCTTTGAATGACCTGAGCCAGATAGGCTTCATGGATTGGACCTGAGCCAAGCAAGTATGATTTTCAAGCAGGCTTTGGGATTTACTGAAGCTGAACTGAACTCCTCCAGTATATCACCCTTGATAGCAGAGTCTTCTTGGGCGCATAAAGCATCTTTGTTAGTTGGCTTTCACAAGTTGGATGAGAAAGCCAGTTTAATCAAATTAGCTGGATCCAGAATCATACAAACAAGCAGGATATTATTTCTCACTTTTGAACTGGTCTGAGTCCTCAGCTCCAGAACATTGGCTCATGAAGCCAATAAATCCACTGAGCAGACAAACCCAAAGATCATTAGTTACTAACAAAGACCCCCATTTTCCTACCACTTCAGATTTAAAGGATATGATTTCCAAGAACCAGAATTATGTCCACAAGTTGCAAATGGTTTTTCTGAGGTGAAATGGCACTAGTCCTTAGCTCGGACTGAGTCAAAAGAGGGGGAACTAGGCCCTAGAACCTCTATTTATACTTTTTCCAGACTCAGTCCTGATTGGCTAGAAGGCTGTGCCAAACCCAATCTTGGTGGCTAGCTCCACCCACTATGGAGAAAGTGATTTTATCACACTCCTTCTTCTCTCCCTGTCAATCCAGAAACTATTTTCTATTCTATTCTCCATTCCAAAGTAAAATAGTGCCTGAGTTAGAAGTGCCCAGCCCCACAATCTCTTTAGCATATACTGCAAATATGTGTGCAAAATATTTCTCCATCCTTACTATTGCAAGAAATCTCCTTTGGCTTCCTTTGTTCTAGCAAGAGTCTTGTGTTTCTTTTTCTCTTCGGTAGCAGAATCCTAAGCAAGGTGAATCAATTCTTGAACTTTTCTCCTCTTTCTCCAGTCACTCTCTGACAGACTGCTTCATCTTTTTCTTCCTGAATTGAATATACTGACCTTGCAGCCCTTTACCTTTTCTCTCCTTTAATGAGACAGATTAATTATTTATTTATCACTCTTTAGTCTCGAGTGTTAGTTAATAGACTGTATGGATTTAGTTATTAATTTATTCTATTTTGGAACTTCTGGAATTCATAGGCCTCAACCTATAGTGTCAATATCCCAGCAGAATTGGCATTGAGGCAGGCTCCACTTCATAAAAGGGCTGCCATAGAAAAATTTTAATATTGAGAAACAACTGCATTTCCATGCATACCAATAGGAAATAGACCTAAGATTGAATACAGAATCCCAGGGCTGCCAAACTTTTAAGGACTTCTCTGAATAGCTACTATATTGGCAATTTTATGGATGCAATTTTGGAAAGGGAAAAGTAATGCACGATTGGAAAATAATTATGTTAAACATATTTAATATAAATTGGAAACAAATTTAAGCAGTACTTTTTGTCCTGATCCTACCAATTCTTTTTGGAATTTTTTTTTTTAAGAACATAAGCTTTGTTCTTGATTCAAAGCTAGCTGTACCCTTCCTGGAAGAGAAAAAATAGCTTTTCAAAATTATTCACTAGGGTATTTTTGTTTGTTTATTTTATGCCGAGCTGTCTTTTTTTAAAAAAATAAAAAATCTTGCTTAACTGTCTGAGCGTAAGAACCGATGCATAGGAAGAAGGCAGAAATGGTGTGTGAAAGGGAGAGAAAAAGATCAGCAAAATTCAGAACTGCTTTGTGCAGTTGTCCATTACTGCTCACAACTAAGCCTTTTCCTGACATTTGTACAATAAAGTAATAGCCATTGGAAAACCTGTCCAATTTTAAAAAGATGTGTGGTCTATAACAGCGGTCACCAACTGGTGGTCCATGGACCACTGGTGGTCCGTGAGAAAATTTTGGTGGTCCGCAGAAAAATTATTTGCATTTTTATATTGCACTAAATTAGGAGTCCTCAAACTACGGCCCATTGGGCCGGATACGTGCAATGAATGTTTGTGTTGCTGCAGAGAGTCTCTCCCTTCTGGGTCTTTTTCTGTGGGTTGGGGAGGGCAGAAATTCCAACTTGGGGTCTGCTTCAGCCTCCTGGTGCTGGACTTTGGGTGAAGGCTGGAGGGAAGCGCCACTGGTGGCGAAGAGCCGGAGGGCCTTGTTCCAGTGGGACTGGATCATGCCTGGAACTGGCTGACCATCTCAGCCCACTGAGCCTTGCACTCCCACAGGTCTTCCCTCTGCTTGGAAAGCCTATGCTCGTAGTCCTCAGTGAGGTGCTTCTGCTGAGCCGCCTTTTCGGTCAGATCCAATTTGAACTGAGCCAGCTGTTTTGCCAACTTTTTTTGTGGTGGCTGCTTAGCTCCAACAACTGCTTCCTGTTGGGGCCCTAAGGAGCCTGGGCAGGCAGGCGAGGAGTGGCTGGGAGGGGAGGGGCAAATAGAGGCTGTCCAGGTGCCCCTCGATGTGAGTGACATCGAGTTAGCCACACCCACACAGTCATATGACCACCTAGCCATGGCCACCCAGCTGGTCATTAGGCAGATCATATTAGTGGTCCGCTGGATTTAAAATTATGAATTTAGTGGTCCCTGAGGTCCGAAAGGTTGATGACCCCAGGTCTATAATACTATAGTTTCAAACATTAGCTTCTACTGATTTGGCATTCTTTTGCATTTCAACACTAAGGAGTTGTTTTCCAGTTTAGATGTTAGTCCCAGAGTATGCCAGTGGTAGGAAGAAAAATCTAGCCCACTTCCAAGCTGGGAGAAAGATGCTGGAAATAAAATGCAGGCTGGCCTCAAGGAAAGAAGGTAATTGTTTACTTGGTTTCCAGAAACTTCAGTGACAGCAGAAAGTTTCTGGGGTGGATGATAAAATGGCTGAGTGAGTGGATGGATTTTTATAGGGTACTGGGGTTTGGTGATTGAGATGCTCCAGGGGATTGTGCACTGCAGTGAACCTTGTGTCTTTTGCTATTCTAATGGTGGTGGGTAAATCCTATTATGTCCTAAAGGTCATGACCTGTCCTTAGAATTTGGGTGGGGGGATGTAAATTCTTAATCCCATCAGCTCCAGCCTTCTGTGGGAGCTGTAGCTGAAGGCGTTTTGTTTATGAATAGATAGGCCCCATTTTTCTTAATATGTACAAAATATCCATCTCTGAAGACTTGAGGCTTCTGCTTGAGGCTATGGCAGGAAGACTGGGGCTGCTTTCTGTCTTTTTAAGATTTTTCTCCATTTCTATTTTGGGGAAATATAATATTCTGCCTCTTTTAATATTCCCCAAAATATTTCATTCTCTGGGGGCGGGCTTCCCACACCAGCAATAAACTTTGTCTCAGCAACAAAGCAGAAATTGTGTTCTGTCTGCATTCAGAACCAAGAGAAGGAGATGGAGTGGGAAAAACTTCATTTAGTGCTAGTTACCAGCAGCAGAAATCTCACAGTTTTTTCTGGAGTCAGTTCTCTGATCTCATCAGTGGGATTGGAGAACTGGCACTTAAAGGGGCATTATCTGCGTCTTCTCTCTGTCCACTTCTTTCCCTCCAGCTTCCTCTAACCATGTAGCAAAAGAAGTGGGATCACGAAAAGACTCAGTCCACCTTTCCTGCCTTGCTTCTCTTATTATGGATGGCAAATGAAGCACAAGATAGGAAGAAACAGGCATCTTTTATTGTTTTCCTGTAAGAGCATGGCTGCAAAGCAACTTGATCTGGTTTCCTTCCAATGGAGAAAGGTATATAGGGGGAGAGACAATATGGCCTGTATCCTCCACAGTAGTTTTCAGTTCTTTATATTTCAGATCTGATGAGGGTGGACAGAGGTTGTATTTTATAAACCTAAAGCTGGGGAAAGATTCCTTCTTCTGCTCCTCTTCCATTAAAAAGCCCAGTGCAGGCATATCATTTCAGGTTTTTTAAAGAAGAAAGGCTTCTAGCATTTCCTCGACCAACCTTGTAACTATGCGTCCCTCTGTGGTTCCATGGCAGTTTCACAAATTTCAAGAAAGAGATGCCTATTTTGAATCCAAACTTCTTAAAAGTAATAAAAAGGGAGAAAAGAAAACTATTTTCATCATTTGATAAAGCTTTCACAAATTTCAAGAAAGAGATGCCTATTTTGAATCCAAACTTCTTAAAAGTAATAAAAAGGGAGAAAAGAAAACTATTTTCATCATTTGATAAAGCTTTGAAAATAAGGAAATGCAGAATTAGGTTAGTGAAATTTCCAAATTCACTTCTACTAGTATCTATGCTGGAGTTTAAAAAAAACATAAAAGTTTTATTACACCCTCAAATTTTGCTTATTGTCATCAAATTAGTACTGTTTAGTATGGAATTTTTTTATTCAGTTGCCCTGACTCAGCAATGAGAAAATTAATGTACTCTTACTTATTCCTTTGCCCTAGAAATCTATTGTTCTTAAACACATGCAGATTGTGAGAGAACAGAATATGTCTAATTCATTCTCTGTGTTTAACACATTAAGGCAACCTCTATTGTTTTAGTTAACTAAAGCATTTTTCCAGACAAGCTCACTTGCACAAATGTTCTCTCTAATTACCATTTTCCTTTTACAGTGTGTTGTGTCACACAGTTTGAAAGTATGCACAGAGTGAGAAGGAGCACCAGGATGGCAAAGGAGATATGACACAGCCGTTAGAGTTAGTTTAGTGGAGCACTGAGTTTTATATCACCATGTAAGGATGGATGAAATAGTTTAGTGAGGACTACTCTAAAGGGTGAGATGGATAAAAGTAGACTGTAACCCTTTTAAAATAAAATGATGTAATCATAAACCACAAAGGACTTTTCATTCTAACAAATTTGTACATGTTTATGGTGGCAATTAATTTAATTTAATTTAATTTAATAGATTTGTATGCCGCCCAACTCCCGCGGGACTCTGGGCGGCTCACAACATGTCAAATCTATTACAAATAAAAACATATGACAATTAAAAAGATATAAAAATTAAAAAACTCCAACATTCATAACTAAGGGGGGAGACCCAAGTATAATCTGCTCGGTCTCACTTTCACCCCGCCTGCCGGAAGAGCCAAGTTTTTATTGTCTTACGGAAGGCCAGCAGGGTGGGGATGGCCCTGATCTCCGGAGGGAGTTGGTTCCACAGGGAGGGAGCTCCCACAGAGAAGGCTCTCCCCCTCGGCCCCGCCAACCGGTATTGTTTGGTCGATGGGACCTGGAGGAGACCAACTCTGTGGGACCTAACCGGTCGTAGGGAGGTATGCGGCAGGATGTGGTCCCAAAGGTAACCTGGCCCTGAGCCATGTAGGGCTTTAGAGGTCTAAACCAACACCTTAAATTGGATACGGAGACTAATGGGCAGCCAATGCAGCTGGCGGAGGATGGGTGTTACGTGGGTGTACCTAGGCACATCCACCACAGCTCGCGCAGCTGCATTTTGCATTTTACAATTATTTAGTATAGGTAGTCCTCAATTTACAACCATTTGTTTGGCGAGTGTTTGAAGTTATAATGACATGGAACGAGTGATTTATGACTGGTCATCACATTTATGACCATCACAGCATCCCCATGGTACTTTTTCAGGAGGCAACTGGACTTTCTTGTTTTTTTCTTTTGAAGACATTTCACTTCTCATCCAAGAAGCTTCTTCGGCTCTGACAGGATAGTGGAGAATGGAAGGATTTATATTCCTTGCAGACAGCTAGTAATCTGCATTCTTTTAGAGGGTTGTTGAAGCACTTGGAGATTTATCTGTGTCCTCAGGGTCACCTGAGTAATGCTCCTGGTTCCTGGAGTTTGCAGTTGTCTGCAACAAATAGAAATCCTTGGGGAATGGGGAAGTCAGTGGGTAAACCAGATTCATTTAACGGCTGCATGTTCACTTAACACCCATGGCAAAAGTCATAAATCAGACACGCCTCACTTAACAACTGCCTTGCTTAGCAATGGAAATTCTGGTCCCAGTTTTGGTCGTAGGTTGAGAACCACCTGAATCGGAATTTATATAGTCACTTTATTGTGATTACTGCTGAGTTACTTATTTAGGTGCACAAAACTTTTAAGAATAAGCACATCAAGAACAGGTTACTAGCTAAATATAAATGCAACATTCTTTAATGGGACTAACTCTAGGTGAAATATTTTTAGACTTGCGATATACCTTAAGCCTCTAGCTTTATGCAAACTTTGCATGCAAATAAGGTTTTTTTGCAAGCTGAGTAGGAATAAGAGATGAAGAGGCACAACAAGCAAATGACTACAGGTAGTCCTCGATTTACGACTGCAATTGAGCCCAAAATTTCTATGGCTAAATGAGACATTTCCTGCCCCAGTTGTTAGGTGAATCACATGATTGTTAAGTGAATGTGGTTTCTCCATTGACTTTGTTTGTCAGAAGTTTTCAAAAGTTTCTTACATGAACCCAGGACACTGCAACCATCATAAATGAGTCAATTGCTAAGCATCTGAACTTTGATCACATGACCAGGGGGAAACTGCAATGTCCATAAGTGTGAAAAATGGTCATAAATTTCTTTTTTTCAGTGCCATTGTAACATCGAACAGTCACCAAATGAACTGTTGTTGTAGATCAAGGACTAACTATACAGCAAAACCTATGGTTTAGATACATACCGTGTTGAAATTAGTAATGCAATAAATATTTTTGTTTTCAATTAAAATTTCAGGCAGCACTAACAATTCTTTGCTGGAATACTGCATTATTAGATGATACAGTATATCTTGTTTTGTGTCAAGCCTCTATTTCTTAAAAGAATTACCACAGATGTAGAATCTTTACATTATACAATATTTAATGGGATTTTTCTTCCCTAGCTCCAGTTCATTATGATAGTAATAATAAATAAAGAGTAAATTGTGTAGAAATGACAGCTCTTTAGTATGAAAGGACATTTTGTTCAATTACAGTTGGTAATAAAACTGAGGAGGGGGAAATCAAATATTTTCCTCATTTTCATTAGAATGATATTTTGACATTCTATTTTAGATGCTTTCCTGTTTTGGGAAACATATCAAAGTTGCATTTCATATTTTAGTATCTCCCCCCCCTCTCTCCCTCCCTCCCTCTCCCCGCCTCTCTGTCCTTTACATTTTATTTTTTTCATTCTAAGAAATTCAGGGCTAACTAATTATTTGGCAAACAGTTGGGAGGTTGACTTGTCATTGTGACATTTAAAATAGAATTCAGATTTGATGGTCTAAAATAATGTCTTACATTGATATATATCTTTAAAGATTTATAAATGCTGTCATATCCTTTATAACTGCATTAATATGTTCCAAGAGAGGATTTTGAATGGCAGATATCACTGGGAATGGAATGGAATGGAATGGAATAGAATAGAATAGAATAGAATAGAATAGAATAGAATAGAATAGAATAGAATAGAATAGAATAGAATAGAATAGAATAGAATAGAATAGAATTCTTTATTGGCCAAGTGTGATTGGACACACAAGGAATTTGTCTTTGGTGTATATGCTCTCAGTGTACATAAGGAGAATAAAATACATTCATCAAGAATAAAAAGATACAACACTTAGTGATAGTCAAGGTTACTAATAAGCTATCAAACCCTACTAAGAAACAAATAAAAACAATATAAATTTTATGCTTGTTTTAAAAGCAACATGGTTATAGTCATAACTGGGAAGAGATAGGTACTAGGTACCAGGAAGAATGAGAAAAATAATAGTAATACAGTCTTAGTAAATTATTTGACAGTGTTGTGGGAATTAGTTGTTAAGCAGAGTGATGGCATTCAGGGGAAAAACTGTCCTTGTGTCTAGTTCAGGGGTGAAATGCTGCCAGTTCAGAAGGGCCGGTCAGTCATTGCAGAGCCAATGGAGCTGGTGGTGGTCGCGGTGCGGGGCTTCTCCTGCCCACTTCCCCTGCCACCATTTGAGTTCTTCTACGCTATGTGCATGCACATAACGCTTTGCGCATGCACAGAGCGTAGAAGAACTCAAATGGCGGCATCCAGGTGGGCGGGGGAAGTGGGAGGGAGAAGCCTTGCACCGCGACAGCCGCCAGCTCCATCGGCTCTGCAACGACTGACCGGCCCTTCCGAACCGGCAGCATTTCACCCCTGGTCTAGTTGTTCTGGTGTGCAGTGCACTATAGCATTGTTTTGAGGGTAGAAGTTGAAACAATTTATGTCCAGGATGTGAGGATTCTGTAGATATTTTCACAGCCCTCTTTTTGACTTGTGCAGTATACAGATCCTCAATGGAATGCAGGTTGGTAGCAATTGTTTTTTCTGCAGTTCTAATTATCCGTTGAAGTCTGTGTTTGTCTTGTTTGGTTGCAGAACCAAACCAGACAGTTATGGAGGTGCAGATAACAGACTCAATAATTCCTCTGTAGAACTGAATCAGCAGCTCTTTGGGCAGTTTGAGCTTTCTGAGTTAGCGCAGGAAGAACATTTTTGTTGTGCTTTTTTGATGACGTTTTTAATGTTAGGTGTCCATTTTAAGTCTTGAGATATGATAGAACCTAGAAACTTGAAGGACTCTACTGTTGATACTGTGTTGTCTAGTATTGTAAGAGGTGGTAGTATAGGAGATTTTCTTCTAAAATCCACCACCATTTCTACGGTTTTGAGTGTATTTAATTAATTTAATTTAATTTAATGGATTTGTATGCCGCCCAACTCCCAGGGGACTCTGGGCGGCTCACAGCATATTCGAATCCATTACAACAAATATAAAATACAATAATTAAAAAACATACAAAAGTTAAAAGAATCTCATATTCACAAAACAAGGGGGGAGACCCATATCTAATCTAGTTGGTCTCACTTTCACCCCGCCTGCTGGAAGAGCCAGGTTTTTATTGCTTTCCGGAAGGCCAGCAGGGTGGGGACGGTCCTGATCTCCGGGGGAAGCTGGTTCCACAGGGAGGGAGCTCCCACAGAGAAGGCCCTCCCCCTCGGCCCCGCCAACCGACATTGTTTGGTCGATGGGACCTGGAGGAGGCCAACTCTGTGGGCCCCGACCGGTCATAGGGAGGTATGCGGCAGGATGCGGTCCCGAAGGTAACCTGGCCCTGAGCCATGTAGGGCTTTAAAGGTAACGACCAACACCTTAAATTGGATCCGGAGACTAATGGGCAGCCAATGCAGCTGGCGGAGAATCGGAGTTACGTGGGTGCATCTGGGTGCACCCACCACAGCTCGCACAGCTGCATTTTGCACCAATTGCAGTCGCCGGACACTCTTCAAGGGTAGCCCCATGTAGAGCACATGGCAGTAATCCAGCTGTGAGGTTATAAGGGCATGAGTGACTGTGAGAAGTGCCTCCCTCTCCAAGTAGGGTCGCAATTGGTGCACAAGACGTACTTGTGCAAAGGTCCCCCTAGCCACAGCTGAAAGATGTTGCTCCAATTTTAGCTGTGGATCTAGGAGGACACCCAAATTGCGGACCCGTTCTGAGGGAGCTAATTTCTCCCCCCCAAGAACCAAGGAGGGACAATTGGTCAAGTCCTTAGGAGGCAGTATCCACAGCCACTCAGTCTTGTCAGGGTTAAGTTTTAGCCGGTTCATCCCCATCCAGACCCTAACATCGTCCAGGCAGCGGCCCATTATGTCTACGGCTTCCCCGAATTGAGACGGGGTGGAGATGTACAACTGGGTATCATCAGCATATTGCTGATACCTCACCCCGTGTCATCGGATGATCTCACCCAATGGCTTCATGTAGATGTTAAACAGGATGGGCGAGAGGACCGAGCCCTGAAGCACCCCACATAGTAGGGGCCTAGGGCTCAACCTCTGCCCCCCTGTCAGCACCGACTGCGTCCTGTCAGAGAGGAAGGAGGAGAACCACTGCAAAATAGTGCCGCCCACCCCCACCTCTCCGAGACGACACAGAAGGATACCTTGGTCAATGGTATCGAAGGCTGCTGAGAGGTCAAGTAGCACCAGGATAGAGGAGTAACCCCCATCCCGGGCTCACCAGAGATCATCCATCAGGGTGACCAAAGCCGTTTAGTTTTACGATTTAGTTCTTATCGTTGGGGTGGCGATCTAAGGAAACGTCTTCCAGCTCTTCAAGATCGACTTTAAGAGCGCCGAGAAGCTGAGAGCAAAAGTAGCAGCAGCAGGGGTGACAGGGGCATGTGTGTGTGTGTGTGTCCCTCCACAAGGGACTCCCTCCCGAAGCCGCCACCATTGCAGCCGTGGCAGGGATGGGGGGCAGCCCGGCAAGCTTGCAGCTGCTTCCTGCACCTCCTGTGCTCTTCCCGCTGCTGCTCGGCCTCCTCGATGCGCAGAGGCAGGAGGTGGCAGTTTCTTTCGCTGCCTGTGAGCTGTGTGTGGCAAACAGCAGAGCGAGTAAGCCAGCGATCTGCTAACTGCCTCTAATCTGCAGTTTACTCATGAGCAGTTTACTCGTGAGCATTGTGCTCACAAGTAAACTGCAGATATCTATCTATCTATCTATCTATCTATCTATCTATCTATCTATCTATCTATCTATCTATCTATCTATCATCTATCTATCTATCATCAATCACCTCAGATTCTGACATTATAGTTATGTAACAGTTTCATAGATACCACTTCAAAACATATGAAGTAAAGGTTAATAGATGCAGAAAAGGAGTAACTGATGCTGTCAGAAAGTGATTAAACTGTAGAATAATTTTCCACCTGGAGCTGTCACGTTGCAGCTTGATGTTCCAGTCAAAGGAGATGTTCTCCATTCCTGATGAATAACTGACAGAGAAGATTTTGTGTGTCTCACACTCAGTTCTAAAACATTCAGAAGCTTCCTTTTCTTTCCTGCTGCTTGTTAGCTGATGCTGACCTATTATTAACACATTTATAGATTCAGTTTACAAGTGAATTATTATGGACTAGCAGCAGGTTGCCATCAATGCAGACATGTTTATTCTTCTGGATATGACAGCTACCTGCTTTTATATATAATTTCATGATGGGAAAGTCAAGAAAGTTGAAATTCCTAATCCAGAAATGATTGGCAGTTTGATTACGCATATACAAAGTGTAGACATCTTGACATACAACATTTTATTATATAAATTCCGTTGCTTAAAACTTTGTATCCAGTTACCAAAAAAACCAACAACAACCCATCACTGTTTGTCTGAGGTTTTCAATAATGTTGTCATTATTGACTAGCAATTAAAAGAAAATGGCATAACATTTCCATTAATTACCTTGTTTATTTCCATATGAACAATACTGAGAACAAGAAGTATATTAGTGCCAGGTGCATATTCACGTAGTCCTCTATTAACAATGGGAATTGAGACCAGAATTTCTGTCACTAAGCAACATGGTTGTAAAGTGCAATGTCATGTGACAGTGCCACTTAGCAACAGCATTTTCGCACTTCTGGTTGCTGTTCTTAAAGAAATCCCATGCCATGCCCCCGTAGGAGTCTGAATCAGAGATGGAAGACGAACAGCTGACAGAGAGCGGCAGAGTGGCACCATTGTCTGTGGAGGAAACTGGGGAAGGGCCAAGTCAGGCTGGGCAGAGCAGGGGAGAGGTAGAACAAGGGAGAGGGGGTTCAGATGAAGACCAAGGCCCACCACCTCCTCATCCTAGGGTGTGCAGGGAAGAATGCAGAAGGCTTACAAGGAAGGAAAGGGCCCCGATTCCCTTCACAAGGCACACCTGGGGATGGAGTTTAAAGGAGAGGCAGTTGGGAGGGGTGTTTGTCAGGAACAAACGCTGAATTCATCTAGTGTTACATTCCTGGCATTCCTCCTGACTGTTTGATTTATTGTCGTGCTTCTGTGTGCTTATCTTGTCTTGCTGGAATTATTGCCATGAATTCTTCGCTTCTGGGACTCATTATCTTGCCCTGCTAGAGTGATTGATTGCAGTCATTCTGCTTACAGCGTTTGGACTGGAGTATCTGCACTCAGAAGCTGCTGCAGGTTTGTGGAAGAGCTTTTCTCCAGGCCGGAGAATAAACGGGATGTTGGGGGCAAAGTTGGTGCCGATAAAGGGACTCATACTGGTTCTCTGGCTATGTTGCCTTCATGCCATGCTCCGGGTCATCACACCCCATGCCATTGTTAAGTGTGATGTCATGTGGTCATCATTTGCAACCTCCTGATGGTTTACCCATTGTTTTTGCTTGTAAAAGCTGGGAATAAATGTTCTGGTAATTATATGACCATGGGATAGCAATAGCAATAACACTTAGACTTATATACCACTTTATGGCCCTCTCTAAGTTGTTTACAGAGTCCACATATTGCCCCCAACAATCTGAGTCCTCATTTTACCAAACCTTGGAAGGATGGAAGGCTGAATCAACCTTGAGCCGGTGAGAATCAAACTGATGGCAGTCAGCAGAATTAGCCTGCAATATTGCATTGTAACCACTGTGCCACCACGACTCTAAGGATGCTGTGATATTGCAATTATGAGTCCGTTGTCTAATGCCCAGATCATGATCATGTGACTTTAGGAATTCTGCAATAGGAGATAGTCCTTGACTTGTGACCATTTGTTTAGCAACCATTCAGATTTACAAAGGTGTTGGAAAAAATGACTTATGACCAGCCCTTGGACTTATGGCTATTGCAACATCCCTATAGTTGCTTGATCAAAATTCAGGCATTTGGCAACCATGTTGAATGTATAAGGGTTGCGGCATCCCAGGGTGATGTGATTGCTGTTTGCAACCTTCTCAAAGGGCTTCTGATAAGCAAATTCATTGGGGGAAGCTATATTCACTTAATAACTATGATTTTCTTAACAATGGGGTGATTTGTTTAACAACTGCAGGAAAAAAATCATAAAATCAGGTAGAAATCATTTAATGACCACATCACTTAGCAACCAAGGTTCCAGTCCCAATTCTAAGTTAAGGACTACTTCTACGGTTTTATAGTAAAATATAGTACAACTGATCTTAATCAAAAGGCCAAATACTAATCCAAAAAAGTATGAAACAGGCACAAGCCATCAAAATTCCAGTGTTTGGCTTAAACATGATCATAATATGTATTTAATTTAATTTAATTTGACTCAATCTAAACCTTTTACAGTACATTAAGTTGAAACAAAAGACTGTGCTTGACTAAAGTAACTCATTTTCTCTAACCCTCTAGAGCACGGAGGGTGATTCACTGTTGCTTTGTCTTTAGTCTTTCTTACCTTTTAATTTACGTGTATATGCATTTGCTCTTTTCTTTGTTTGAATCAGTTGTGTCAGTCAGGAGATCATACAGAGCAACTCTCAAATCAAGCCATCTGTCTCTAATTTCTATCCATCCCCAAATAAGAAATTATTTTGTGCACACTGAGACTCAGCCTTCTCTATAATTATTGGTAGCACTGCTGAAGCAGAGCTATTTTTCCCCAAAGTCTCAGAATTTGCCTGTTTTTCCTCCTGTAATCTGATTAGTTTCTCAGTGGAAATTGTTTGTAACGTACACATAGAGAAAACACAGACTTTTTGTAACACCTAGCAACTGGTGGACGTCATTTTCTTTTTTCATCTGTAAGGATTAGAATGTAGAGAGAAAGCATGGCTTTCATTCTGGATTCACCAATTGCATTAACTCATAGTTTTCTAATAAACAGTTATCAATTAAATATAGTTGCCTGGAGTTAGGTTGGAATAAAATGTCTATGGATTCTCAATCATCCAGGTCATAGAATAAAACATTACCATCAGACAATATATTAAGCAAACAATTGATTGCAAATGACAATGTCTGAATTGACCCCAAACATTAAGCCAATATTCTACAAAGCATATTATTGCTTCCTGTGTTGGATGTATGTTATTAAAATCAAGTCAAAAGGAATTCAGGGCTGTTTTGCTTTGTTTCTTTTTTAATAAATGGACTTTCACCTGCAGAAAAAGCTGATTAAGAAATAAGAAATATAAATAAATAAAATACAAATATATTACACCAAAGATTTTGTTTACAAGTGAATTTTTTTTTTGCTGTTGTTCTGTTTCTAGTATAAATTGTGGATTTGCTGGCAAAGTGCTTTAATCGCTAGCTTGGCAAAACCTCCATTTCTATGCATGTATTTTATTATAATTACTTTTATACTTCCCAGTCAGTTTTATGAAAATAGGGCTGTATGTATCATCACATTTTTCACCTTGGTGATACCTCATTAAATTTCCATGTGCCTCTTAAGTTTCTGATATAGCATTAAACTGAAATGATTTGATTAAAAAAACCCCTCAAATGAAAAACTTTTAGTGCAGCAACATTTTGAAGACAATGGAAATTTGTCACCATAACAAGCACAGATACAGATGAAATATTAGCAATTTATCATTTAATGTCTATGAAGAGGGGTGGAAATGACCTGGGGATGGGATTGGGATAAGGCAGTTACTGACTAGCAAATAACCATTGATGGGTTCACAGTTCTCTATCCTTAGTTATTGGCCAGAAAAGCTAAGCATTGACTGACTGGCATTTCTATGCAAGCAGCAATAGATTTGCAGATCTGTTTCTTACATCCTGATGTCAGAATAAAGTTGATGGTTATGAAAGCAGTCTCAATTTATTTTGGGTGCATATTAAACTGGATTTTCAAAATTAGAAAAGTAGCATCTTACTTCTCAACCTGCACTCAGCAGCTTTTACCATCATTATAAATAGATCAGGGGTGGTTTCTACTTACCTTCGCTACCGGTTCGCATTGCGACGTTTCACGTGGGAGAGAGAGCGGAATGAGTGTGCACGCATGCGTCCCCTTGTGCAATTCTGTTTCCGCTCATGCTCAGTAGCTATAATCAGCCCGAAACACAGCTGAGGAGCTGATCAGCTGTGCTTCAGGCGAAGGAATAAAGGTAAGTATAAACCAGGGGGCAGGCGGGAGGGCTCTTTTTCAAGCAGCAGCAGAGGAAAAAACTTCCAAAAATAAAAAAAAATCAGAAAAAAATCCCAAAAAAAGATGGTGGTGCCCATGGACCAGTACCGACAGAACCGGATCCATGACGGCATCATGACATCACCAGCGGGTTGCTACTGGTTCAGGAGAACCGGTCCGAACCGGGAGGAACCCATCCCTAAAATAGATGTGAAGAAATGTATTGGTCCGCTGTTGTTCACCCTGTTTGCCACCAAACCTATGCAGATGATACAACAGTAGTGCTTACCACAAGGAAGTAGAGGGTTTGGTGACCTGGTGTAATAAAAAATAGCCTCATTTTAAACATAGGAAAAAACTAAAGAGTTCATTGTCAATTTCAGAAAAGGCAGGCATAGCCACACATCTCTGTATATTAATGATTCACCTGTGGAGGTGGTTAGCAGCATCAAGCTTCTGGGTGTGCAGCTAATGAGTAGGCTAACTTGGTTGCTCAACAGTGAGACACTGGTGAAGCGGGCACAGCAGTGCCTGCATTTTCTGCGTCGCATAAGAAAAATACAAATTCTTCCCCTGGCCACTTTCTATAGAGGGACGATCGAGAGCATACTGTCATATTGCATTACTGTGTGGTTTGGAAGCATTACTGCTTCAGACAGGAAGACGGTGCAGAGAGTGGTGAGGATGGCAGAAAAGATTATTGGTAGTTCACTTCCTTCTATCCAAGACACGGCATATAAGAGATGCTTGAGCAAGGTCTGCGGTATTGCAGACTACGCTACACATCCTCTTGACGACCTATTTTCCTTGTTACCTTCTGGGAGGAGGCTTCGTGGTATCTGAAGCAGAACATCTAGATTCGATACAGTTTTGTCACATATGGTATCAAACTTGTGAAGTCTCACGTTTCCTCTTTGTGTGTGTGTGTGTGTGTGTGTGTGTGTGTGTGTGTGTGTGTGTGTGTGTGTGTGTATGGATGTATGGATATATGGATGTATGGGTGTAGGTGCATATATGTATGTATATAGCATGTGTGTATATGTGGGGTGTGTGTGTGTGTGTACGGTATATACTTTCTTTTGAGAGCAGGCAACAGAATTTCATTTTTCACATTTGCCAGTATGCTCACAGTAAAAAAAATGACAATAAAGATTATCTTAATTAAGTCTTGACACCATTACCACCTTATAACCACTGCAAACTCAGATATTCTTTGGCCCAGACTGACGATACCGATAACTCAGGTTGATATCCTCTAGATATGACATAGTATAGGAACGCTGTCAAAGCATGGTGGGGGGATATTTTTCTTTAGAAGGTTGCAACCTAGAAATTGCTTTCACTCTTTCACTTGTAATGTAATAAATATGGAAAGAGAGAGAAAGAAAGCAGAGACTTTCTTTCTTATTTATATGTAACTTTCTTCCCTAAGTCTCTTCTATGGATGAGATTATGCTTCCCTAGGAGGATGCTCCATTTATTTCTGTGGAATAAGCAAGCATCTGCAAAGAAAATGACATTGCCTTGTCTGGAACAGGAGAGGTAGGGAAAAATTGATCCTTTATTGTTGCATTTTTCTCCAGAGGTTGAAGCATGGATTTGCAACTTCAGTCTCCTCAGTTATTGACTGGTCTTCACTTTAATGAGCACTCAGAGGGCAGTTCAGTACTGCCCTGCAGCCTAAAGGGCGCAACATCTGAAGAAATTCAAGATTTCACACTTTCTTTCCCAGGAAAAGGCCTGCTGTTACATTTAATCTTTCCGTGACATTAAGGTGCAAATAGTGTGTTTCACCAGTCTGTGTAGAACTTCCAACATTCTTTTTTAAAGCTTTGTAATGTTTTCTAAATATCCAACTACCAATAAAAATAAATAAATAGACAATGATATTCATTTGATAAGAGGAATCCTACCTCTTAATATTAGTACATTTCTACTTCTTCTCTGTTAGCTTTTGGTTTATTTTACAACCCACATTTACTATGTTTGGTATCTCCACTCCTTTAATATCTCTGTCTATATTTTTTCAAGGCAGTACTTAGCTGTGTTACTGTATTTCTTTGGCACCTCTTGGTTCTCAATTATCTCTTTGATATTTCAGGATTGGTCTCACTGTATTTCACTGCACATTATGCACACCAGCATGCTTGTTCCTCAGAATCCTGACTTCATAGTACAACTGGCTATTTTATTCCATCTTTCCTTCTCCATATCAGCAGAGCAAAAGCAGTCAAGAACTGCTAACTTAATGATGTTGCAAACCAAACTGAGTAAGAACCAGTGGTGGGTTCCTACCAGTGCGGTCCACTCTATAGCACTGGTAGCGGCCCGCTGGTGATGTCACAGTACCGGTGTGGTCGGTTGCTGGTGACTGGGCACCGCCATTTTTTAAAAAAGAAATTAATTTTTTTAAAAAAAATTTCTTCTGCGCATGCCCAGAAGCCGAATTTCCGACACTGCTCATGCGCTGCCTTCCTATCCCACAGTGAGTCCAAGCAGGGGAGGATGGCTGAGGGAGCGCGTGAGATGCTGAAAGAACGGGCGGCAGGAGCTATCTCCATTCCCCTCCCTTCAGCAGTCCAAGAAGCCACGAACGTGCGGTGATGATCCTAGGCATTTTCGCATGTTTGAGGCTTCTCGAGCTGCTGATGGGAGGGGGAATGGGCAGCAGGACCTATCTCAGTTCCCCTCCTTTCAGCAGTCCGAGAAGCCACGCCTACCCGGTCACATGGATGGCAAGCTACACCCACAAAATAAGCCACGCCCAAGTGGTAGTAAAAAAATTAGGAACCCGCTCCTGGTAAGAACCCTACACTGTACTGGAAGCAAGGATATGAAATCGATGCGTTCATTTAACTGAAAGGGTTTTGGTGGCTCTGAGAGATGTAGCTTCACAAATATTAAATGGAATTATTTTTAATAACTTAAAATCAAAGTAAGGGCAGGGGAAGAGAAAAGAAAAGCTGGAGGAGAAACAGAAAGAGAAAGTGAATTCAGAACAATCATTAACTGGCAGACTCTATTTGACATGCGGGTCTTAGAGAATGTGCTTATTGAAAGTTTAGTGGTGTAGAAAGTACACCTAATGGGATCTCAGGGGATCCATTCTCTTGCCTATGGATAACGCAGTGAAGAGACAAAGCTGTCAACTTGCTCTGATTTATTCTTCCTATTGCAGTGAAAAGAGATAAAAGTTCACGTATCTCCTAGCTAAGCAGGCAAGTGGTTCCCAGGCAGCTAGCCTTATATTTGAATGGGAGAAAAGGAACATGTCAGCATTGATCAGACATGAGACTAGAAGACTTACAAAGAAGGGAGGGAGGGAGGGAGGGAGGGAGGGAGGGAAGGAGGGAGGGATAATGTAATCTACCCATTTGAAGAGTAATATCTGGAAGCAAAAAAAATCTCTCCAGATTGAGAAAGAGATGATAAACTAAGACACAGAATATTTTTTTCAGGTTGAAGAAAAAATACAGGTAGTCCTCAACTTATGACCCCATTTTATGACTTTTCTTGCCACAGTTGTTAAGTGAGTCACCGTAGATGTTAAATTAGTAACGCAGTTGTTAAGTGAATATGGCTTCCCCATTGACTTTTCTTTTCACAAAAGATGAACACATGAGCTTGGGATACTGCCACCGTCATAACTATGAGTCACTTGCTAAGCATCTGAATTTTGACCACATGACCCTGGGGATCCTGCAACAGTCGTAAGTGTGAAAAATGGTCATAAGTTACTTTTTTCGGTGCCACTGTGACTTCAAACATGAACTGTTTGAACTGTAAATGAACTGTTGTAAGTTGAGGATTACCTGTACCACAGAATGATTCACAAATAAATTCGCAAGAGTTTACACATTGAATACTATTGAATTATAGAATTATAGACTTGAAAGAGGACGTTTAAGATATTGGGCCCAATGCTCTGCTGAGTGCAGCAAACCAAATTCAAGCAACCTAGCTAATTTTTGACTAGGGACAAATTACTTTAGAGAAATATTCTTTGTACATTTAAAAGCAATGGATCAAACCTCAAAATATATTTTGATTGATCCTAAAATGTAGTAAGCTTTAAATTCATTCTATAGGTTTCAATGGTCTCCTCAAAGTGTAATATACATTAACATTAGTACGTTAAGTACCGTATTTTTCGGAGTATAAGACGCACCTTTTTACCCTCAAAAAGAGAGTGAAAATTTGGATGCATCTTATACACCGAATGTAGCCCCACCCAGCCACCCCACCTTTTGGCCTCTGCCTGCCAGCAATTTACCTCTTTGCAGCAAACAGAACAGAAACAGAAGCCTGATTAGCACAAGAAGATATTATCTGCCTCCCGACCTACAGCTGACTGAGGCTTGCAAGCCACGTTGTAAAATGAAACTAACCACGGTGGCTGTAATGAGACAAATTGCTGGGAGATAAACTGCTGGCAATTTTAGACTGCTGAAATTGCAAGGAGGTAAGCTATAGCTACTGTGGCCTAGAGGTAGAGCTCTTGCCTCACAATCAGGAGGTTGTGAGTTCTATCCTAGGTAGAGGCAGATTCTGTTAATATGTTATTTTGTTAAATGTTTGTAGAGTTTTCAAATTATTAGACTTATTTTTTAAAGACTGCTTTATTATTATTCTAGACAACTTAACAAAATGGAGAAGCTTTTTAAAATAAATGCTTGCTCTGAAGAGGCCCAGTGCTATTGTATCTTCTTTTAAATAGCAGAGAATACTTCTGGAAAGCCACATCAATTTTAAAGATCTGTAAAAGTATAATCTGAAATGTCCTGTTTTAGTATTAGTATTAAGTATTAGTATTAAAATAAGGCAGCTGAGTTAAACCCTGACTTAGTCATGTTTGGAGTAGATCTATTCAAATAATTGGGAGGAGTTAGTGTGACTACATTTAAGAAAACTTTCTGGGATTAATATACTGCCATAATGTACATTTCTCTAATTCTTTGCTATTTCTATGGGTCAGGCACACATGCACAGAAATACACAGCAAACAGTGTATATCATCTGTACTGTTTGCTGTTTGCTGTTTGGCAAATTGCTGGGAGGCAGAGGCCTTTTTTCCTTGTTTTCCTCCCCCAAAACTAAGATGCGTCTTATACTCCGAAAAATACGGTAATTCTTTTCCGGAGTTGATCCATTCATGTGGCAGAGGAAATTAATATGTGCATTATATTTGTTATTCTTCTGAATGTCACAGTAATGTTTCTTAATTAATCATTCCTTGCTTTAGAATATAGTGCTCTGTTTGGAGTGATATTTTGCAATGACAACAACAATGGAATAATCTTCCATTAGAAGCAACTTTTCTCCAAGTTAGCATAATATAAGGACATATATTTGTTGTATGTGAATCATACCTCAGGAGAAATCTACTTTATTGTGTGCCTGACAGTACCTATATATCTAATTTCATATGTACATATATATACCAGGAAAACCCATGATTTGATACCATGAGATTTCAGTTTAAGAAATATAATTGATGGGCTGCATGAAGTGTCAAAGCTGTAGAAACTGCTCTATATAATGGCAAGATAGAGCTAAAAATGAAATAGACTTTTATGAAATTTAATGCGCATTAAGCTAATTTCTTTCCAGGATAAGATTTCCTAAACAACAAATTTTTTTGCAGGTGCAACATAGGCAGAGGTGGGTGCCTGCCGGTGCGGTTAATAGCTGTTGTTTGGCGCAGAGCCGAAGACGCTGCTGCCGTTCGCGGCGCGGGAGCTTTCCCTGGGCGCTGCCGCCGCCCGCATGGACGTCACTGTTTGCATTCTTTTGCCCTCTGTGCATGCGCAAAGCATTCTGCATGCGTAGAGGGCAAAAGAATGCAAATGGCGGCGTCCATGCGGGCGGTGGCAGCGCCCAGGGAAAGCTCCCGTGCCACGAACGGCAGCAGCATCTTCGGCTCTGCGCCAAACAACAGCTATTAACCGCACCGGCAAAAACAGGCAGGAACCCACCTCTGAACATAGGTATGCTTTGCATTGTGTCAATGGTCATGCCTCTGTTATTTCAATGTGGACTCCTAAATAGCAATGCTGGAAATTGCCCAGCTCTGCAAAATGGTTCACAAATCTATCTATGATTTCCTATTAGGCATCATTATTTATTGCTTCCTTTCTACACCACCATTTTAATTCTCATTTCTTGCTATTTGTTTTCTGCATATTAGCTATTATAGCATTACAATAGAACATCATGTCTGAATAATAGAAGTTAATTAGGTATACTGTCTCTATAGAATTATATAGGAGCATGCAAACAAGCAAGTATGATAAAAAAAATTACAGAAAAACACAATACACTGAGTAAAATCAAAGCACTGAGTTGTAAAGCCATTAAGAGAAAAAGTAATGGGAGAAGGAGAGAGAGAGAGAGAAATTACTAACCACAGTCAAGGGAGAAAAGATTTGTTGAAATGAAGAAGAATTTTTTTTAAAAAATGATCAATTTGATTCGAAGAACAGGGAAATCTCTTTGCTTAAATGGTGTTTCTAATTAGCCCATGATAATGATATCATGAATCTATCATTATTCACCCTGCTTTTCTGTGTCGTAGAACTATATTAGCAATATAGACATGCTACAAGGGCAATGGTACAGTACTTATGTTTAAAAATGCTTGATAGGGAGGAATTGTAGGGGGACCTTTTAGAAAATATTCTGAAAAGTTTCTTGAATTAGCATGCAAATTTTAGTTAGAGGTTGTTCTAGAGGTTTTGCATTCCTGAGATCAAGATAAGATGTAGACAACAGAAAAAAAACTCTGTGCTGTTTGGGAGTTTTCCTTTGTATCTCTCCCACATTATGGTATTTAAAGCTACTCAAATTGAGAGACTACTCTAACATGTCAGAATTCAGAGAACGATAGAAAAGTCTGGCAGAAAATATTATTCATGTAGGAGTTGCAAGGAGCAACTCAGGAACTCTTGGCTTCCTCTTGGCCACTCCCTCCGAAAACAAATCTAAATGCATCATATTATAACTTCCTGTCCATGTATCACAGTGATTGCTTTATTTTCCATATTAAAGGGACAAGACCTTTGTGAAGAGAATTGACTGCCAAGATATCATGTTATGCAAATTACTACTCAACATGACAGGCTGCTGCTGTTGGTTCAATAGAACTTCAATAGAACTTAGGAGCCGAGGTGGCGCAGAACCCAGATTGTTGGGGGCAATATGCTGAACTCTGTAAACCGCTTAGAGAGGGCTGTAAAGCACTATGAAGCGGTATATAAGTCTAAGTACTATTGCTAAGAGCTAAGAGCTGAAGTGGTGCAGTGGTTAAATGCAGCCATTGCAGGCTGACTGCTAGTTCAACAGTTCAGCTGTTCAAATCTCACTAGGCTCAAGGTTGACTCAGCCTTCCATCCTTCCGAGGTCGGTAAAATGAGGACCCAGATTGTTGGGGGCAATATGCTGAACTCTGTAAACCGCTTAGAGAGGGCTGTAAAGCACTATGAAGCGGTATATAAGAAAAGTGCTATAAAGTGCTATTGCTATTGCTATTGCTACTTCCCTAAACTAACAGTTAACCATGATCATTGCCCAAGTAGGTGATGTTTTTATAGTTTGGAACTATAAAGGGAATTCAAAACTTCTGATATGTTGGGGGACCTATAGAATTCACTGGGAATAACTTTTTCTAAGTTCTAAGAAATAAAACTAATTGTCCATTTTTCCATGTTTGGACAGATGAGCCTCATTAAATTGAGTATTTGAAAAAAGCAATACTTTAAGAATAAATGTATCAATGGATGGAAACTAATCAAGGAGAGAACCAGCCTAGAACTAAGGAGAAATTTCCTAACAGTGAAAACAATTAACCAATGGAATAGCTTGCCTTCAGAAGTTGTGGGTGCTCCAACACTGGAGGTTTTAAAAAAGAGATTGGACAGGCATTTGTCTGAAATGGTATAAGATCTCCTGCTTGAGCAGGGGGTTGGACTAGAAGACCTACAAGGTCCCTTCCAACTTGGGGAAGGGGTGGAACTTCGCAGTGTTACCAGTCACAGAGAACGGAGCTCTCTGTTCCTGTGTTAGCTTCTCCATGTTTGTGGGCTCTGAAAGGAGCCAAAGCTGCCTTGTAGGGGCAGCGAAGCTAAGGAGGGGTGCTCTGAGAGGCCGCAGGAGAGATCGCAACTCTCCTGCTGAACCCCGGGGCTTTTTTCCCTCTATGCCACGATGAGGAGAAGAGGCAGTCTAAGATGGCTGCCATGAAGCTGGGACAGCTGATGACCATCTAAGCACAGTGCAGGGGCGGACTTTGGTGAATAGTGTGTGAACTGGGTGAGAAGAATTCTTTTTATTCAAATTTTAACCCCAAAAAAATATCCAGGAAAAGAGAGGCTAACAACTATTTTTAAAAGTAGCAGCAACCTAGAACTTTGAAAAAACTTTAAGATTGAAATTTAAAATTGTTAAAATACAGAAAATTGGACTTTCAAGTTGGATAGGCACTGCTTTGGATAGGCATTTTGAAATGCTGGAATTACCTACTTAAAAAACAATGATATTTTTACATTGTGAGAAATGGAAAAACTGATTAATATTGAAATCTAATCTAAGAGTGCCACCTGCTGATGAAAGGAAGAATAACATACTCCCAAAATCTTGGAAATATTTGATTACTGGGGAGTTAAATGTGATAACAAGAAAGACATTATCATTAAAGTGACCCCTGAAGATTACAATACAAGACTGAATTTATAGAGGGACCTAAGGAGGTTCTGGAAAACTTATGGGACTATCCAGAGGAACAGACTGGTCAACTTTGGGATACAAAGAACTAAGAATATTGAATTTTTTGAGAAGTGACTGTAGGTTTGAATATATGGTCTTTGGATTTTTGGACAAAAGAGGGATACAATAAAACTTAACAAAATGCTTCATCAAGGAGAAAGGAGTGGAATTTGGAAAGAGATGCCGTCGGCAATTCAAAGTACAAGGGAGATACTTATAAGACATTTTAAAGAAATTATGAATCAAATAGAGAGCATGGATGGAATGCCAGGAAATATAATACAGAGGAAAATGAGTGATCAAGACACCCAAGAAGAGGAGGAACTAACTGAAAGAGTAGATGAAAAAATGGAACAGACAAAACATATGTTTTGATATGTTTGTAAAAAGTAAAAAATAAAAAATAAAAAACTTGACCATAAAAAAGGTCCCTTCTAACTCTGTTATTCTGTTATTCTTTTAAATTTAATAAAATTATATTTTAAAAAAAGAATGAATGTTTGCCATAAGAAGAACTAGATGGTATCACTTGTCCACTTGTTTCTTTTATTGCTTTATTTGGTAAACAAATACTCTTAGAATTGTGTTAGATTGTGGCAGCATATAAAGTATATTCCATACATTTCATAAACAAATTAGCAAGCAAGAAACCCAGATTTGACATTCATTTGTATATCCCTAAAATGCATTTTTAGAAATTGAATGCAATGTTTTGGGGGATTATTTCTGGAAATTTTCCTTTCCAGTAGAAAATTTCAGCTGTCAGACTGAGAAGGTTTTTATTTCCAGGTTTTATTTTCTATAATGTGCTTTATTTCTCCTCTTATGTTAAATTTGCCCTCATCTTGGAATTCGCATCCTTGATCAGCCCTACCAATTGGAGAGTGATTCATTTAAGACTCCTAGGGATGTAGGGTATGTAATAGCAAACAATTTCCAATTTAATCTTGATGATACTACTGAATTAATATATTGAGAAAATTCAAAGTTGAAAACAATAAGGCAGTCTTTCCTTGGAAGCGGAGTGTAATGTGGAATGCATAACTTAGTGCAATTAATAGATGATGATGATGATGATGATGATGATGATGATGATGATGATGATGATGATGATGATTATGGTGATGATAGTGGTGGTGGTGATGATGGTGATTTAATGATGATGTTATTTGAAGAACTGCAATACAACTATAATTTACCAAAACGTTCAGAGTAATAAAATTTCAGTTAAATCTGTGTAGGCTTTTTTTTTTTTTAAAAAAAATGGACCAATCACCTTAAGTGCTTCAGAATTTCCATTATAATTTTAATAAGTTCTTTATGAAATAAAATAGGGTGTAGTAGCTATTTCTAAATTATTGTCAGAATGCACTAGACTAAATGGCTAGGATTTCAGGAATGCTAGACATAAGAAAATGAAATGTCCAGTTACATGAATGTCAAGAGAATGGCTTTATACCATCTATTTGTCACATTTCTGTAGACTTAAAAGCACACTTAATTCAACAAAAATACTACTTCACCTATTTTGTTAATAAGTTGATCAGTTTAGGTTACTATTCAAAATGTGATACTCAACTTTTATTTTTTATTTAAATGTATGTATGTACTGTATTTTTTGGAGTATAAGATGCACTGGTGTATAAGTTGCACCAAGATTTCGAAGAGGTAAGTAAGTAAAAAATGTTTTTGTCCTCCCCAGTCCCCAGGAGCACTCTGCAGGCCTCCCAAACCCTCTGCATGGCCCATTTTTTGCAAAAATGGGCCAGTTTTTCACCAGTTTTTGTGAAATATGGGGTGCCCAGAGGGTTTGGGAGGCCAGCAGAATGCTTCTGAGGGCTGGGGGAAGGCAAAAATGCCCCCATTTTTGTGAAAACATCCCATTTTTGCCCATTTTTTTGCAAAAACAGGGCTGTTTATGTCATCCCCCAGTCCCCAGGAGCACTCTGCAGGCCTCCCAAACGCTCTGCGCACGACGTTTTTGCAAAAAATTGGCCCATTTTTCACAAAAATAGGACACGGGCAGGGCTTCGGGAGGCCAATATGGCTGTATTCGGTGTATAAGATGCACCAATATTTCCACCTTCTTTTAAGGGGGGGAAGGTGCATCTTATACTCAAAAAATATGGTGTGTGTGTGTGTGTGTGTGTGTGTGTGTGTGTGTGTGTGTGTGTGTAGTCTGCATCTAACAATGGAATTTGGGATGGTGAACAAAACATAAAACATAATTTAAGAAATCAAATCAATTAAAAAGAGCAGGTAGAAACATTTTACTATCATAACTTCACCATCATAGACACTCAGGCTCACCTATTCCTCATCACTATAAAATATAATTGTCCATACTTTCATACATTTAGTTAAACTGCAATTCTTCTCTTTGCTTGAACACCCAAAACACTTTGCCAACCTTGAAGCTCTTAAGAGTTATATTTAGAAACGATTGTATTTACGATATTCCAAATACTCCCTGTTATTATTAAACTGTATACATGGTTTCACCCAGGTCCAGCGTTTGAATGGGAGAATGCTCAAATGCTATTGGTTGATGCATCTGACAGCTCCCTATAAAAGGGCTAGCTGTCAGACTGCAAGTTGCTGGTTGTACAGAGGAGTTGCTTAGTAAAGAAGTTCCTTTGAAGTCTGCCTCCTGTCATTATTCCCACAACTCAACAGTGGTGACGAGGGCTTGGGAGCTGAGAACGAAGACGATCGGATCTTAGGCATTGCAACCAGCCAGGCGGTTTTTTGGGAAGATGCTATTGACAACTCGCCGAGCATGTCTGCCTTCCACCCGCCAGCACCGTTCAACCCGGCAAAGGAGAAATGGGAGATGTATATGACGAGGTTTGATTGCTTCCTGGAAGCTAATGATCTGTTGGGTCTGACAGATAACTGAAAAAGAGCACTCTTCTTAAGTCACTGCAGCCATGATGCGTTTGACACAGTGGAGGCCCTGTCAGACCCAACCCCGGTAAATCCATACCGTGGCAGGACCTGCAAGCGACCTTGAAGACCCACTACACTCCCACTCCATCAAAAGTCATCCAGCGGTATGAATTCCAGCAGCGATTGCAGCAGGAGGGCGAGATAATAAACCAATATATCCAGCGGAGGGTTCTGGATATTTTCGCTACTGGTGTGCATCACGAGCATGCGCAGAAGTGAATTCACATTCCATCAGGCAATTTCACTTCCGCGCATGCTTAGGATAACATTACAAGCCGAAACACAGCTAAGGAGCTTCTCAGCTGTGCTTCAGAGGAAGAATAAAGGTCAGTATTCACACAAGGGCGGGTGGGAGGGCTTTTTCCCGACAGCTCAGGATGCGGAAAAGTGCCAGAAAATGATGTCATCACCGGGCTACTACCACAGCTGCGCTCCACACCGCACCGGTAGGAACCCACCACTGAATATATTGCTGCCCTCCATAAAGCTGCAGGTCACTGTGAATTCAGAGACCTTAATGACATTTTGCTCGAACAACTTATTTACGGCATGCAAGACATCCGCCTCCAGTGCTGGCTTCTTGCCAGAACCAATTTGAACCTGGCCATCACTCTGGATGAAGCCAGGGTGGCAGAATCTTCTACTAAAGTCGCTGAATCACTTCATAAATTCGCTGCTGCCAAAGCAGAAGCCAAACCGCGGCCTTGGTGCACAAAGGCACCTACAAGGACTCAGCTAGCAGCAACGAAGAAGTCTGCCGCATGGATCGGAGGCACTGATCCAAAAGGGAGGACAAAAGGGCTGACTGCACTAGCTGTGGGAGTCAGCACCTGAGGGCATTGTGCCATTTTCGCGACACCATTTGCAAGTGGTACAATCGGCGAGGACATTTGGCAAGAGTTTGCTGTGCCATTTCTCCTCCAACCATGCACATGTGCCTGACGCCGCATGCAACGACCTGTCAAAACCTTTTTGGTGGGAAGATTGGAAACTGCGCTGAAAAGCCACATCACAGAGGCCACCTGACACCAACCAGACTCGCGTCGCCTGGGCCAGAGTACCCTGCAAGAACACAGTCACCGTATACATAGACAGCACTCCATGTCTCATGGAGGTGGACATCAGCTCCGTGGTCTCCATTGTCTTCTGGCAGATCCTGAAGCTCACCCTCCTCAGCATCCAGAAGAGCCGCCTCAAGCAGCACCACATCAAACTTTCCGACTACCAGGGAAATCACATTCCCTTCGTTGGTCAAGGCCAGTTCCTGGTCAAGTTCAACCATTTCGAGAGGCCTCTACAGCTCACTGTGGTCGGCAGTAACCTTCCAAGCCTCCTGGGCTTGGATTGGTTCGACACCCTCAGCTTGGGGGTGACCGGCATCAACTCCATCACCAACCCTGCATTTGATGACCTGTTCGAAGAGTTCCAGGACCTTTTTAGCCAGGTCCTGGGCAAGTATGTGGACACCCCTATCTCTTTTAGCTTGGATCCCAAGGTTGCCCCGATACGGTTAAAGCCCAGGTGAGTCCCGTTGGCCCTGCAGCCCAAAATTGACCAGGAACTCGACAAACTGATCCGGCAGGGGATCCTTGAACCGGTCGACCATGCTAAATGGGAGACCCCAATAGTTACACCTGTTAAAGGGGACAGCACCATCAGGATATGCACGGATTACAAATGCACGCTGAATAAGGCATTGCAGCAGAGCGCCTATCTTGTGCCAATTGTGCACCATCTTCTGCAAGCCCTTAGCCCTGGCCGCCTTTTTTACAAAACTCGACTTGGTGCAGGCGTACCAGAATCTGCCAGTAGATGGCGCTACTGCTGAGGCACAGACCATTGTGACTCATAGGGGCGTGTTCAAGTGTCACAGGCTACAGTTTGGAGTTAGCGTGGCCCAGAGTTGTTCCAGAGTGTAATGGAACAACTGTTGCAGAACATTCCTGGGGTTGTACCATATTTTGACAATGTCCTGATCTCAGCCTGAGACCCTGACCAGCTCTGCTCCCAAGTCAGAATGGTCCTGTCAAAACTGCGTGCCCGAAATGTGGAGATGCGCACACAGGGCACCGGCACCAGTAAGGAAGCAACCCACAGCTGGTACAGAGGAGTTGCTTAGTAAAGAAGTTCCTTTGAAGTCTGTCTCCTGTCGTTATTCCCACAACTCAACACTCCCACTTTGACCACTTCTGGAAGCAGCAAAATAAACCTTTTCCAGAGGATGTTTGAGGTATGAGGTCATCTATTTGAGGTGTATAGATTGGTTCTTTAGGCTTGCATATTTGTTTATATTTTTTTATGTTCTGTTACTTATCTTTACTTAAATTGTGTATGTTTCTGTGTATTTTTATCTTTTACAGTACTTTTATCTTTGCAAACCATTGGGAGTCCTTCGAGTTTGTGGTGGTGTATAAATATGATAAATAAATAACCATCAATCTTGGTGATGTTAATAGATGTGTTGAACAGGATGTCATTGTTGGAGTAGCTAATTTTAGAACCCAACATTTCCCATCTAATATACTGAGAGAGTGAGTCATCATTCATTCAAAGGAAATGGTTAACAATATTGGAAGGAATATTGTTCAGCCATGTTGGATTAAGTCCTTGAAATATTTTTGCAAAAACAAAATCAAATACCAAACATACTTTGTTCACTAATCCAGTTCTTCATCATTATTATTTGAGAAGTCATGAAATGCCACTGCACAACACAATATTCTCTCTCTCTTTCTTTCAGTAAAATGATATATAATCTATTTTCAAAATCCCATTGGATCAGGCCAGCAAAGGCAAAGGTGGAAAATCATTTTATTATTTTCAACCTAACAGAATATTGGAAATAAATTAATGTAAAGTGGGTCAAGACACTATCTGTCCATAGGCAGGATAACTCTATGAAACTTAAACAGAACATGAATGAATGTGGTGTGCTAAGAGACACTGGAAAAAAAAGAAAGGTCATATTTAAAAAATGGACTGGAAAGGGATAGAGGCTGCAAAGACAAAAAGATTACAGGAAAAAGACCCCCCTCCCCATTCATTCTTATGGGAAATACAGTTGGATGGTGGGTTGGGATGCTGCTTTCTAGCCTCCCTCTTTCCAGGATACATGACCTAAGGCAATGTTGTTATGAAGAGGTTGGAAAAAATTACCAATCTATTTTCTGCCAGCTTTCGCCACCTTGTTTCTTCATTCTTCTTTTTAATTGTCCCATTAATTAATTGTCTCAGGGGATGAAATGAACCCCACAGCACTGAACTGATAATGAGGATCCTGATCTTGGATCCTTGCAGGTGAATGAAAAATATTGAGATCTAAGAGACTGAAGATTCCCATGCTATCTCCACCCCTATCAAATGCATAGCAACTAATAAAACAAGTCTATAAATAAAATAAAATCCGATTAGCTCTTCACAGTGAAGAACAATGTTGATTGTTAATCAAATAATTTCCCATCATTTACTATGGGTTGAGCGGGAGCTGAGAAAGAATAGAATCCCCTCTTTTCCAAACACAATAGTAATAGATAACAAAAGTTGTCCACCTAATAAAGAATTGCAACTGCCAAAATGCTTCCTGGCTCCACTAAGTCATATCTATCAATGTGGCTTTCTGATGCTCACTTCACGCTAAGTATATTCAGTTTATTGGTCACAGCAATCAATTATTTCTATAACAAAACATTTTCAGTGGCTGATGCTATACTGGGCTCCTGCTGATAAGCAAGGAGCTAACCTAATATGAAATCTTATTCCTTAAAGATTCCAGAACTTTATAAGCCTTGCTTGACTACACATCAAGAAAATAACTTGTGTAAAATGTATCTGAAGTTTTTAATACTCTGGCAAGTCATGTAAGCCGCCCAGAGTCCCCTGGGAGTTGGGCGGCATAGAAATCCATTTAAATAAATAAATAAATAAAATAAGTTATTCTGCCCCCAAACTACCTCTTAAAGGATCAATCCAGTGGTGGAATTCAACTGGTTCACACCACTTCACCGGTTGTTAAATTGCTGGCTGGCCCCTCCCCTCCCTGCCCCTTCCAGGAGTCCCCACGCACCCCATTTTGTCTCCCGGGTAAGTGCAGGGAGGCCTACTAGGCCCAAAATGGGGCATGGGGGGATGCAGCGCGGACCTCCCCATGGCCTGTTTTTGCTCCCAGGAGGCTGCAGGGAGGCCTACTAGGCCCAAAACAGGGCACGGGGTGTGTGGTGCCCCCATGGCCCATTTTTGCTCCCAGGGGGAGCAGGAGAACGAGTGCTGCCTGCCACACCCTCCGGCCACACCCACCATGGCCATGCCCACCCAGCCAGCCATTAGGGCAGAGAACCGGTTGTTAAATTATTTGAATCCCACCACTGGATCAATCCTAGACATTAGCTCATGTTCAAAAAATACAAAGGGAATTTCTAAAGAGATGTTTGCTTAAGTTCATCCCTTAATGAACTAGTAGAGCAGACTAGCCATTTATATGTCAAATACCTTATTAGATTTCATACCTAGATGTATTGTGTGTGATCTCACCCCACATCTCCAAATTAATCAGATTACTCACCCATCAGCGCATCCAGTTAAGTTAAACTAAATATTGTCTTTTGCTTTCTTCAAGATAAGGGCACTCATTGCTACATCTGCATAAGATAGGAGAAAAATGGAATCTGGGACACAGAACTTTTAACATACAGTAGTTTAAAATGTCTGCACAGTTTTTCCTTCCTTTTATAGAAATAAACTATTATACAGTATATAGTTTTTTTAAAAAAAAATCTGTTCAATATTTTAAAAATAGAATTAAAGGATTCAGTGCTTTAAGTTGTGCATAACTGATATGTGATAATAGATGATTGCATAAGAAGCCAGATATAGCAAATGCCCTATCTTTTAATTGGATCACTTTTTCTTTCTTTGCTTCTTCTATCTTTCTTCTTCTGATATGCATTCTTATATAAAAGTTATACTATAAACCAATTTTTAGTAATCACGGACAGTGCAAGGAAAAGAATTCCAACAAGAACTTTGTTTCAGAATATATCACTTAACAAGCTAATTTATTACTCATTGTGTAGATCTTGCCTTATTTATATATTTTGCTGCCCTTTATATAAGCAAAAAGATAGCAGTAAGACATGCATGCATGCATGCATGCATACATACACATACATTGAATGAATGAATGAATGAATGAATGAATGAATGAATGAATGAATGAATGAATGAATCAATGAATGAATCAATGAATCAATGAATCAATGAATGAGATGCCATTTGGAGGCTAAATAGGTTTATATCAAATAAGCATGTATATTTATGTATAGTATAGAAAATATTTATTTGCATACTCTTTGCATTAGACAATGTCTAACAGCATACACATTTTGCCCATAGCAATGTAATCTATATGGAGAGAATGCATCCTGTGTTTGTGAACTGAGCTTCAATATTATCAGATATAAAACTTTAGAAACCCAATTATCTTACAAATCAGCTAGGACAATACATCTACTTCATAGCATAGCAGACTATTTTTCATTCCCCAAAATAGCAAAATAATAATAATGCTAATTTTCAAGGAAAGCTAACGGAGGGCTTTCCAGAAAGGGACGTTGTTACTTACCTGATACGTCCTTTCTCATAGGGGGGGAGCCATCCTCCAAGAATGGGTTAAATCTGCCCTCTAGCCAATCAGGACCGAGATTTTCAAAGTATAAATACCACCCTCTTGCCTTGGCACCCCCTCTTTTATTCGAGGGAAGAAGGTGAAACTCGCTGTGCTTAACCATCAACCAACCGTTTTATTAATAGGATAATCAAATTTAGATAAGTCAACCATTGGAACCAAGAATCATGAACATATTTACATCAGTGTGGCAGTCCAGACCAAACCCAGACCAGGGAGGGACTTGGAGGATGGCTCCCCCCTATGAGAAAGGACGTATCAGGTAAGTAACAACGTCCCTTCTCCATAGTGGGCGGAGCCATCCTCCAAGAATGGGACATACCAAAGACCCTTGTCCCTAGGGCGGGTGACCTACACTTGACTGGAGCTGCCACTGTCCCCCACACCTTGGTGTAACACCCTCCGACCAAAGTCCACCTCCTCTGAGGCGTATAAGTCTAATTTGTAGTGCCGGACAAATGGGGTCGGAGAAGTCCATGTAGCCGCCCGGCAGACCTCCGTGATGGATGCTCGTGCATTCCAGGCCGCCGTGGTGGCCGCGCTGCGTGTGGAGTGCGCGGTAAGTCCGGGGGCCCAGGGCAAGGACAGCTGTTCGTAAGTCAAGGAAATGGCTGCCCGTAGCCAACGGCCCACCATGGAAGACGATGCCTTGGAGCCCATGGAGGAGGGATGAAAAGATACGAACAGGGCTTCAGTGCGCCTGAAGCTGGAGGTACGCTGCACATATATGTCCAGGGCACGCCTGACGTCCAGCAGGTGCCATGTCCGTTCAGAGTCATTAATCGCATTTTGGTAAAAACTAGGGAGAACAATCTCCTGCGCCCTGTGGAAATACGTATTTACCTTCGGAACGAAAGTGGGGTCCAAGCGCAGCACCACCCTGTCGGAATGGAAGACACACAGTTCAGAGATCCGGCAAGCAGATGTTATTGCTACAAGGAAAACCACTTTGTATGTTAAGTGAATTAGAGATGCCGTAGAGAGTGGCTCGAACGGCCCGGTCGTCAGAGCAGTAATCACCTTCGAGAGGTCCCAGGTAGGAAACCTATGGACCACCGGAGGCCATAGGTTCGAAGCCCCCTTCAGGAACTGCTTCAGTAGGGGGTGAGCAGAAAGGGAATCTAAACCTTGGCAGGAAAGCACCGTGGACAGCGCCGCCACCTGCCGGCGGAGCGTGTTGGGCGAGAGCCCCTTAGCAAGCCCCTGGCGTAAAAATTGAATGACATTGATTATTGATAATTCTACGGGGGAGTAACCCACCTGTGCGCACCAGCGGCAAAATGCTTTCCATGTGGCGGAATAAATACGGTCAGTGGAGGGCCTCCTGGATGCCAACATGATTGAGGCAATACTGTCCGGGACCAGGTGACGAACCTGGGCAGTCTGGCATTCTCCGGGGTGGCGAACAGGTCGATGACCGGCAGCTCTGGATGGTGGACTGACCCCTGGGCAAGAGACCACTCTGTCGGCGGGATCCGCCAAGGAGGTGACACGGACAGGGACATAAGGTCCGCGAACCAGGCCCATCTGGGCCAGTGGGAAGCTAGAAGGAGCACCTCCACCCTCAGCTGCAGGACCCTCCGGATGACCTTGGGGATCAAGGGGAGGGGAGGGAATGCATATAGTAGCCCTTGCGGCCAGTCGCATTGAAGAGTGTCTGTGTCCGCTGCCCCCTGTGTCCAGAACCTGGTGACGAACCTGGGCAACCTGGCATTCTCCGGGGTGGCGAAGAGGTCCATGACTGGCAGACCGAACCGACCGACCGGCTGCTGGAAAATCCTGTTGCCTTTGTCTTAAAGTTCAGTTCATAAGAGACTGATATTTTCAAATACAGAAAAAAAAATTGATAGTTTGTATATAGAAAAATTGATAGTTTGTATATAGTTCCAGTTATGCTGGGCTCATAGACTCCAGAAAAAGGCTTGGTTTTAAACTGTTACTGGAATGAGTGCTCACTAGGCTCATTTGTTCCTTTTATGTGAGATCTGTAACTTACTACTTCTAAATTCTGCTGAAAGCCCTTGTTCAAGCCATTTTTAAAATATAGATAGAATCTTCATTCTAAGTTGATACGTTTAGCTTGTTATTGTCATATATGAATACCTGAACATGCTTTAACAGGTACTCCTGAGGCAGACCTACAGACAGCAAGTCTGAATTTTTGTCAGCTCAATTCAAATAACAGTATCCATATTTATTTAAGGCCTCTGCCAGAAAGGCCTGGGTAAATTAGTAGGTCCAAACAGTCACTAAAAATGGCCAACGCCCTTAAATGAGGCCAACAAGACGGCAGTTGCCCTTAGTTGGTCTTTCAAAATGGCCACTGCCCATATTAGGCCTTAAAAATGGCCACCGGCAAGAAAGGGCATCCAAAATGGCCACCGTCCTTGATGTGGCTTCAAAATGGTCTCTGCCCACTTTTGGTATTTGAAACAAAATGGCCACGCCCTTAGTGCCTTCAATTCTGAGGGCAATCAAAATGGCTGCCACCCTGTGGGAGGCTTCAAGATGGCCACTGGCACTCTCAAAGGCTGCCTACACACTTACCTGGCTGAAGACAAGCAGATCAATGCAGAGCAGCTCAAATGGAAGCATATGGCCCAGGCACTAGAGACGGGTACAGACAGGGCCTTGGATCAAAGGAGCCTTGCCAGATTGCTGGCTCTTGTCACCCATTGCACAGAAGGCAAGTTAAATAAAGGAGGCCTCAAAAGAAAAAAGAATTTTTTTTGAAGTGGGCGGTCCTGTGTAATTCAAAATGGTGGCCACCCATGAGGCACTCCTAAACTTGCTGTCTCCTGAGGAGAAAGGAGTCTGCTAAGGCCTAGCCAGTAACTGTCAGTTTTCTGGGTCTCCTGGAGCAGACTGACTGATTTCTGAAGTTCCAAACAAAAAGAGGGAACAGGCCCTCATGAAGCAGCACCCAGATTGCCAGCTTCTCAGGCACAAGACGGAGCAAAAAAACCAGCTGTGCCGGATGACTTGGAGCTTTCAGAAGGGGAGGTGACCTGTCCCTGGCACTGGCAGGGCTCATAGTTTCTAATCCCCCCTTGACAAATGTCCTCAGCAGGAGTGACCCTGGGGGTCTTCTGCTTTGCCTTCCCCTGCTTATGGCCTTTGTCAGCCATTCTGGCTGAACTATGGAGCAGCAGGGGTCAAAGGCAGGCTCTGAGGCAAGGAAGCAGCCGATCTGAGCGAAGATGATTTGAAGTCTGCCTGTCAGTTTGCCTTGCCGAGGCCTTCTCTCCCGATGCAAGGCAAGGTGTGAAATTTCTAGCGCCCTTTTCCGATGCCGCTCGATCGATTGCGGCCGATGTCGGCTCCAAAAGTCAATTAAGGACTCTAGTTTGGCTTATAGGAGACAAACTCAAGCCGATTGGAGGGGAACGCTAGTTTGGCTTATAGGAGACAAACTCAAGCCGATTGCAGGCCACCCAAGCTCAGGGCTTCTGTGGCTGAAGATCACGATCTGGAGTACCTCCCTCCCTGACAGGCAAGACAAGGCTGCAATTATTTGACTGGTTGATTAAGGTGAGAAAACCCCAGTACACAACAGATGTGCAACTGTTAAGGGTAATCTCCTCCCTGGGGAGTCCCAACCCCCAGCTAGGGACAAGGCTCAATGGGGCAATGCCCAGTAAGCTGACACGATTGAAGAGTCTCTGAGTGGCAGCTGTCTAGTAAGAATCAATGAAGCAATAACTCACAGGAAGTAGTAGAAATTCAGTAGTTGGTGGAGAAATCGAAGAATGGGTTTAAGCACTGTCCTTCTTGGCTAAGGACCGAGAAAAAAAGAGGGGGTGCCAAGGCAAGAGGGTGGTATTTATACTTTGAAAATCTCGGTCCTGATTGGCTAGAGGGCAGATTTAACCCATTCTTGGAGGATGGCTCCGCCCACTATGGAGAAGGGGTTTTAGGTGAACATGCAGCCTCAATTCAATGGTCACCCACCCTGCTGTAATAAACATATTCTGCTATTCCAGAATATGAACTCTACAAAGGATCCCTGATACATGAACAATATATTAAGCCTTTATGATGGAGGGCTAGCATATCTTGTTTTCTGCTCTTCAACTGTCCATCTTTCTGTTACCATATGGGTGTAATCTTATTGTTTCTTGTTTTTTCTTGTTTATTTCATTGTTCTATTATTATAACAAACAGTGTTTGTTTACACTGTTTTAATTTCTTCCTTTTTATTGTTGTAGGCCCCACAGAGAGATAGGCAGCAAATAAATTTAACAAACAAAATACATAAATAAAAAAATATACTGATCTCCATTTGCAATCATGCAGTTAGAAATTCTGAGTTTCAGAAGATCTCACCACAATCTTGATCTTTTTTTCTTCCTTTTATAAAACTTCTATTAAATATATGTATTCCCTATATGTTGTTTTAGCAAATTCTTGGAACTGCCAGTCTCAGCAGACTCTGTAGTTCTCAAGATACAAGTCATTTCCTTTCTTGGAGTATGTTTCTTACCAAGGATGCCTACATAACATATATTTTATTCAGACAATACTTAGAATTAAATTGTTGTTAAATGTGTAAAATATCAAGCTTTTTCTTACAATCCCGAGGAACAAAGAAAACTGATGGAATATTATTAAAGCTAAATCAGTTAGCAAGAAAGAAGGAGGGCAAGCTAGAATATAAATATGAATTAAGTATAGCATTTCAGAAAGCAGTCCAAGTGTGAAGTACTTCAGGCAACAGAACTAAAAATGTAAATTGAATACCTTTAACCATGAGCTGGGAGACAGCTTCTGCTTCCCTAATAATGGGTAACACGAGACATGCAGAATAAATGCAACGTGGTGTCTTGAATAAGCTGATATTTTCTTGGATAGGAAACTTTGGGGAGTAAGCAAGTGAAGACCAAGACTGTTATTTAGAAGACAGGTGCACCAATAATACATTTTTTTTAAAAAAAATTCTGCCACTAATGCAGACATTAATTGAATGTTGAAACAAATCAAAATTCAAGCTTAAACATTCATACAAGATGGTAAGTTTAATACAGTATATTAAATAAGAACCCATCACTTTATTCCCTTTCAGATAAATGGCATGCTGCAGACTACAGAAAAGGAATAAAAATAGTATTTTTATTAAATGCAGAAAAGAAACGCAAGATATAAGAAAAAGAAAAGAAAAATAGCTAAAACTACTTTATACCAGCTCACAATAACTTTCCATAACTTTCTATCCTCATAAACCATCCTTACTTTCATCATATTCACATACCATTTCATGTATTGCCTTTGTTTAAAAAAAATCTTATCTTTTTTTCAGAATTTCATCTACTTTAATGAGCACTTTCCTAGCCTTCCTCTTCTTCTTGGTGCATTTCTTATTCCAACATCATAAAAACATAATACAATCTAAAATAAAATAAACAAAGTAAAATAAAAATAAAATAAAATAAAAATTATAATTGGTAGCAATAGACCATTCAGTTCATAATATGTACAAAGACCCCCTAATCCAACAAGGGGGTCTTTGCGTGTATTTTAAATCTATAAAACAAATTATCTGATTTTAACTTAAGGTAAAGAAAAAGAATGTATATATAGGACTGCCTCCAAATAGGGCGGCATAGAAGAACCTCCAAATAAATAAATTTTCCTACAGAAATTGTGGACACACTATCTCTGCAAGTTTTTAAGAAGAGTTTAGACAGCCATTTGTCCGGAGTGGTTAGGGTCTCCTGCTTGAATAGGGGATTGGACTAAAAGACCTCCAAGGTTCCTTCCAACTCTGTTATTCTATTATTCCGAAATCACTCTTTCTCAGTCACACACTTTGACAAAATTGTGATAAGGATAAAAAGGTGATATGATGCTTGATATTATAACTGAGGGATGTTTGAAGGCTTATGGTTATTCGTTATGGTTATTCATGCTGTCTAAAGTCCAGAAATGATGGTTATAGTAGTTATTCAACAGCAAGCAAGCAAGCCTCCTAAAACAGATACTAGGTGCCAGCAGGCAAGAAGGCATCAGCTGATAAATGGATACCTTTGAAATAAAACACAATCATCAAACCATTAGCAATTTTTCTGATAAGGTCATGGCTAGCAGCAGGAGCAGCAGGAAAAAAAGGGTCCTTGATATATATATATAAAAGTTTTCCCCTACAACTTCTGCCAGTTTAGGAACTCTGAACCTTCTATCATTCAGACTAGCTATAGGCATTAATTCTTTCATTTAGTCTGCCTCGAGGACCCATCTATCTAAATGTCAGCTCCTGAGTGAAGACAGATAAGTCAGAAACAAAAAGCTCGTGGCATAGGACTTTGTATGAGTGGGACTGGAGAATATTATGTCTGTATGAAAGCAGTTGCTGAAAGCAGAATCTGATAAAAGACTGGTAAAGCTTTCAGATCATTATGATTTCAAAACAGAGTTTACTTTTCATGACTTTAATGAAGTTATACATGTCCTCCTAAAAATTGCCGGTCACATGAACTTTTTCCTCCACCTTATAGAATGAACTGTAAATATATATACATACATACATACATACATACATACATACATACATACATACATACATACATACATACATACATACATATATATATATATATATATATATATATATATATATATATATATATATATATATATTGTTGTGGTAATATTCAGAATGTACTGCAGATACATTAGTTATCATAAAGAAAGTATTCATTTATTTATTAGATTTTATGCCACCTTTATGAGTAACTCAAGGCAGTGAACATACATAACACTCTTTCCTTCTCCTAGGTGGGAAGGTAAGGTGGGTTGGGCAGAGAGAGAGAGAGAGAGAGTGATTGGCCCAAAGTCACCCAGTCAACTTTCATGTCTAAGGAAGGACTAGAACTCACAGTCTCCTGGTTTTTAGACCAGCTCTTTAACCACTACACCAAACTGGCTGCAGTGTCCAGAATAGATTCCATTCTGTTAAAAATGTAGACCATGCTAACAGTAACTGTCTACATTAGCCATACACAACACTCTGGATTTCATAGATCTAAAACAGGGGAGTTAAACTCAAGGCCTGGGGCCCGAATTCAGCCTGTAGGGTATTTAGATCTGGCCCATGGGGCCAACCTGCAAACATTATAGGACCGGCCCGCAGTGTTTCTGCCAGCAAAAACGGGCTCCCAATCTCAGTTTTTGGATGTGTGCAGCCCTCCCGAGCTTCGTTTTCACTGGCAAAGGGTTGCAGGAGGCCATGGCAGCCAAAAATGGAGCTCAGTAGCCCGTTTTCACTGGCAGAGCACTAGGGCCACCACAGGTGCCCCCAACAGGAGTGACATTGAACTGGCCATGCCCACCCCGGCCCCCCAAGGTCAAACAAAACCCTGATGCAGTCCTCAAGGAAATCGAGTATGACACCCCTGATCTAAAACATGAAATATCCAGTAATAACAGATTTTCATAGAGCAAAGCAGACTGATTAGTGCTTGGATAAGAGTTCACTCACAAATTGCAACTGTGGGTATTAGTCTAAAAACTAAAAAAAAAAAAAACCAATCCAACCCCATCCTAGAAAACAGCAACAGGAAACCAGCAATAAATAGGTGAATGGGTACTCTCACCATTGTTAAAACTTAATTTGTTTGCTTACATTTTCATTAACATTTGTTATGTTAATCCCTAAAACATGTTTGTCTGTTTTACAGATCTGTTCCATACTTTGAATACTTTTAATTCACCACTATTTTTGGGTTGGCTCAGTATATTTTAATTATTATTATTTATTATTAAGAGCCGAGATGGCGCAGTGGTTAAATGCAGCACTGCAGGCTACTGCTAGTTCAGCAGTTCAGCTGTTCAAATCTCACCGGCTCAAGGTTGACTCAGCCTTCCATCCTTCTGAGGTGGGTAAAATGAGGACCCAGATTGTTGGGGGCAATATGCTGAACTCTGTAAACCGCTTAGAGAGGGCTGTAAAGCACTATGAAGCGGTATATAAGTCTAAGTGCTATTGCTATTGCTATTACATTAATTTTGGGACATGCATAATGCCAGCTTTACATATCTCTGTTTAAATATTTTAAGTTCATGTATTATTGTTTTATATGAAATAAATATGTAATGCCCAGAAATCTTATGATATGGATATCTTAAAATAAGTTTAAAACATAACCACTGTGTTAAAATTCAGTTATTCAGATTTCTCATCTGACCCAACGTTCAGAGCAAATAAAACATTTTGGAATATTTATTACAATGGTTGAGAATAAAAATAGGGTATAAGTGTTGTGTGGCGTTGAATCCCACATATCTTAAAAGTTGCCAAGTTTGAAAAACACTGATGTACAGGATTGCAACCAAATATGGAAACTTCTCCCTCTTAGTTCTCTGATAGATTGCTTCCATTGAAGCAAAGTCTTCCTAGGTATAGTAACCTAAACCAGAAAAAGATTAACTCTGAGATGCCCTTGAATATAGCTTATTCTTATTCAAAAGCATATTCTGCTGAATATTCCCTCTGCCTAAAGTATATTAAAATAATACAGGGGTGTCAAACTTGTGACAACACGTTGTCATCACGTGACGTATCACAACTTTCCCCCCTTCGCTAAACTGGTGGTGGGCGTGGCCAGTGCATGACACATCCGGCCCGCGGGCCATGAGATTGACACCCCTGCAATAATATAAGCTATTCTCTCTCTCTCTCTCTCTCTCTCTCTCTCTCTCTCTCTCTCTCTCTCTCTCTCTCTCTCTCTCTCTCTCTCTCTCTCTCTCTCTCTCTCTCTCTCTCTCTCTCTCTCTCATAATATCAAAGTAGCCACTGTAGTGCAATGTAGCATTGCATTGCTGACTTTACATTCACACACAAACTCATTCATTTTCCTTTTCTGTCATTTTCTTATCTTTTTCAATGCTATCTCAGCCTCTTATGCTTCCTATTGGTTGATACAAGAAAGGGTTCAGGAAAAAAACCCCAAATAAATCCCATTTCTCTGGAGAGTGAGTTAGATATATGGTGCATATCTCTTGCAAAGCTAAGCCTGAGAACTATCATTCCAGTGCAGTAGAAGATTAAACTCTTATATTCCTCTCCCATCTGGATGTTGCTAATCGTCTCGATCTTGGATGATTGATAATTTATCAGGAAGCACCTGGGAGGAAAAACTGCACATAGTATGTCATCTGCAAGAACAGAAGGCATTAGAAAACAGCTCAAGCCAAATGAAAATATCAAATGTTGTGTAACTCAAATGAGCACCTAACACCAGTCCTTGAGGTGTACTATGCATCAGTTTCTTTGCTGATGAAAACAATTATTAATACAAAGCCTCAGAAGCACTATGGTAGCTGAGCTTCAGTCTGTTCATTTATTCCCCATTTAGAACTGAGTTCAATATTCCTCTTTGTATTTCACAGTACTTAGATGCCTGAGCAACTATAATTATACATCATAAGAATAATGATTTCATTAAGACTTATTGGATGGATTAAGTCAGGTACAAGCTAGGATGTTGTAAGACACCATCAAACAGTTTATCTTTCTTCTGTAATTGGAGTTGCAAGACTTGCAGCAAAAGAACACCAAAAGGTAATTCCAATTTGAGCAAGTCTCTCCCTACATTTCCCTCCAGACACAAATTATTATATTTCTTCTCTGAATCAGATATCTCCCTCCATTCTCAAACTGCTTTAAGCTCAAAGCTATTAAGAGCAAACTCTAATCTTCATGTGCAGCATTAGAGTCATCTTTCTTTCTAAATACAGCTGAATAGTTGGGGGGGGGGTGTTAATTCAGGCACAGAAAATCATCTAGCACGAAAGTGTAAGCTGGCAAATCTTTTTCAAATCCAACAATAGGAAACTTTGGCCTGTCGTGATCTAGGATGCTGTTGTACAAATGGCTGAGGCAGAAAAGATTAACAGGACCCAAAAATCTAGGCCAGTGGTTCTCAACCTTCCTAATGCTGCGACCCATGCCCCGCCCCTGCGCCCCTGTGCCCCCTCCGTGACCCACCCCGCCACTGCACCCACCGCTGTGACCCCTGCCCCGCTGCCGCCATTTGGGTTCTTTTACCCAAATGGCGACATCTGGGCGAAGTTTCCCAACCCCTGTGAAAGGATCGTTCGACCCCCAAAGGGGTTGCGACCCCCAAGTTGAGAACCGCTGATCTAGGCTCTAGGAGCAAACCTTTCACGACCAAAGTGTGGCTATGTCATTGTTCAACAGTGACATGTCTGCAAATCTATTAATCATCTTCATCACCACCACTACCATTTTGAGCCTTTCCAGTTAGCTAAGATTTCAAAGCACCAAAGTTTTGCAATATATTTTTAAACGTACCCCTCACCGATTTTTAGCTGAAAGTATGCAAGATATCTCTATTTCTCTCTCTCTTCCTTACCCCTTTTGTAGTCTGTGATTAAGTCATAAAAACTGCTTAATTGTAATGATACAATTGTGTTTTTATGCCCCAGATAACACAGCTATCTGTCTGCTAATTATTTAGATTCCCCCAAGATGACTATTCAGAAACAGAATCAGAATTAACAAAAATAAGTGAGAGAAAATATGTTAAAGCACCAGTTGAAATGTAAAAAAATGGCAACAGATGGAGAAGACAGAAAAACATATTCGAATATATTTTCTAGGGAACTGAACTCTTCACACACTTCCCAGAGACACCTGCACACAAACAAATACACACATTTCTGAAAGCATTGTTTTGAACCATAGTTTTAAAATCTGAGACATTCAGGGCAGCCATAATATAGCAATGAATGAACACAATGTTTAAACCATTCCTCTATAAAATAATTTCTACCACAGCCCTTTTACTGACACAGTCACCTTTGCATAGTTAAAGATCATGGCTCAAGCTTGATCTTTTAAAAATGATCTTCAAAACTTTCATTGAAAAGGAACTTCCAGCAGGTACTAAGAGGTAAGCAGTGAACACTAAGCCACTCCGAAATAGACTAGCGTATTAGAAAAAGATCTTTGATGCAGACTTTCCAACAAGGGGGGGGGGGGAATCCCTCACATTCAATAAAGGACACTTTATCCATTAAAAGGTGAAAAGAGCCATCTTTCAATACAGCTCCAATTTAGCCACTTGAACAGAACACAATTAGAGTTCAGTTGTTCATCTCTCTCTCTTGTTTCAAAGCTGAGATTTGTCAAGTTAGTTCCAGTCTTAGCTTGAACGTTTGATGATGAATCCATCTTTGTGAAAATGATCGTATTATGATCACAGTTTTCAATGAAGGAATATTAAATCTCCCTAGATGAAACTCAACCTTTTGCCTTGTAATGGGATCTATACCCAACACATTTTGATTTAAGTAAATCACATTTTCCATGGATAGTACATGGTTGTGGGGGGTTTCTTTTGTTTACCTTTGAAATAAGAATTACATTGATTATAGAAACTATTTATTTATTTTTATTTATTTATTTCTTGGTTCTTCTATGCCGCCCTACTCCCTATTGTGATATTAAACAGAGTATTGCTACATTAAGGATAAAACAAATGTTTATTTACTTTCCAGTTATGAACAGCATTTTTTAAAATAATAATATTCCCATAAAAGTATATCTTTACTGCTCACCAAAAGATATCACAAAAAAATGTCTGGAAGGTTATATTCAATATTTGGGGATTATTCTCTGTGCAGAAATCTTTGCAGATACACAAATATTGAGTTTTAAAGTATAGATTAAACTATAATGATCATATGATGGAAAATTCATCAATAGAATACCAACAACTGGAAGGGAGTCAACAGTTATTTTATTTCATTTTCAAACTAACAAATTATATTGAATATTTGGTCTCTTGCCTCCAAGTGGGTAAAGAGCAAGTTTATTATAGAAATATTACTAGCCAAAGGCACAATAACATGAATACATGTATACAAATGAAACTATAGAATGGACAAACAAATCCTTCCAAAAATTGTATTCCAGGTCTCTGCAATCATATGCTAAATGGAGATGGGGATGAATAAGGCTATTCATTACTTATTAATGGTAGGTGATTCTGCACTGTAACGGTAGTACACAATTAACTAGGGCCTGTTTAGTAACCATTCAAATTTGCAACCAAACTAAAGAAATAACTTTGTGACCAGTCCATGAACTTACAGTGATTGCAGTATCCCATAGTCTTGTATTCACCATTTGGGCACTTCACAACTAGCATGTGTTTATGGCAGTCATAGAGTCGCATGGTCAGGGGGTCACCATTTGCGAATTTGACAACCAGCTTCTGATAAGAAAAATCAATGGAGAAGCCATCAAGAAGTCCCAGGTCATCAGCAAGTGACACTTAATGACCACATTGCTTAGTGACATAGTTTGCCAGTCCAAATTGCAGTAACTGAAGTGAGGACTACCTCTATGTTCTTCTACTGATTATAGAGTTTATTTAGCCCATTTTTGTTTAAATTTGATGACAGTTCTCTAATTTCAACCTTACATGCAGGTTGAATGATATCCATTCTCCAAAGATAGCTTGTAAACCAATGCCAGCTCTGCTATATGTGGATGACACTGTGATTTCTTTTCGTGTACTGAAATTGCCTTACACAGAGTTCTTAAGTTTTCCTTATTCTGTGATGACGACCTTTACTTAATTAAAAAATAAAATTGTGGTCTTCTGAAGTTAATATAATGAATATATTTGGCAAATTAATGGGTAACAAATAAAGCAGACAAAGCTTTATAATATTTGGGTGTTGACTTTCAATATAATGGCTTCTTGAGATCCTATCTAAACCATATAACATGGGAAGCCTAAAAAAGCATGTCAGTGCTTCTCCCTCCCTCCCTCCCTCCCTCCCTCCCTCCCTCCTCTCTCTCTCTCTCTCTCTCTCTCTCTCTCTCTCTCTCCCTCCCCTCCCTCCCTCCCTCCCTCCCTCCCTCTCTCTCTCTCTCTCTCTCTCTCTCTCCTCTCTCTCTCTCTCTCTCTCTCTCTCTCTCTCGACATATTGGTACATTTCAGGAGTTCTTAAATGGTTCAATGGGAAAGTACTCCTCCAATTATTATATGGGACACAACTCCAAAGATTACCACCTTCTGAAACAAATTGAAACTCAGTTCTTGCATGCTGGTTTTGGAGCTTCCACTTAATAGTAGAATTAGGAGTGGTTAGTGAAAATTACACATTACAATTTGGCTTTATTTCTTTGATTTTACATGATAACCCTTTAAGTTGAATGTATAGAGTGGAGCAGAAGATTATTAAGCATAGGCATACATTCATCAACCTTAATTATCATTGAACTTCTAAAGAAAGGAAACTTGTTAAAACCTGTAAGACATTGCTGTCCACACTGTATTGTATGTTTAATAATTGGTAAGAGTCTTTATAAGTTGACAAACTATATGAGTTTGCTCAGGCCAAACTGAAGAGGGCATTTACACTAGTGTATTTTGATGCAATACTCTCAGCAGTTTTACAGTAATGCTATGTGAACATTCCTTTCTTTAAATGGCATTGTTGATCTGGCTTCAGAGAAGTGGAATCAGACAGCCATATCTTAATCTACTACCAATATTATAGGAGTGTGTGTTTATCACTTGTTACACTCATTCTTGTTTATTATCCAAGCAGATCCGCTTCCTATTATATTGTTTTGTTACTGGCTGATACAAACCATGAAATCGCATGTTAGATTGCAAAATATTGCTGTCTGGTTTATTGTCTATGCATTGATCAACTGACAATTATCCCCTGCTGTTAGTACGTATGACAAACAATACTGCAGAATACAAATGAATCACCATGGAGTTTTAAAAAGCTCAAAATCCTGGCAGCTCACCCAGCATTTTTGTCCATCTTTCCAGTTCATGAAAGAGGATGGAAAAGGAAAGAAAAATAATACAAATCAGTGACTGACTACACAAATATTGCCAGAGGAAGAGATTTCATTATTGGGCCATACAAACCCTATAGGCCAATCACAATCATGCATCAAATGTATGAGCCAATATTTAGAAATACACACAGAGACACATGCACATACATGTATATTCTGTCCTATATATATCCTCTATGTTATCTCCAACAAAGCTATTTATCTAGACATGTAAGTCTGTGAAACTTTGGCTATAAACAAATTGGCTAGAGAGTTAAGATTTATTGCACAGCCCGGAGTTAAAGCCTGACATCTGACAATTTTCTCACTCGGAAAGTAGAGGAAGTCATAAGAGAATCAGCTATTCTTGACTTAATACAAGTTATTGGAGGGAGACTTGAAAGATGAAGACATAACAGGAGAAACACTGGGGGATATATTACTAAAAAATGTTAGATTCCTTAACTATTTAAGGAAAACTAAAAAAAAATCTAATTTTAATACATTCAAAATAATAATGAGTAGGATCCCAAAGCAGGAAAATGGGAAAAGGAACTCAAAATGGATAGAGGTTTCCAAGGAAAAAAAATCACAAATTATTCCAATGATGTATAAAATGAAAACAATGAAAGGTGTCAGTATGTCTACACAAAATGCTTTGTTAAGGTCCGAAATCAATAATGATTATAGGATATATGTAGAATATGTAGGAAATGCAAAGCAGGAAGGTCACAAAGAAGACTACATACAAGTAGCCTGGAGCAGCAGAACCCGTGTTAAGTAAACACACACTTGGAATGAGTTGAAATGAAAGAATGGGGCTAAGAGTAACAAAGAGTGTTTCCAAATAAAAGGCAAAGAAAGGGATCAGTACACTAGCTGCTCAGTAGATGGTACATGCTAACATACAATAAAGAAAAGGCAGTCCTACTTTTTCAGATTTTGAAAGATTCTGGAGTAGAAGGAAATGCAAGATGAGAAGAGCAACTATTGACAAAGGGAGGAGGAGAAAAATCCAGCAAAATACAGAGTAGCCAGCTTAATATCAATATCTGAAAATACTTTAGAGCTGTTCAAAATATATGATCTGTAAACCCATTGAAGACAAGGCAGTGATTATCAGACATCAGCAGGGCTTTATAAAGGAAAAAAATGTTGCCAGGCAAGACTTGTCTCATTTTGATTATTAACATTTCCAATTACAGGAATGTTATCAACATAATATATCTTGACTTCAGCAAATGATTTAACAAAATACCTCACAAAATACATATCAACAAGCTAGGTAAGAGTGAGTTTGATAGCACAACAATTAAGGGAATATATTATTGGCTAGAAAGCTGTATTTGAAGAATGCTTATCAATGCTTCCTTAATAGCAAGAGGTATCAAGTGAAGAGCCACAATCCTGCATTCTCTACTCTTCAGTAGGTTTTATTAGTGATTTGATTGAAGTTGTGAAAGGAATGCTTACCGATTCTGTAGGTGACACAAAATTGGATAAGATAATTAATACAGACAAACATGTGAATACATTTTGGAATAATGTTGATAGGGTAAATAAATATTGTAAACTGACAGTAGCAAAATATAATGGTGATAAGTACTAGATGTATTCAGTCAAGGCTAAAAGATCATCTGTCTGGAGTGCTTTAATTCGGATTCCTCCACTAAGCAGAGTATTGAATTAAATAACATGGGTGACCCTATTCAGTTTTATGATTCTGTAACAAAGTTACCCACTTCTAGGTTGATGATATGGGAGAGAGGTGGTACAATAAGAATCTTCTTGGTTTTGAGAGAAGGAAGGTTAAAGAAAGGTTAGTTAATCTTTCATAGGTTTTTTAAAAATTGACAATATCAATAAGAGTGAAAATGCAGGCAGTGTAGATAAGAAATTGCCAAATTACAGAAGTTATTAAGCTTCTTTAAATTCTGATTTTTCTTTAAAGATGGAGTGTTTGCAATTTTTTAAAACAGTTGTATGGAATTTAATGACATTTGCAAGCAAAGGACAAAGATTACCACCTTCTGGAACAAATTGAAACTCAGTTCTTGCATGCTGTTTTTGGAGCTTTCACTTAATAGTAGAATTAGGAGTGGTTAGTGAACATTACACATTACAATTTATTTTTTTGATTTTACATGATAACCCTTTAAGTTGAATGTATAGAGTGGAGCAGAAGATTATTAAGCATAGGCATACATTTATCAACCTTAATTATCATTGAACTTCCCAAGAAAGGAAACTTGTTAAAACCTGTAAGACATTGCTGTCCACACTGTATTGTGTGTTTAATAATTGGTAAGAGTCTTTATAAGTTGACAAACTATATGAGTTTGCTCAGGCCAAACTGAAAAAAGCATTTGCACTAGTGTATTTTGATGCAATACTCTCAGCAGTTTTACAGTGCTGCTATATGAACATTCCTTTCTTCAAATGGCATTGTTGATCTGGCTTCAGAGAGGTGGAATCAGGCAGCCATATCTTAATCTACTACCAATATTATAGGAGTGTAAGATTATCACTTGTTACACTTATTCTTGTTTATTATCCAAGCAGTTAGTTAATCTTTCATAGGTTTTTTTTATGGACAATATCAATAACAGTGAAAATGCAGGCAGTGTAGAGAAGAAATTGCCAAATTACAGAAGTTATTAAGCTTCTTTAAATTCTGATTTTTCTTTAAAGATGGAGTCTTTGTAATTTTTTTAAAGAACTGTATGGAATTTAATGACATTTGCAAGCAAAGGACTCAACACTGCACTCTAAAGTACTATGATTACCGACCACCTGATGAAACATTCCCTGTGATTAGAAGATATATTTGTAGCCATTCAATTTTATTACCCTCCTTCCCCATTCTCCTACTTCTGGAGAAACAAACTCCCAGAGGCAGTAATTTGTTTCATGGAGATATTAGCTTGGTTGTGGCTATTTCATAGGAATCCCACTGTTTATGTTGGCATCATACAGTTTGCCTACATTTGCCCAGTTCAATTTAGTATTCAGCTAAATAATTGCCTGTCCTTATTGAATATCCTGTTTTTCAATTAAACTTTTAGAGCATTTTATTTTTACAAATAAAAATAGAGCACAAGATCAAGTCAGCCCAATTAAAACAACACAGCACCACAGAAATACAAAGGAATAAAATGCAATGAAATTCCCTGGCCCTTAAAATAATGTGAGAGTTCCTCTCTCAAAGGGAAAACATTCCAAAGATTCATTAACCTATGAAGCCAAAGCATAGATAAGAACTTCAAAAGCTGAGCTTAACATGTGGGCAAATTTATATTGGACTTTAAAAGCAGCGCCATATTTTTTGAATCTGGATCTGTAAGGATAATACAACTGTTCAACAATTCAGGTTGGAAAATGATTGCATCTATTCTTGATTTTCCAAACTTAATATTTTAAATTAAATAATCAAAGTCTATTGTTTCAGATTGATTTGAATGTTCACTGGCCTTTTAACATGTACAGATAGTCTTTTTTCCCCCCTAATAAGTTTGACTTCCTCAACATGATTGGACCAACATGATTCATGTTGGTCCAATCTCCCTTCTCTGTGGGGGGGGCCCGCGCTCTGGAACCAACTTCCCCCAGAGACCCGAACCATCCCCACCCTGCTGGCCTTCCGGAAAGCCGTCAAGACATGGCTCTTCCTGCAGGCAGGGGGGAAAGACTAAATCCATCTGAATTCCCCCCTTGGTATGGCTGTTTGTGAACATTTTTTTTAACTTTTGTATATTTTCTTAACTGTTGCTTTTAAATTACTGTTTATTATTGATGTTCTTATAAAATTATTGTACGCCGCCCTGAGTCCCTCGGGAGTAGGGCGGTATAGAAGAACAAATAATAAATTAATAAATAAATAATAAATAATTGATTTTGAAATATGAATCATACTGACATGGAAATCCAAACCAAACTCATACTTTGAACTGGATCACTTGACTGATCTAAATCAAAACAACAGTTCAAACTGGATATGACCCAGTTTCCATGTTCCTACTGGATGAAGATTTTCCATAGCAAATGAATGCTGCCTCATATCTAACTAAAGCTATTGTAAAGCTACAAACCTGGTTAGGATATCTCTGGCTTCTAACAATATGCATTATGAAAGAGGTATGGTGTATCACAATATTTCAATTGTGAAAGAACAATTGAATCGCTAGCGTTTGATATTTATAAGTCAATAGTTCTGAAAAGCAACTCCCTACCAAGCATGGCAACAGAAAATCAAACGGTGAGTTGTCCACCTTTTTATTCAAGGCCTGAAGCACCAATTCAGTTTTCCAAGGTACACAATATGAGCCTGGCAGAATTGCTTCCTTTTCCCTTAAGACTCTCACAATGGCATAAAATATGTAAGGTACTGAAGAAGATTTTCTTTAAAAAAAAAAAAACAGAATCTCGCTAAAGCAACACTGCCTTGACAACACTCACTACTGAAAACATCACTTAAATTGACAAAAAAACCTGTAATAGCTCAAGTGAAAATACAGGGTTAGACAGGTACAGAGATAATGTATGAAGAACATGCTGAGCAAATAACAGCCTTTTGAGAATCAACATTAGCATAATTGCTAAACATGGATAATTGCTGAAATAGCGTTTGCTGGCATCATTTGTATTTCCAAATGCAACATTTTCTCCTCCACCAGAAGCAATAATCCAGCTTTAGCAGAGAATCATCAAGAGGGAATTGGCAACATCCAAAAGCCGGAGGCAATGACAAGGATAGATTTGTTAAACAAGTTGGAGTCCAACCATCCTTTTAGTCTCAGGTTGTCATTTTCCACATTATATGCTTTGTTGTTATTGTTTTAAATCCATATGTAGCGCCATTTTCTCTCTTAATACTTGATCAGGCTGGACATTTTTTAATCAATTCCTATTGATTTCCTTCTACTGAAATAGGATAAGAAGGTCGCAGATACAATGAGCATTTAGTAGAATGTATTGAACTAGTCCAAAAGCTGGCAGAAACTTGGCTATAAAACAAGAGAAATAAATGTAAAAAACATGCAGAGGAAGCTTTGGCTACAATGGCTTTAATATGCTAGGCTTTTTTTGGTCCTTTTCAAACAGCATATGGCCGTTGTAGCAATAATAGTCAATCAGGCAAGCCAGTGAAATTGAAAAGACAAGCTAATAGGGTATATCAATATCTAAATATTTCTACAGAGGGCTGGAAATGAAAAACTCTGGGTCTCTGACAACAGAAATACAGAACTAAACTCTCCTTATTTTAACAGGAAGTACAAAATCCCAGTATTCTCATTTCTGTTTGAAGTTCGGTGACAGAATGGTGAATATGCTGTCAGTCATCACCATAGCAAGTGATCGATGCTACATTCAGCACTGCAAACTGGCAGTACTGCATTTGCTTCTCACTGAAGTAGAAACTTGTATTAAGCAATGAATGATTCAACAGAAAAGGGGTTATACTCAAAACAAACTCATCCTGGTTGGCTGGTGCCTGAATATTTTTCTGATGGAAGTAATGAATTTGGATCCAAGTGCAGAAGTGGACAGCTTGTGCATGCAACCTAGCCAGCTGCAACAGCAATGAACACATAAACCACAATCTAGCTATGCAATAAAAATAGGGTTCTTTTACTGTAACTAATGAAAGAGTAAAGAGATCCATTTTTAAAAACCCATCTGCCATAGCTGACCATAGATTTCCTATTCGCAGGCACGGATATAAACAAGGCATATATAAGCTAGTTATTCCTATGGGAAAACTTATGTTGTGCTATGTTTCCTGTTCTATCAATATTTTATTTATTTATTTATTAAACGCTCTTATAGGCCGCCCAATCCCGTGGGACTCAGGGCGGCGTACAACATAAATAAGAAGCGTACAATTTTAAAAACAATAGTCATGATATACATTATAAATATAATTAAAAAAAAACATTGTAAGAGCAACATTCAGGGGGAATCTGGTTGTCCTATTCACCCCATCTGCCGGAAGAGCCATGTTTTTAAGGCTTTACGGAAGGCCAGCAGGGTGGGGATGGTCCGGACCTCTGGTGGAAGTTGGTTCCAGAGGGACGGGGCTCCCACAGAGAAGGCCCTCCCCCGTGGCCCCGCCAATCGACATTGTTTAGCCGACGGGACCCGGAGAAGGCCCTCTCTGTGGGACCTAACCGGTCTTAGGGAGGTATGTGGTAGGATGCGGTCCCGCAGGTAACCTGGCCCTGAGCCATGTAGGGCTTTAAAGGTAACGACCAACACCTTGAATTGCGACCGGAGACTAATTGGTAGCCAATGCAGCTGGCGAAGGAGAGGTGTTACGTGGGTGTATCTCGGCACACCCACTACCGCTCGCGCAGCTGCATTCTGTACCAGTTGGAGTCTCCGGATGGTCTTCAAGGGTAGCCCCATGTAGAGCGCGTTACAGTAGTCTAGCCGTGAGGTGACAAGGGCATGAGTGACTGTGAGCAAGGCCTCCCTCTCCAAGTAAGGTCGCAATTGGTGCACAAGACGGATTTGTGCAAAGGTCCCCCTAGCCACAGCTGAAAGATGTTGCTCCAATTTTAGCTGTGGGTCTAGGAGGACACCCAAATTGCGAACCTGTTCTGAGGGAGTCAATTTTTCTCCCCCGAGAACCAAGGAGGGACAGTCGACATAGTCCTTGGGAGGCAATATCCAGAGCCACTCAGTCTTGTCTGGGTTGAGCCTGAGTCTGTTCACTCCCATCCAGACCCTCACATCGTCCAGGCAGCGGCACATTACATCAACTGCTTCACTGAACTGACACGGGGTGGAGATGTACAACTGGGTATCGTCAGCATACTGCTGATACCTCACCCCATGTCGTCGGATGATCTCACCCAGCGGTTTCATGTAAATGTTAAACAGGATGGGCGAGAGGACCGAGCCCTGTGGCACCCCGCAAACCAGGGGCCTAGGGGCCGACCTCTGTCCTCCTGTCAACACCGACTGCGTCCTGTCAGAGAGGTAGGAGGAGAACCACCGTAAAACAGTGCCTCCCACTCCCATCTCCCCAAGACGACGCAGAAGGATACCATGGTCAATGGTATCGAAAGCCGCTGAGAGGTCAAGTAGCACCAGGATGGAGGAGTGACCCCCATCCCGGGCTCGCCAGAGATCATCCATCAGCGCGACCAAAGCAGTCTCCGTACTGTAGCCGCGCCTGAAACCCGATTGAAAGGGATCCAGATAATCAGTATCCTCCAATAGCCGCAGGAGTTGGAGCGACACCACCTTCTCAACAACTTTACCCAAAAAGGGTAAGTTGGAGACTGGACGGAAGTTCTTTAAATCCGCTGGGTCCAGGGAAGGCTTCTTGAGGAGGGGCCTCACCACCGCAGCTTTTAAAGGCTGTGGGATGGATCCCTCTCTCAAAGAAGCGATCACAACCGCCTGGAGCCAGCCGCGTGTCACCTCCCTGCTGGCAGAAACCAGCCAGGAGGGGCACGGGTCCAATAAACAGGTGGAGGCGCTCATCGCTCCTATGGCCTTGTCCACATCCTCAGGAGTGACCGGTTCAAACTCGTCCCAAATAACAGGACTAAGACTCACCCCTGTCATCTCGGCTTGCCCTGTCCAAATGGAGTCCAGGTCTGTCCGAATCTGAACGACTTTATCCGCCAGAAACTGAGAAAATTCCTCAGCTCTGCCCTGCAAGGGATCTTCAACTCCCTCCTTGGCTAGGAGGGAGCGAGTCACCCTAAACAGGGCGGCTGGGCGGGAGTCGGCGGACGCAATAAGAGCGGAAAAATACGCGCATTTTGCCGCCTTTATCGCCACTAAGTAAGACTTAATGTAAGTTCTTAAAAGTGTCCGGTCAGACTCAGCTTTACTGGTTCTCCATCGTCGCTCTAGGCGTCTCTTTTGGCGCTTCATCTCCCGGAGCTCCTCAGTAAACCAAGGGGCCCGCCGGGATCCGCTGCCACGGAGAGGCCGCAAAGGCGCAATCCGATCTAAGGCCCCCGTTGCTGCCTGATTCCAAGCAGCCACTAGGGCCTCAGATGAATCGTGTACCAGGGAGTCAGGTATTTCCCCAAGTTCCCTCTGAAATCCTTCAGATTCCATTAGGCGCCTGGGGCGGAACCACTTAATCGGCCCCGCCTCCTTGCGGTGGAGGAGTGGTGCCATGAAATCCAACCTCAGAAGGAAATGATCTGACCACGACAAGGGTACTGTGACTAAACCCCTCAGCCTCAGATCATCTCTCCACTGCCCCGAGAGAAACACAAGGTCAAGCGTGTGGCCCCCCTCATGAGTCGGACCCTGAACTACTTGGGTCAGGTTCATGGTTGTCATGGAAGCCATGAACTCCTGGACTGCCTCCGAGGTTTCACCGGGCGATGGCAGATTAAAGTCCCCCAGCACCATCAGCCTGGGGAACTCAATCGCCAGCCCTGCTACCGCCTCGAGCAGAACAGGCAGGGCCTTTGTAACGTAGCTAGGAGGCAGGTACGCTAACAAAAGGCCCACCTGGACCCCTAAGTCCAACTTCAGAAGGAGCGTCTCACACCCAACAATCTCCGGGGCAGGGCTCCTTCGAGGATTAAGGTTCTGGCGAGCTATAATCGCCACTCCTCCACCCCTTCCCTGGGGTCGCGGCTGATGCTGCACTAAGAACCCGTCCGGGCACATCTCGGAGAGGGGAACCCCCCCCTCCTGGCCTAGCCAGGTCTCAGTGATGCATGCCAGGTCTGCCCCCTCTTCCAGGATTAGATCCCGTACAAGGGGGGCCTTGTTGGCAATTGACCTGGCATTCAACAGCAGCAGCTTGAGCCCAGGGCCCTGACATCCCTGATTACCAGGACCTCGGGTTGAGCAAGATGGAACCAAACTAGAGGGGCCGGAACAAGGAATCGCTTGGAGACAGCGAATTCTCGTTCCCCGAGAGCGGCCTACCCCCCTGCTCCCGATATCTATATCTATATGTACTATAGTTTGCAGTCTTTTTACTTCATCTGAATCTTCAGATGATTAGGGCTACCATATTTCTGGGCTGAAACAATTTGGATGACCCCAAAAGCAGCAAAGAATTGGAGTTTTCTCAGAGGTGGGTTCCTCCCGGTTTGGGTCGGTTTGCCCGAACCGGTAGCAAGCTCCCGGTGATATCATGATGATGTCATGGAACTGGTTCTGTCGGTGCTGGTCCATGAACACTGCCATCTTTTTTTAGCAATTTTTTTGAAAATTTTTATTTATTTATTTATTTAGGATTTTTTTTCCCTGGTTTTTTTTTCTTCTGTGCATGTGCAGAAGCCGAGTTTTCAGCACTGTGCATACATCGCCATCTTGTTTTCAGCTTTGGGGGGAATTTTTTTTCCATTTTTTGGCACTGCGCATGCGCGTGCACGCAAAGCACGTGTGCGCCCACGAGGCACAGCCACATGGCGCAGGAGGAAGCGAACCGGCAGCGAGGTAAGTTAGAACCCACCCCTGAGTTTTCTGTATCTCTTTGTTGCAATCTAGTGGTCACCTAGATTTTTTTCAGTTAAGGTAAAGCAATGTGATGAAGACTCCAGATGCTTAATGCTACAAAATTCTTTTACCTATGAATTAATAATTGCCTATAATAAAATTTTGAGAAAGTAAATCAAATGCAGGAACTGTCTCCTTGTATTGCAGAGTTAATAAAATGATTTTGAAATATTTAAAGACTTTGAGTAGAGGAGAAGCTATGCTGCCTATTGCACAACAGCAACAATAAAAAAAGGACAAGGTAGCCTCCCTTATTATTCAAAGCCTATTGAAGAAAATACCCTATTCCTGGACATGTTCAGGACTGGACTAATTTCTGAAATAAGCAAGAAAGATGGTCCCCAACCTGGTACAAACCTACCCAGGAAAAGCAAATGAGGCAGTCAGAAATAACAAAGCATGAACGTTATTTGCCTAATGAAAAATAAATATTTGAAAAGATTCTAGAAAGTGGTATAATAAATCTATTAAATCTATACCCCTATATAATAAAACAGCCACCACTTATTTATTGCATTTATAGATTACTTGTGTATGGCCTCATTTGTGATTATGGACAACATATATCTCATAAAATCATAAACATCACATAGTATAATCAATTCACTGTTATATTCTCAGTTCCACCTCAAGCTAGGTTCAAGTAAGTTATCCTGACTGAAGTAGCATCAATATAACCAGCTAACTAGGTCCTTTTATACAAAACACTCATTTGATTTTACTATAAGTACATTAAAACCTCTTAAGTTTATGTCATGTTAGATGGATGGATGGACAGGAAATTAAAATTACAATAAGCTTAGTATCGACTATTTCCTTTACTTATGCTTTTACTTAACTGGTACATAAAAGATGACTAGGTATAAACCAGTGATTTGAATCCAATGATATCTATAGGAATAGCAATAGCAATAGCACTTAGACTTATATACCGCTTCATAGTGCTTTACAGCCCTCTCTAAGCTGTTTACAGAGTTCAGCATATTGCCCCCAACAATCTGGGTCCTCATTTTACCGACCTCAGAAGGATGGATGGCTGAGTCAACCTTGAGCTGGTGAGATTTGAACAGCTGAACTGCTGAACTGCAGTGTTGCACTTTAACCACTGCGCCACCTCGGCTCTTAAAGGGTCATAAAATTCAAGACAGCGGTTATAACTGCATGATTGAAAGGTCACCATATGTGTAAGTGTATTGACATTGCATGCATATACAAAAGGATGAGTTTCAATCATGCAATGGTCCTGTTGAGAAAAACTGAGGTGTGGATGCTTGCATATGGTATCCACATAAAGATTCTTACAGAGAGGAATGTTGTTAGATGGAATTTGGAGTCCTTGGCTTAGATGCAACTTACATGGTAGAGCAATCCCATGTGACTATTGATTATTATTAAAGACTGATTTATAATTAATGTATATCTTCAGAACAGTGAACTATTTGCTATTGATATATTATTACTGTATATTTGCTCTCCATAAACGTTTGCTTTCAATATCTAAGGTGACTTTATTTGAACATTCAATTTGTTATCAATGAGTAAGGACCACACATTGAGAAGGGAAAGGCCTATATTCTGTATCTGTGGGAAATTATGCTGCATTTGTTAGAAAATAAAATTAGCTGCCTCTCTTCTCTTTGACCGTTCTCTCCTATTGTACAAATTCAGATGAATATGGTACAAAGGGAGGGAACTAAAACCCAGAATTTTTTTTGCAAGAAAAATAATGTCTGAAATAATAAAGAAAATGTATTTGGAAATGAATAACATGAATGATGGACTCTTGCTGTGATACCAATCTCAGTTATTGGGATTCAGGCTACTCGCTGAGAAGGGCCACCTCTGCATGAACCAATCCATGTGCGAGAAGTTTGATGACTGCTGGAGAAAAGCCAATTTTGGGTGAAGGAAATCTCAACAAGAATCTGAACCTTCTGAAAATAAAAATTCTAGGCCTTGAGCCAGAAGTATTCCTTCTAAACATCTGGATATGCATTCATCTTCTCAGTACACTCTAGTTTTTCTACTTCTCAGTCTTCAATTATAATACTTTGTTTCTTGGTGGCTGATAATTGTCTGGGCATTTTGTTAATAATCTTGGGAATCTGATTATGAGTATTTTTGGTGATTCCTGCTTACTCTCTTCTACCTTTTCCCTTTTATTTCTAGGGAGGGTTGCTTTGTGCCATCATGCTCATGTATTTCAGCTATAGATGGCTTTGTTGTTTTGTTTTGTAACATAGAATTGCATTGATATATTTTGCTTGTACAAGATTTTGTGAAATCATTCCTTCATTGACACACTGTCAGCGTTCCAAGTAATGCATCCGCCAAAAGCAGAACTCCAAGGCAGGTAGATTCTTCAAAGAACATGTTTATTGGATACATCATATTGGCACAGCTAATGAAAACCAACTCTAAAAATTCCTGTGGTTTTCACCTAATTAAAAGAGCAAATGTTTCCCTCTCCCAAATGTCACCAATCACATTGTCCAATGAAACTAGCTAGCAAACTGCTTGGTTACTCCTCTCCTCCTTCACTGCCACCTGTTGAGATTATCTTGGTTTATCTCAACCAAGAAAAACATTTTGTTTTGACTGTTAACCTGCCTATCTACTTCCCCACTCCCTTCCTCCTCTCAGGGTTCATGGCAACTATGAGGCAGCAAAAGATGGCTTCAGCCAGGTTCACTTCATAGTAGACACACACTGCTATAATAGGGATATTATCAAAGAATGAGAAATATTCTTCCTTGCCAAGAAAATTCAGCTATGTACATGGGTGGTTAAGGTGTATATGTGGGTGGAAATAAGGTATGAGAGAATACAGGGGCCTTGTTGCATAAGAGTAGAGTACTGAACTATTTGATCTAATAAATCAAGTTAGACTAAAAGCTAATCAGCATCTCTAGGTTCTTGGATTTTGGCTAGGGTTTAAGTGAGCATTTTGAGTAGCCATTACTGCCCTTATTTCATAGAATTGACAACAGCCCAGGAGTAAGAGCGAATATAATGGTCTAACCTATTTGTTACATTCTCAGACTGAAGCACATAGGCTTCAGTCAGGTCCTCCATTCTGGAGGGAAAATACTGACTGCTGATTGGCTAGACTGTCTGGCAGCTCCCTATAAAAGGTCTGGCTGTCAGACAGAGCCTTTGCTGGGTTGTAAATAGTTGCCAAATAAAGAACTGTTGTTTTGAAGCCACTTCTGTCTGCCTCTTCCATTCACCCGATCGAACACTATTTTGTGAGGAATTATGTTTTGTATAAACACTGTTATGGAGATGATTAAGGTAGGCTACCCATTAAATGTGTTCTTGGGGGAAAACCAGCAAAACATGTATATGGATAATGGAAATAAAGGAAGAAAAAAACCAACCCTATTTAAGTTTGAATAACTATTACTAACAGTGATCAACTAAATTATATCAAAGGTTGCAACACTCTTGGATCATACTGCATTAGAGACTATCTGAATAATCCAACTTCATGTTCCTGGCTCACAACACTCATTCAAGTAAGAAAAACATTATATCTCCAGAACATCTTTCAATATTCAAATTAAAATCCAAAATGAATACAAAATTTCTATTTCTCTTCTACTCAGTGCTGTCTCTTCTCATCACCTTGGTGGTTGTTTTTCTGGCAATCAGCAGCAGAATGATGGAAAGATTAGAATAGTTGTGGGCTTGGGAAGCATTTTTCTATCAACCTAGTATTTGGTATCTTGCTTTGCCAATGAGAAAAACTTCAGGTGCGCTAGAGATATAACACTATTAACCTGAAAACTTCAAGTTTTACATTCTTCTTAATTAAGGAATCATGGGCTTTCTATTTAATGGTGGAAAAGCCTATATGTCTAAGAAGTAATATCAATGCAGACTTTCTACAGTCTTTTACTGAAAAGTCTTGCACTTAAAAGTCTTAAAATGAGAAAAGAGTCTTTTAATTTTACAAATGCTCTTAGTAATTTTCCTCCCTTTTCTTTCAAAACTGGGTAAAATTGTGAAAAGAAAGAAAAAAAGAACAAAAAAGACTAGTGTATTATGAGCCAAACTGTAGCTCTGGAATGACTACTGAAATGAATTCCTCAGTTCTTCTTTAACAGTTCTGAATTTCAGTTTTGGTTGAAGTTCCAAGAAATAAACATCCTCAACTTTTTAATTAAAAAATATGTTACTCGGGGTATTGATGGAAACTCTGAAAAAGGTTATCATGAGGTGTTTTAACTTATTCATGTCCTAAATTCATGCTCTCAAGCAAGGTATGCTAGATTTTAAAAAACTTATGACAGCATGATTTGGAAAAAGATGGGGAACCAGTAAATGATTCCTACCTCATGTTTCTTATCTAGTGCAATTAGACTATAATAGAGCTGTCTCGTAATATACTTCCTACCTGAAATCTCATGTATTTAAAATCAAATGTATCAATGGACATTTCTCACAGGTGACAAAGAACACATACCTTTTGTTCTTTTTCTCTTCCTTGAAGTGTTTCCAATGTGTACAATGGAATATTTATAGTAATTCCACTCTGACCCTGTAAATAGTCTTTTTCAGAAAAACTGGTCTTGTTGTTATATTTGCCACTATTTCAACAATTCAGCCTAAATGAGACAACAGCCCATTAATAATGGAGCAAGAGCAGCAATTACTGTTCCCTATGAAACAGGAATGGAGCACTAATAGGATTAATGATTGCTCTTTAGTTTTGTTTCTCCCATGGGCCTGCTTGACAAAATGATATCTTCTTGAAAAATTTCCAGGAATTCAAATAGTACATACTGTTAGGGATAACCAGGATATTGCCTTCAAGTAACTCACAAAAATGGAGTGATGTTGGAATTTTATAATGCTAATGCTACTTTTAAAAAAAATTAATAAAAAATAGTACATCTAACTTAGTTTCTACTTAAAATAGAAAAAAAATAGAATAAGTTTGTGCTTAAAATAGAAAAAAAATGAAACTTCTACTTTGGGGTTTGCTTATTAGAGAAGTTTACTGTTATAGAAATTATTATTACATATTAAGTATGCATAAGTAAAAACCTGAAGCTGTAATGTTATTTGTTTTTAGTCTACTGCATTGAAAAGAGTTGGAAGTTAATGCTTTTCTTTATTTTTACCTTTAGCCTACACTTCTCTCTCTCTCTTTTCTCCTTCCTCATTTCCCCACTATTTTCATTTTCATTTTATATCGTGATAAGTTTAATAAAATTATATTTTAAAAATAATTTTCTGCATACTAGTGACTCAAATTGCTATTGCGCTGCATATAATCTAAATTTCAGTGAGCTGAATTAACAATTAAAAATTTCAAAGTGGGGAGGGATTTGGGAAAGAGGCAAATAAAAGGAATCACTATATTGCTGATTGTTTCAGCTTCCTCAGACTTAAATACTTGTAACTGAGAACTGTATAATCCAAGTCTCAAATGTATATATTTTAAGATGAACTTTCTAGAATGTAAAGTTATACATAATTACAGCACTTTATAAACCCCATATTTCTTCAGATATGTATGAGAACATATTCATGGTATCAGTGGTATCATGAGCAAAGTTGTAGGAACAGGGTCATAAATATAAATACAGTTATAAATATAGTTATTGGGAAGGGAACTGATGGTGATGCCACCGTTCTTTTCATGTGTTCCAAAGGAACCATCAGCATCATTCATATGAACAGAAGTAGTTTCACGTGAAGTCTTTCTTCCTCATGGGATCTTGGAAGCATATGTTCTCAATGTATTAAGGAGATGGAAATCAGTAGTGCCAATAACATTCTGAACCACATTTTTTTTTTATTTTAACAACCTTGTAATTCCTTGCATTGGAGTGGAGTCAGGGTAACTGAACAGAGCCCGAGCGTTTACTGGACACATACCCTTCCTGATGCCTACGCGGAGTTCAGAGCAGACAATTACTCATTGCACCCAAACAGAGAAATATCTGAGGGATCCTTGGTGATCTCTGAGCTTGCTTGTTTTCTTGAAGACATTTCATTACCCTAACTAGGTAACATTCAGATAAATATCGGTGGCTACCTAGGATCAAATTCATAGCCTCTTGATTGTGAGGTGAGAGCGTCACCTCTAGGCCACCATGCCCCATAATTCTGAATCAGATTATTAGTACAATTTACCATATTTATGGTTTAAACAACCGGTTTCCCTCAGTTTTAGACCAGACAAATAAGGTAGTCAGCAGTCTATAAAATTAGAGCAATCCAAATGTTTGTCGTTTGTGAAGTTTCTATGATCTTCCTTTGAAATGTGAAGTCTAGCTCTGAAGCTTGGTGATTTTGGCCAGCATGACTTGAATGATTCTGCAACCTCAAGTTAAACATCTCTGTTATTTTGTACTGTTTGAGGAGACTCTAGCAAAAGGTCTTCCTCTATTGCCTATTGCTTTTTTTAATCCCTGAGTTCTCCATCTTTTCTCCATTGGTTTTTTTTCTTCTCCATCTTTTCTTTATTTCCCCCAAGGCTGAAGAGGATTCTAGAGAACAGCAGCTGAAACCAAAACCACTCTGAACAGGAAAAGCTAGACTGGGTACCATTGCAGAACAACACCAAGGGGATGAACAGAAAGTTTGGGTTCAAGGAGAAGTACTTTTCTCCAACATAAGCAGAAGCAAGTCTAACTAAGGAGGAAAATGGTGTTCCAAATTAAGGCAATTAAGTTAAGCAACTGTGGCAGAAGGAAGGATGCAAAAATGTCATATATTTGGAAGTTAGGAAACTTTAAGGAACTTTTTGACAGAGACTTTTAAATACATATATTATTGTTATGTTAATTTTATCCCTAGAGCTTCGTTTTGGACACACATAAATTGCCACAATTCTTTATTGCAATCCCTGGTAAATAGTAATTAATGTCACTTTGATTAAACTCTCAGTTCCATGTGTCTGTATCACTCTCTATCTTTACTCATCCTCTGACAGAGGTGCCTGTCAAAATGCCAAAAGCAGCACCACACCATTGCAATGCAAGCTCTGACTCTTTGATTAGTTTGTGTGACATGAAAAGGGAAGAGCTGGCATTACAACTACACAATCATCAGCATGCCCTCCAAGGATGCCTCGGTATATTTGTGTCAAACATATTTTATCAATGTATATTTTCCTAAGATAAGATAATATAAGAAAATATAAATCTCAATAGGTGGGATATCTATACAGTCTCTTCTTTAGATATATTTTAATCATTTTCCAAATGTCTACCTAGGTATTCCTCATTTTGTGGTCAGTGCAGGTTATTAGTTCTTTTATTGATATTTTGGAATAAGGTATTCAGGATGCTTTCAGTCAAATCAATTATCAACTTCTTCCCTAGAATCCTATTTGTTCCATTGGCTGTTCCTCAAATGCTTTTTCTCTCACATTTTTCTATAAATGATTCACTAATATTTTCATCAGAAGTAAATTGTGCAGATGGTGCTTCCTGTGTGGTGCTGCTGTTGTCCAACAAACTTGTTGGCTCTTGGCTGCCACAGAATGGAATGTTCAGTGTAGCCATTTTTCATGATGGCATAAATACATTAAGAGCAAGAGCTAAATAAGAATCCAGTTGCCCATTAATCTCCACAATATTAAATCATTATCCAGCTTTATAAAACAAAGCCAGGAAATATGAAATAATAACAATAAGATAAGGTTACCTTTCCTCCTATAGGCAACCAGGAATATCAATAACACATCAGATAAGTATAATTCCTCAGCAACGCTAAGATTATTTTGGACACAAAATAATTGCTACAGAAAGAGGATGATTCTAGATAAATATTTTTAAAGAATTTGGTCATGGCAATGGGAACTTATTGAAATACTTTTATTTTAGTTTTACATTAATAAATTCTTCATTCTTATGGAAAAATGAAGTCTTAGTAATGTTAAACCTTTCTAGTATGAAAAGAATACAATTGCATTAGCCATCTTATAACCAAGTAACATACAATTTTCCTTTTCATTCCAATAAACTTTGTTAAAGGTAAAACCATTCAAAATAGCTTTAAAAATGACAAAAGGTTATGTGTTTTTCCATGTGACTTCATCTTTTAAAATAATCAATAGGAAAAAATGCAGTGTTTTTGCATACTTATTGCTTAAAGTTACAGACTTTAAAAAGAAGGCGAGGGGGAGAAAAATCCCCAGCATACAGATAAAAGTCAATTTGGTATGAGAGTTTAGTTCTGAAGCCAAATGTCAGCAAATAAAAAAAATAGCCATTGCCAAGTAATAATTTATACAGAGAGGAAGATGAAATAATGAGAGAATGTTTGATATTTGGAGTCATTAAACAGCTCAGAAGATGACTTGATAAGGATAAACAAGTCATATTGGTAACTCCGATGACAAAGCTCTGAACGGAATATTGACAACAGCAAGTAACAAAGGGGACAGAAGGCTAATAGAGATCAATTCCGTTCTCCATAGTGGGTGGAGCTAACCTCCAAGATTGGGTTAAACCTGCCCTCTAGCCAATCAGGACTGAGTCTAAAATAACAAAAGCCTTCGTTGTGCGTCTACACCCCCTCTTTTTTACTCAGTCCTTAGCCATAGAAGGACACGTGCCTTTTGCTCCCATCCTGAAAGGCAATATATCATCCCAGCTTTCTGAGAATTCTTCGCTGATCAAGATTCCTGCAGTGAGTTCCTCCCCAGTACCAACGGCCTCAATTCCTGGGTTGAGGGCGGCCACGGGCCTTGTCCTAGCCGCTTGCCGGATCTCCAGCCGTTAACATTAGCATTAAAGAGCCTTGCTATTCCCTTGCGGCTGTTGAGCCTTAGTTTGGGCCCATAGTCTTAATTGGTACATGTAAGCAACTTGGGCCCGCTATGCTTCAAAATTAATAACCGCTTACAGGGAGGGATGTATCTGTTCCTGAGGACTCTATCGTGAGGACTTCAAGCCGCAGAAGCCTAGCGCTTGAGCGGCCACCGTTCCCTCCCTCCGGCTGGACCAATGTCCCAATAGCCGGACCGGCACCCTAAAACTCCTGCAGTGTAATGCGTAAGAGTAGAGCGGTTTCTGAAAGGGGCAACACCTGATCTACGATTGACCGCCATTCCCCGCATGGGCGCGAAGGCCGTTGTCGCCTCCTGAGGTATTTGACAGTTGCCCCGTCGGCCATCTTGGCATCTGAGGGAGGCCCTAGCTCGCCCCGATAGCGGCAGCTGTTTGAATTCACGCAAGATTGCTAGCGGCGAGGCTTGCCCCCATTCACACTCAAGACGCTGGGGCGATGTGAACAAGAAACGAGAGCAGGGCCATAAGGATCAGCGCCCTGAAGACACCCTACTGCCGGGGAGCGGCTTCCCTGCTGATAAGGAGCGCGCGGGCAGAGCTGCCCCCCTCCCTTGCCGCTACTCTCAACGCTGGCTCTTCCAGTGCCTCCTCGTCTCTACTCATGGCAGCTATGGGGCTTCAGGCCCATAGTCGGGCTCACAGAGCCAGCAAGGGTCTCCCGATTGCCATGCATGCTGCCTATGCAGTTACAGCTCCCTCCAGCCGAGACTTGGCCCGTTTTCCCCCCCTCTACTATTCTACGATGAGGCGAGAGGAGGGCTGGTCTCCACTGTCCCCTTTCGGGCTCTCCGGTGGGCATGGGTCTTTGCTGCTCCCTCGGCCGAAAAACGGGCCTTCTGCACGCACTCCGACCTGACTACAGTCACCCACACAGAGGGGGCAAGAACTGACAGGTCGCCCTACAGGGCTCCCGTGGAGCGGCTCCTCGCCTCTGGGTGACAGACGCTATGAATCGGAGGACACGAGGATCCACAACGAGGCTCCTTAGCAAGGGCTCTTTAGCAAGGGGGCTATGGATTCCTATCGAGCGGCCTCCTTTTCCCGCCCCCCCTTACTTAAATTGAAGGGAATTGAGGCACGGCGGCGGCTCTTCTGGCCTTCAATTGCCTCCCTTCGCCGCGCCGCAGCTAATCGCCCCTCCCCTGCGATCGCAAGCGCGCGCAGGCGCACTGACTCTCTGGGCCGGTTTCGGCGCTTCGGCAAACGGCCTGACAGAGAGAAGCGTGCGCTTGCATTTAGCTGTGAAGCCTCCTTTAGCCGCGCCACAGCTGAAGCTCAGCGCCCCTCCCTTGTGGATCATGAGCACGCGCAGGCGCACTTACTCCCTGGGCTGGTATCAGTGCTTCCGCGAGCAAGGGAAGTATACGCTTGCCATCAGATGAGGACGACCCTGTGGATTGCCGGGCTCCCAATGCTTGTACACAGCTGACGGTCGGCAGTCTCGTTTGCATAGGTGTAAGCACACTCATGGCTCATATCGCTCTCTGGCCGCGTCCAGCCTGGGTCGCCCTCACATAGGGCGGAGAGGGCTTCGCCGCAGTCTCGTTTGCATATGTCTACACTCGCACTCGCACTCGGATCGTATCCCTCTCGGGCGGCTGACAGCCCGGGTTGCCCTCACATAGGGCGGGGAGGGCTTTGGGCTTTGGCGCAAACGGCTGAGCTCAACCAGCAATTAACACAGGGAACGCCGTCGTGTCGCCCCTCCTCGCTTATCCGGGCGGCGGCACACAGGAGCTTGCTGACACGGACTGGCCGCGGCAATGGGGTGTCGGGTAATTACTGTGTGCATTGGCGCCTGTCCCCTCCTGAGCCTTTGAACAGCTGAGGGCTGTCCAGGCTTCAACCTAGGCTCTGAGCCCCTCGCAATAGGAACTGAGAAGCCTCCCCCTCCCCAAGATTAGACAACTGCTAATTAAGTGCTTCGCAGGGGACAGATGGAGCCTGCGAGCTCCGGTGCCTAACCATTCATCGGAGGGGTTTGTGTGGAAAGAGAATCTCGGACGGCTCCACTTAATCTTGCCGGCCCAAGTACAAAGGCCACCAGGTCCTTAGATCTCCAGAGATCTACAAACTCCCAATAATGGGAATCGGTGACCAGTACCAATAGCAGCCAAGCTGCTTCAATCCTAGCTGGCATATCATTCACTGGCACGCTCAAAAGCTTCTTCCAAAATACGCGTCACTACAACTGGCGAGGACTCTCCCCTTCCGCCCTCGGCAGTGGTCAATCTCAAGGTGGTTTCTGTGGGGGGAGTCTCTCACTCTTTTTGCCTGTCCCCTCGGCCGTCGGTAGCCTTCTGTCAAACTCCGTTAGGCACCACCCGTCATACGACTTATAGACGCCATGGGTCAGAGGTTGCCTAGGTCCCTTCAGACCAACGTTACAGCCATTCATGCAAGCTGCCCAACAGGTACAGTCTCATGTCAGCCACATCAACAAGTGTCCAGGTAGCTTCCTCTGCCACGGATCCAGCCACCTGCCAACAACTCCCCGGGTGCCCAGGTGTCATGCTAGCTCGAGGGCTCTGCCGCCTGCACTAAGCTCAGAGACCCAAGGGGTTTGTAGGGGAGAGGATATAAGCAGGGTGGCTTAAATAGCATTGCCTGACCGGGCAAATCGGGCCGGTTCCAATTCCCCCAGGTGTGACTCACGCCAGGAAATTAAATGGATCGACAGGACAGATCGGCCCCAACTCAGTGGGCTCACTACGGCAAGCTAAGTATATCCAATGACCCTAGTATGGGTCACCTTCTGGCAGTCCGGCCTCAGACCCCGGACGGTGACAACCGGCCAGTGGAACACCAGCCTGGCATGCAACACTTGCGCAATTTTTCTCTACCTCCCACTGTCCAAGACAGATCTAGCGTCCGTCCCCGCTCCTGCATCCTCTGAACCTTGGTTCGGCACCACTACAGTGGTTCCTACTACTTATCCCGCTGGGTAAGCCTGTGCCTTCATTCAAATCATACACATCGGTTGGCACGGGCCATTAAACGGCTCCGGGCTGGGGTCCCTAACGTCGCTCACGGAAAAGCGGCTCTAACATTCTGCTTCCTAATAGACACGATGGACCAGACCCTGGCTGCTGCTTGCCGGTATGACCATTGCGGGATAACCCCGCCTTGCTTGGCGGTCCAGTGGCCACGAGATGGTAAGGGGACCTCCCAGCACAGTGTACTGCCTCTGTCCTGACTGGGCAGGCTGCCAGGCTCCACGGATCCAAGCAAGGCCCTTCCAGCGGCTCAAGCGGCCTGTCCTCCGGACCAGTCCCTTTGGATTGTTCTGTTGCTCCGGCGCGAGCAGGGCTTGGTCCCTTCTGGGCGAACAACTTGCTCGGGGGAACACGCTGTAATTTACCCCTCCAGTTGGTGACTCTCTGGGAGCCCGGTTGTAAGCCCGCTGGCCATGCCCAGGGTTAAGGGTGTTGCATGGATATTACTTGTCCCAGTTCACTCCATTTTAGGTTCCCCCAGGCCTTAGTGGCTTGGTTGTGTGCGTACAATACGGGTATCTGGAGTGGGGAAAGGGGCTTGCCACAGTTCCTTCAACACGACTGTCCATCCGGCTTCGCTTCGATCCAGACCTCCACTCCATGCCCTGTGGCCTCCCCTACGGTACTTGGCCCCCCCACCCCGACCATAGGAAGCCATGCAGCTAGTTGATACAGTTTTTTCTGTTTCTTCTCACCAGGCGGGGTGGGCCCTGAGGGGCAATGGAGACAAGGATTTCCACCTTGTTCATAGTTCCTACTTCAAGAGTGGCGAGGGGCAGCATTGATGCTTCGCCGACGGGCCCGTTGGTTCCTTTATTGCCTCCTTTGGACGCCCTAACTACACTCCCTTGGGTTCGTCAGGAAGGGAACATTCCCTCCGTTGCGAGACCTGGATGATGCTGATCTCTGCCTCATCAGCCACCACTGACAGCGGTATTTCTCTTATCCTTAGTTGGTCATCTACTCCCGCGGTCAGAGCTCCAGATAGTTCAGCCCCACAGGTACCCTGCAGGACATCTCCCATTCGGATCCAGCTTGCCTAGTATCTGGATTGACTCCCCGTGGCCCTACCCTTAAGTCCTAAGGAACGAGTTCCTTATCTTCCACACTGACGATTGCCAGTTTTTCCCTAGGCTAGGTGAGAGGCCACCTGGCCTGTCTGCGAGCAGACTACATTCAACGGCTATTAGTGGTTGGTCCACGAGAGGCTGGCCGCTGGATAATCCCGGCTGCCACGCCCATCAATAGGTTATTCTGTTTGCGGTGCCTATCCACCACCATGCTCCGCCACAGCATAGCGGCCACTTTTACGTAGCTGTCCTAGCATCCGTTGGTCCTCTGCCGGCACATCCCTTGCCACGCATATACCCCGCCGGGACGTCGAGCTCTCTTTCCAGGTGATTCTAGAAGGGGTTCCCCGCCTGGCGTCTTCCCCGGTACTTATTTTGCTCCCAGGAGCAGGCCTCTAAATGCACCGGGGGTCTTCCATCTCGAATCTACCAGGGTGCTTACTCCGCTCGTGACGGGGGGCGCTCCAGAAACCGGTCGATGTGCGCCTCCCTGCAGTTGACCAATAAGGTGGCAATCCTTCATGGTGGAGGGCTGTCACTTAACATCTGGTCGGACAGTTTTCCCTTGGACCATGACTCACGGTTTGCTCCATCTGGCGGAGGGCACCTGCATTGCACATACTCCTCTCTTCCAGTGCACTGCATCCACACCTCCGCTTCGCAGGTGGCTTCTGTTCGTCCCAACATGCCACATCAGCTGGGCCATTTCTGGGGCGGCTCAAGCTCGCCACCCTGTGGACTACTGTCATCGCACCGCCGTCAGGCGAACCACGCGGGCTTAATGCCCTTGTACCTCCTTGTCCTCGGATTGGGGTCGCCGTTGGGTCCCTTTAGCCCTTCCAGGGGTTATTATCATTATCCTACTCTACGTTGGGTAGTGGAGTTTTACGCTTCCTCCTTCTCGTTGGTCACTGAGTTGCCCTGATTCGCAACGGCTTGGGTTGAGCTGTAATTCTGCGAGCAAGCTGCAGGGCCAACTACTCTGATGTATGGCCTGCCTGGGTGGCGCGGAGGTCGGTTACCGTACCACCACCTGCTACTTTCTTACAACGCGCACCCGTCCCTACGCCTGGCATTTTCGCCTCGGTGACGGTGGTCCACTCTGATGGCTGTTGCACTCAATAGGGCACGTAGTTGGCGTCTCCGACCTGACTTAGTTGCCCGCCCAACGGACAGACTGCTTTGGTATGTCCCAATCTTGGAGGTTAGCTCCACCCACTATGGAGAAAGGGCGTTGTATACTTACCTGAACGCCCCTTCTCGTAGGGTGGAGCTAACCTCCAAGTCCCTCCCTAAGTCATGTGATATAGGCTACTTGAGGGACTCTTACTTGTACACATCTGTGGGATGGTTTGGGAGCGGCACGCGGAGTCGGGCTTCGTCCCTCGTCAAAAAGAGGGGGTGTAGACGCACAACGAAGGCTTTTGTTATTTTAGACTCAGTCCTGATTGGCTAGAGGGCAGGTTTAACCCAATCTTGGAGGTTAGCTCCACCCTACGAGAAGGGGCGTTCAGGTAAGTATACAACGCCCTTTCTAATGCCAATTGTAAAGTCACAGTGCTCCTCTTCCTAAGCTGCCTAAATAAAGTAATATAAGAAAACATATTTTTTCATAGGTGGGATCTGGCTCCACTTGGCAGTTCCTGTACAACCAAGTTCAAGTTAAACAAATTAAATTATTTAAATTAAATAATTTAAATAAGTTAAATAAATTAAATAATTCCACCGCTCATGGAAGAAGAAGCTAATCTTCGAGCTCCTTCTGCTTGATAACTCCCGATATCCCAAAACGGTGATTGTGGATGCTCCTGAGCGATGACTTCGGATGCATACCAACAACAGAACCTCTCCACACAACTCTAGAAGTGAAAAAGAAGCTGTCCGAAACTACTGAGGCTATGGAGACAACAACCCAACCAGTGAGGTCGCCGCCATCTTTTAACCCAAAACCCCATCTTCATTGCTGGCAAGTAATAACTAATCATTCCCTAGTCCTAACAGAGGCTCCACACGCTCCAAAGTAACAGCTCTGGCCACTCCTGTAACTCATAGAGGGAACAGCTGAAACTCATAGAGAGAATGGCGGTAATGGGCAGTTCCAAAGAGAGAACGGCGGTAGCAGGTGCTTCCAAAGCAGCAACCCCATTTCTTCGTTTCCAAGCCCTAACAGAGGCTCTAGCTACGAGCACTCCTGCAACATATCAAAAGAATGGCAGCCGCAGACGCTTCACAAGCAGTGACTCCATTGCCAAGCCCAAACATACATTCCAAAGCAGCAGCTCTGGATACCCCTGCAGAAAGAAGGCAGCCGCTGGCAACATATAGAAGAAATCCCACATGGAATCCCACCATTTTAAATGTATTTCTAAGGAAGGACCTAAATTACAATCCCAACTAAGGAAGGTGAGGCCGTATCTCAAATCATGGAGTCAAGGCTACCGCGAGGCGATTCCCTGCTAAGGGAGGGAGGAGATCCCCTGCGAAGCGAGGTGATTCCCCAGACAAAGATTGCAAAGTGCAAGTGCGGATCCCCAAAAGGATCCGAAAGTGCTGGTGCTGATCCCTAAGAGAAGAAAGTGCTAGAGAAGAAAAATTAATTGGCTCAGTTGATTAGTTAAACAATTGATTTATTACCTACCTAACTAATTTAATTAATAGATTGTCTATATCAGTGAATAATTATTGTTAATGATTACTATCTAACTAATTATTGTTAATGATTAATGTGCCATACATTAAGAGATAAATAAGTGATCAAATGTCTATCATAGTGACTAATAATTGTTATTGATTAGTTAGTTGATTAAACAATTGATTTATTGTCTACCTAATCAATTCAATTAATTGACTGTCTATCATAGTGAATAATTATTGATAACATTTATTATCTAACTAATTACTGTTAATGATTAATGTGACATACATTAAGAGATAAATTAATAGGTGATCAAACTAAGTGATCAAATAATACATACAAACAAATAAGAAATATATACATCATCACAAAAACTCTACCATGCCAGGCAAAAAATCCAAACAATCACCAAAGAAAGATATCCCTACTAATAACGACAACAACGAATCAGGCATATGCTTCAAATGTTCTGGAAACTATCAAGAAAAATGAAAATATCATTAAATGCCATCTATGTGACAATCATGTCCACCTTTCCTACTTAAAATTAACCAAGCACATAGTCAGCCTACTACAAACAGCAGCTACATTTTCTTGTCTATGTCCATCATGCTTACCTAAGCTAGACAATTTAATAGTCCTCTCAGATAGCCGAAACCATAGAAACATCCATTGTATCCTTAGAAACATGCTTAGTAGCGCACTTAGAAGCACATCTACAAGCAAGTCTGAACACCTAAAATGAACACCTAACAACACAACATCCTAGCTCAACTCAACCATCACTATCAAAATCACAATTACAAATATCCACAAACCTTCAGCCTCAGGGCACCAAACCAACTAATAATATCAACCAAATAAACAACATCTCTGATCAAAGATGCTGTTGAACGTGAACAGAAACGTCCATACGCAATTTTATTTGGACTGGATAACAACAGTGAAACTGATGACATCACTACAGTTCACGATAATTATCATTAACTCTCAGACAACAACCTTCTTCCCTGATGAAATCATTGAAATCACAAGAGATGGCTCTGAGTTCAAATATAGAGATGGCTCAGTGCCCCCTCCCCCGATTCTGCAGAGTCATTTGCAAAAACAAAACCAGCAAATGCAACTTTATTCACACAATAAATTCCAAAGCCAAAACCGACACTACAAGAAACTTCTCTCAATACCAGACTTATCCTTTCTACAAAGAATCCGCTCCTGTGAACTCCGCCAAGATCTAAAAAGACGTCAAGACAATGGTGAGACTGACTTATATATAGACTACTGTGCAGACTGAGTGCCTTCTTGTAATCAGTAAGTAAGATGACCTCAATAGAGATAGGCAGGAACCATTATCAAGGCACTTTTTTTAAGTCAAGAAAGAGATTACATTCAGAAGAATCTCAAACAGATGCCTCCCTAATTTACTGAACTATAAAAATGAGGCGATATAGCCCAATCAGACTTGCAAGATTCTAGACAATTATAGACAATTTCAATAAAAGACATTTCAGCCTTTCTGTAGAGTTGATTTCCTGGTCTGGTCTATTTTATGCGGTTGTCATTTTATATACTATTCATCTAAGTAATCTCAAGTGAAGGATGATTTTCACTTATCAGCCTTTTGTTCCTTGCTCTTCTAGCAACAAGGATAATTCAGTGGGAAAGAATTCCAAGAGATATCCATGAGTCCAGATAAAGAGACGTATTTTTCAGTTGGAATAATAGAGTTCAAAGTGCTCATAGAATGGTGGATTCATTAGGTTTGGTAGTAGTGCTACAGTTTATTAGAATAGGAGTACAGTATTAATCTCCCACCCTTCTTATTCTAGACAGAGATCAGGCTGAACTAAATCTACTATTTGGCAGAATTATAATAATGAATGAAGAACACATAGACCAGGGAAAGAATTGCCAATGGATCTTTAAAAAAAATCAGCTCATGGTTATACTTCCCAATTTAGATTTAATTAGCCCTTTAATTAAAAATAATAGAAATCATTATCAGAATGCTGGCTTCCTTGCTGTTTAAGTAAGCTTAGTTTATGTCACTGTGGTAATTTTGTTCTGATTCTCATTTTGATAAAATATGTTCTATCATTTCCCCCTCAGTATGATATGACAAAGATCAATTACAAAACTATTAAACATCAATTAGTGTATTTGGAACTATGTACAAAATAATTGTGCAAAAAGCTACCTTGTTATATGCCATTTGTACAGAGAAATGCTGGTTAAATGTTTAATGAACGTGTGGGGAAAGTAATTAGCAATCATTCTGCACATACCAAATACAATTTGTTTAGAACACTAAAGTAGAAAAGATAGGAATTTAATTCCTGTGTGAGAATGGAGGCCAATTGTTTTTTTTTTAAAAGCCTCCTGCCACCAGCGCTACCGGTTCTAAGAACCGGTCTGAACCGGGAGCAACCCACCGCTTAATACATCTAATAGCCACAAATTAGCAGTATGTATTACGTTTAGATTACAAATGATGTGATTTAACTATTTAAAATATGAGAGTGAATTTCTGTCACTAATTAGGACTTTATACCAAGTGTATACACTTTTAAATTCAATGTCTTAGCAATGTATGTGATATGAATTAAAATATGAACATATGTCACAGGAAATACATAATGCTCAAGTTTGATTGGTGAATTTGAACAGCACAGTTCTGCTGTGAACTTCTAGTGTGAAGACTTTCCTGAATATGTATAGAAGAAATCTGAAGTTAGGAAATTAATCAAAATTATATGGTTGAAAAGAGCCTAACAAAATGTCATATCTCTTGCACCAATGAACAACTTCAGTGGCTGCCTCTAAAGAAGATGGGCAGAATAATAGGTATTCTGATCTAAGAGATAAGAAAGCAGCACTAAATGGCCACAAACTGCTTACTAATAAATTAAAGCATGAAATCAGAAGAAGTAATAGGTAAATATGTAAGAGGCAAAATAATTTTTTTGTTTAAGTATATTCTGCTATATGTTTACTCAGAAGCAAATCTATGTTGGTTTGTGCCCAAACCACTGTTTCTGGACTGTACGCCTTAGTTTAACCTAGACTTAACATGTACAGTAACTTCCAATAAGACCTTCATACTTTTTTTTCATCCTATAATAATAGCATGCACTATAATTCATGCCTGAGCAATGTCAAAATTGCAGTGAGTATGGGATTAGTCAGGGACATATTTATGTTAGTAGTTCATACTGAATCAAATACCAAAGTGAATACGCCACTGTGTACATACTAATCTTTGAGCAATGACCAGCACTACTGTAGCAGGCAGGTGCAACTACAGTACTAATATTAGTATGCAAGTATCCATTTCTTTTAGTTTCCTCAAGCATTTAGGAGGTTTAGGAGGAACTCTTTTGACTCATTGTTTATTACGTTTAATATTCCATTGACTACCTAAGCCTCTAATAGTTTGCTTCAATACAAAATAGAACATTACTTAAAATTGAAATATTAAATATGAATTAAAATGAGCAACACGTAGCAGAAGAAAAACATTAAGTTTTCTTCTGATTTGCCAGATACATATTTCATTGATATCAACCTTGTACTCTCAGCTGGGTTGCAATATGTTTGTAGTAATAAACAGATTTTGTAACACAAGCATGTAGCTCCTCTATCTCATTCATGCTATATGCATGGATTACTAAATTCTCATGTTTACTCCCTGTACAATTTATGGACATTCGAGAAAGGAGAAGGTGGTTAATACACTTACTCTGATAAGAGTTTGCTTTTTGTTTAATGTATAGGAAAGAATGTTACATCTCAGAGAGAGAGGCAGAGGGAGGGAGGGAGGGAGGGAGAGGGAGGGAGGGAGGGAGGGAGAGAGAGAGAGAGAGAGAAATATAATGCTGTGTGGTGGTAAAAGATACATTCCCATACATTTGTAAGCTGCATTCCCTAGCAAACCTTTGAGATACTCCTTATACATACAAACTGCTTAAAGTAGTTGTAAGATAACATTTACAGCAAGCTGTATTGATCCTGAGTTATATTGCTGGGAGCCCAGTATTCATTATTTACTATATGCCCATAATATAATTATGTTGTAACTTCAGTGATTTTGTTGTGTTGTGGTGGCCACAACAATGCATACACTTTTGTTCAGTAATGATCACCTTGAAATCAGTAATAATATGCTGGGCAGCTAAAGTGTTCCTCCGTAAGAGGATAAAGGAACTCAGGATCTGCTAAATTGTTTAGCAGGTGGTTTCCTGCTAAATAACTACATAAGTGTTTTAAATAACTGATCATCAGTAACACTGTCCTCAAACGTGGCAGTTCATATATAGGATGAAGACTCCCACCAGGCATGCACACACATGCACGCACATGCGCGCACGCACACACACACACAAGTGTGTGTGTGTGTGATTTATATATATTGGAGGCCTAGAGCTAGAAGGCAGTGGCAGGAGGAAGATATGCCTTCTGCCATAGCGATGTCACCATAATCTAATAACCTTCCACTCCAAAACTGGCATCAGCCAGCCAAAAAACTTTCCTCTTTCTCCTTCATAATCCTCTGATCTTCACTCTGTAATACTAATGTATCATGATTGGGGGGGTGGGAAATAGAGCAATTAATTATAACGCTTACCGAAGCAATTATTTAATAAGACTCGATTTAGTTTAAAGCCATTTCAGCCCCTTGTGTCTTTATTCTCAGGTGCCAGCAGCAAATGAGTAAAGCAGTAAGTTTAAACATGAGAAAGAAAAGGAAAATGATTAAGGCACCAGAGAGTGTATATCTACCAAGCACACAGGCTGATTACGTCAAGAGACAAGAAGAGCAGCACTTGGAAATCAATACAGATGAGGCTTTGAAAAGGTTGACTGAATGCACTGGATTAGCTATTGATTTTTGTCATTTTCACAGCTAGAGCTGTGCTCTCCACCCACTGAGGCCATTAAACACGGAGACCTTAAACCTCTAATCCCTTGCTAATAACAAAACAAGAAAATGACCTGAAAGCTAAAGATCTAACAGAATGTCCAATAGCTTCAGTACCCTATTGAGTGTAGAAAGCTATCCTGAGAAAGCTTGGGGATTCTGACTGGAAATAAAATGCAATCTGGATATTGACATAGATCATTAAGCAAAAGAATTGGAGCTTAGATGTTAACCAGGGTGGCTCTTTTCCATCCAAGTACTTGGGCTACTTCCCCATCCAAGTAGGTGGGCTACTTCCTTTAGTTACATTGAATCTGATTGTGGATATCTGAAATAAATGCATTTTGGGGTTTGAGTGACTTCTAAGAAAGGATCCATCCAACAATAATGGAGCCAATGATGGTTTGGGAGCAAGACGCAGGAATTACTAATTGCTGTGTATATCCCGCCACAAGCCTGTGTAAACAAGGCATTACAAACTTTAGCTGATCAGATTATAGAGGCTGAAGCCAAATACCCAGATTCACTGGCCATTATTCTAGGTGATTTCAACAAAGGTAACTTAAGGAAAGAGCTTCTAAAATATTTTCAGCATGTCAATTGTCCCACCAGAGACAAGAATACTTTAGACCACTGCTACACAACACTAAAAAATGCTTATCGGTCCTTACCTCGAGCAGCTGTGGGCCACTCTGATCATTGCATGATTCACCTTGTACCTGCTTAAAGACAAAGATTTAAAGCCACGAAACCAACAATTACCGTATTTTTCGGAGTATAAGATGCACCGGAGTATAAGACGCACCTTAATTTTGGGGGAGGAAAACAAGGAAAAAAGGCCTCTGCCTCCAAGCAGTTTGCCAAACAGCAAACAGCAAACAGCACAGATGATATACACTGTTTGCTGTGTATTTCTGTGCATGTGTGCCTGACCCATAGAAATAGCAAAGAATTGGAGAAATGTACATTATGCCAGAAAGTTTTCTTAAATGTAGTCACATTAACTCCTCCCAATTATTTAAATAGATCTACTTCAAGGTAAGTCAGAATTTAACTCTAATACTAAACAGGACACTGTTACATTTCAGACTATACTTGTACAGAGCTGTCAAAATTAATTAAAATTTCTGGAAGTATACATTATTCTCTATTATTTTAAAGAAGATACAATAGCACTGGGCCTCTTCAGAGCAAGCATTTATTTTAAAAAGCTTCTTTATTTTGTTAAGACATCAACTCCCAGAATTCCACAGCCAGCAAAGCTAACAAAGCTGGCTGTGGAATTCTGGGAGTTGAAGTCCACAAGTCTTAAAATTGCCAAGGTTGGAGACCCCTGGCTCTAGAACAATAATAAAGCAGTCTTTTAAAAAATAAGTCTAATAATTTGAACATTCTACAGACATTTATAGTTATTCACTTACCTCCTTTCATCCAGTTTAGCAGAAAATAAAAATCTGTGTGTCTCTCCCAGCTATTTGCCTCTTTGCATTCAGAAAGATAAGGATAGAACTAAGCAGTTTCTGGAGGGACCCAGTGGCTCAATGGCTAAGACGCTGAGCTTGTCAATCGAACGGGTTGGCAGTTCAGCAGTTCGAATCCCTAGTGCTGTGTAACAGGGTGAGCTCCCGTTACTTGTCCCAGCTTCTGCCAACCTAGCAGTTTGAAAGCACGTAAAAATGCAAGTAGAAAAATAGGGACCACCTTTAGTGGGAAGGTTCCATGCACCTTTGACATTGTTGTGGTCCGCCAGCGGTCTGCGGAGCTGGCGGCAGAGTTGGACAGCGAGGAGGCTGGGAAGGAACATGGGCCAGGCCTGGAGTCTGGAGAAGGTTCAGTGCCAGAGGCAGGGATCCAGCCCGAGCCATCTGGGAGGTCTGTCCCGACTGCAGAGCCTCCAGAGGCTGACATGAATGAGGCAGAGGAACAGGGGGAGCCTGTTCTCAATGTGCTCATGCGCAGAGCTGCCAGAAGGCAAGAACAGTTACAGAGGAGAAGGACTACTCGGGAGGCAGGCTTGGAGATAACTGGCCCCTCCCATAGGCTATATACAGTAAGTGGAGCACACGGAAGTGCTCATCGCAGGAAGCAACTTTGTTCAACTCGTGTTATTTCAGTTCAGACTCTATGTTTCTGTTTGGCGTTGCCAAGTTTCTTGTTAATTGGTCTTTGGCACCTTGTCAAGTAAGATAAAGGTTCATGTGCTTATCTGCCTTTCCCTGAAAGATTGTTGTTGGACTTGTTATCATTGTTTGGGACTTATTACGGCTGAGAAAGATAATAATTCACAGCCGTTAAAATTAAAGGAGGTTTTTGGGTCTCTGTTTGTGCTGTATTATTTGATCAGGAAGCCTAGGTCAGAACAGGCATTTAGTCATGCCGGCCACATGACCACGGAGACATCTTCGGACAGCGCTGGCTCTTCGGCTTTGAAACGGAGATGAGCACTTCCCCCTAGAGTCGGGAACGACTAGCACATATGTGCGAGGGGAACTTTTACCTTTACCATTAAGCAGTTCCTATGCTATCCATACAGAAAGTAGCAACTTTTGATCCTAATGAAGGCTCCCCATGTTGCCTTTCCTTATCTGTTTAAATTCAACCCTTATTATTTATTTTTATTTATAAAATTTTAAAACCACCCATAACCCTCATAGAGGGATTCTGCGAGACAGGACATTCTGGTGATGCAATGGTTAAAATGCAGCAGGCAAACTCTGCCCATAGACTGATCCTGACGGACTCAAGGTTGACTCAGCTTCCATCCTTCCGAGGTCAGTAAAAGGAGGACCCAAATTGTTGGGGGCAATATGCAAATAACTATTGTAAACAGTCCAGAGAGTGCTATAAAATGCTATGGGGGGTGGGGTTACAAGTCTAAATGATATTGTTATTGTTTCCATATCTGCCCTCCTTCCATGTCGAATGCCTTACTAGAAAGTAAAAGTACACAAGCTAACCAAATCACTATCTTTTCACAATGCTCAAAATATGCACATTGAAGAGCAGCCTCCACTAAGGATTTTTATTTATTCATGTTCTTGTGATTTCCCTCTCTGTGCCATCCAAGACATACTCTCCTTACCAAACAATGTCAGCACAAGTGACTATCAGGTGAAGCTCTGGTCTTTCTAGCAGGCAAAGCACAGCTGGTCATGGAGGCATAATGCCTTCTGACCAGATGGGAAAGATGGTCCTTCAGTAAACCAATTAGACTCCTATAGAGAGTAGGAATCACCCCCTCCCTAAGATTTCCCCTCCATACAAATTAGATTATTTATATTGTTTTTTTCTCACGGAAATCAGCACTTTCCTGCTGGAATACTCTTAGCTCAAGGTCACCATAGAGAATTTGATATAATGGTTTACATGTATCCAAACTCGTAATTTAAAGTTTGGTATGACATGGCCCTAGTTATTTTTATTTTATTTTATTTATTTATTTGTCAACACGTGTACAAGATAACAGGTATGATATAAACATAAACAAAAGCAAAGTATGTATAAGTAAATTTGGACAATTGGACAGAAGGACAGGGACGGTAGGCACAGTGGTGCGCTTATGCACGCCCCTTACAGACATCTTAGGAATGGGGTGAGGTCAACTGTAGACAGTCTAAGGTTAAAGTTTTTGGGGTTTGGGGAAGAAACCACAGAGTCAGGTAATGCATTCTAGGAATTGATTACTGTGTTGCTGAAGTCATATTTTCTGCAGTCGAGTTTCGAGCGGTTTACATTGAGTTTGAATCTATTGTGTGCGGAGCCGAAGAATGTCTTGCAGAAGAACCTGGAGACTGAATTCAGCAAGATTATACTTTTTTTTGGTATTATCTTCAAGGAAAGCCCTGAAAGGAGTACATTTCCACAAACCAGCAATGAGTTTACTGACATTTGAAGCTTGGCTAATGAAATTCAAGCAGAGAGCTGAACAGCCCCTTCAGTCATTTATCACAATGGGATAAACTTAAAGGTATACAGCTCTCTAGCGACGATTGTTGTTATGTTGATAATATCATGTGTGACAATAATTTTTGAAGCAGTAAATGTTTTACAGTCTCCTTTTTTTTGCCATGTTTGAGAATATGAGAGTAGTCAATGACTACTTCAGCTTCAACCACAACAATACATGAGCACATAACAGATGCAAACTCAAAGTGAAGCACTCCAAACTTGACTGTAGAAAATATGACTTTAGCAACAGAGTGGTAAATGCCTGGAACTCACTACCTAACTCTGTGGTTTCATCACCAAACCCCCAAAATTTTACCCTAAGACTGTCCACTGTTGACCTCACCCGATTCCTAAGAGGTCAGTAAGGGGCGTGCATGAGTGCACCAGCATGCCTACCATCCCTGTCCTAATGTTCCCTCTTATCAGTACCAATCTTATGTACATAAATAATGTTACAATCTTATGTACATAAACAATATTACATCTATGTATATTACTAACACGTACTTGACAAAATAAATAAATAAAAAAGAAGGAGAACAGAAAGGGTCAGATAACTATCCTTTTGTATGCCCATGTTTCTGAAATAGGATGGTAAAGGATAAGTACTTTGAATTTCTTTCATATATTCATATTTATTCTAATGGTTTCTGCTATAGAAGAATAGAAAATGATTATTGCCAGTATGTAAAACAAATGGGTTCTCTCTAGCATTCATTAGGTTTTGCTTTAATTTTTATTTTGGTTTTGTTTTTCTTACAAGAAGAGGAGGTAATGTTTTTTTGATAGGAAGCATGATAAAAGGCAATTGAGATGTATTAACTGATTCACAGAATGTCTGTTATGTACACAAATTACTCTCAAAACCAAACAGTGTCAGGATTTGATGTCTTCAGATTTTCATTCAAGAAGAAAATAGGGCCAACAGTAGTTTAAAAATATGAAACATTCTTATTCTTGATTACTTATGGTTGCCAAGTATTCCAGAACTCCAGCAATTTCATAAAATGTAACTGAAAGAAAATAATCATACTTCTTTTATGAATTGCAGCTTTTGACCAACACAAAAGACTAAGACAGCAGCAGCAGGCTGTAGGCCACCTCTTGTAATTTTTCATCTGCTCCAAAGTCATATTGTCTACTCAATGACCAGCAATTAGCTGGCAATTTTCTATGAGCGCCAAACCTGTGCTTATATTGCCTGGAGAGTTGAACAGATCTGAAAATAGTCAAAACAGCCTGAATCTGTGTCAGGTATGCTTTAAACTACCTTTGAAAGGTGTTTGTTTGTTTTGTTGCCTTCAAATAAGTATTGACTTCTGGTAAGTGCCTGGACTAATCCCTGCAACATTTTGAGAAATGGTTTGCCGTTGCCTACTTCCTAGGGCTGAGAGACAGTGACTGGGCCAATGTCAGTTGGCTGGCTTCATACTTTAAGTTGAGATTAGAAGATAATTATATCCTATTTATTTGTTTGAATAAGGTCAGCTTTCATGGATTTTTTTCACAATATTTTCCCACAAGACATTTTCATGCACTTTTTTTTTAATAACCAGAGCTTTCAGAATCTGAAATTAAATGAGAATGGTTTCTCCTCAAAATCCACCTTACTTATGGTATCAAAATTCATAGTAGAAAAACTGCTTACCTTTGGGGAAAACTTTTAATCAGTTTGATTTTTAAATTCTCTATAGATAATGCTTCACCTAATTGCCTGCATCTGAGATGGATGGTTCCTACTGCCTCACACTTGGTATGCCACTGGGGAGAAATTCTGCAATAGTCTGGAGAAAGCCCTCTACTCAGACAAGAAAAAAATTATTCGTAGAGATTCTTGTGACCAAACAGTTGGTTTCAGCATTCTAAGACTCCACACCTCTGCAATTCTTCACACCAATCATTAGAACAGGAGTGAAGAATTGGAAGAGTCTGAAGGCTGCTGCTCTTCTTCTTCTTGTTGTTGTTGTTCTTCTTCTTGTTCTTCTTCTTGTTCTTCTTCTTGTTCTTCTTCTTCTTGTTCTTCTTCTTCTTGTTCTTCTTCTTGTTCTTCTTCTTGTTCTTCTTGTTCTTCTTCTTGTTCTTCTTCTTGTTCTTCTTCTTGTTCTTCTTGTTGTTGTTGTTGTTGTTGTTGTTGTTGTTGTTGTTCTTCTTCTTCTTCTTCTTCTTCTTCTTCTTCTTCTTCTTCTTCTTCTTCTTCTTCTTCTTCTTCTTCTTCTTCTTCTTCTTCTTCTTCTTCTTCTTCTTCTTCTCCTTCTCCTTCTCCTTCTCCTTCTCCTTCTCCTTCTTCTTCTTCTTCCAAGATACTCTGAAAAACAATTAGGTCTAGGAGATAAAAGTGGACAATGTTTGATTTAATTCCAAATTGTTTAAACCTTAAAACATTTATATTCAGTTATCATGATGGTAGTCCATGTATTTGTTTTCTCCTTCAATCACATTTAGAATTACAATTTTGCTGCCAACGTTTGAAGGTGTACTGGGAGTCACACCCAAGGCTTATATATACTGCATGAAATTCTGAAGTCTCAAGGTGCTTCTTTAAATTAGTAAAGGTGATTTCACTTTCAAAAGAAACAGTAACTTTTGTTGTTCTCTTTCCATTCCCAGCTCTTTTATGATCATTATTTTACTATGATCTCTAAGGACCTGTGTGGTATTGAGATGGTCACATCTGCCAGGGCATAAAGCCCCCTTGAGAAGCCATTCTTTTCATACACTCAGCATAGTAGACTTTGCCAAGCTTTTCTCTTCACTTCTGAAGAACTGGCATTCTTACCTATCCAGATGTTTCCTGTCTGCAAAGGTGCTAAAGCCACAAGGTGAAAGAAACATGAAACTTGCTATTTATTTCACAGGAGGTAGAACACATTTTTTTGTTTGTTTTATCTCTTTCCAGACAGTTAGGTTGCTTTAAGCTTTCAGCTTGGGCATAATTCTTCTTCAAATTAAATTCTCTTAGAAGCCAAACATAATACACACCAGGTTGTCAGCTCATTACTTTTACATCCTTTCTTAGCTTGTTTATGTGAGCAGAAGTTTAATTACAATAATCTATTGTGGAGGCAGTGGGAAGAAGTCTACCTGAAGGTGTGTATTTGTGTTCTATTGTTCTATTTTTAAAGTTCTTAATTCAAAGTTCTTAAGTAATTTCCATGTGCAAAAGTGCCACTTTTTCCTTATATAAACAGTGGCATGGAAACATATATATATATTTTCTTTTAAAATCCATTTATGAATTTATCTTCTGTTCCTAAAACAAGTTTGGAATGGTCCTAAAGCTATTATCAGCAATAGTGATATATTATCTTTAATTTGAAACCATCACATGACTTATCTAGTGTTTTGAGTCAAAATCAGCAATTTTGTCAGGACAAACCAGAAATTTTCACACATTTAATAAATCAGGATCTTCATCTTTGGGCCAAAATAAAATAATGTATTCATTCATGAAGTCAGGATGAAGCCTTCACATTAAAAAAAAATATAGTAAACCATAATCACAGTTTGCAGAGCAATTATTTACTTCACACAGTAAAAGTCATAATCAAACAACACACACTGGAGATGAAAGTGATAGGCTGGGTTCGTTGCATAAGCAAAGGCTCTGTTTTCACTAATTAGTCCTTTGGTCCAATGCTTATGATATTTATCAGGAATAAAAATGTCTGCATATTCATGGGCTTAGTAATAGTCATATCTCCAGATACAACTATTCTTATAACCCTTTTATAAGAGTTGACATATGAACTTCTCTTTTTCCCCCCAAATAAAGGAAACTGTTTATCCTGCCTAGTATTCAGTGATTTTATGTCTCACTACAGATGACACAAACTGGATGTTATACTTCAGGCAATAGATACTTACCATAAAACAATATTAAGCCATAAATCCCAATCCATTTTGTTATTTGAAAAGGAAGACAATATGGGATATGAATTATAGAGGTTCCTTCATTTCTTCATGAGTTATAAAGTAAAGAACTTAAGACTGAAAAAAAAATATCTTCAGCACAAGTATTTATTTAATAGGACATAATTTAAGAACTGGAGTGTCTGATTGTAGCATGAAACATAATGGAATGTGTATTTGTGTATGTGATATGTTGAAAGTAGTTGTATATGTTAATTAAGAAAGTGGTAGATCTAGAGTAGGACATTATTTTGTGTTATTTTCATTGCCAGTAGTTCTCATTAGCCTGCAAATTTGCTTGATTTCTCTGGCTTGTTTATAGTTCAGTGTTATAGTCCATTAATAGTGTCTGCACAATGAAGTATACAGTAGATATGAATCCCTGGTTTACATTTCTTGGGGAGGAAAGTGTAAGGTCCAAGACTTTCATAAAAATGGCCCAGCTGTACAACATGAGGTTGGATGTCCCTCATTTTGGTTAGGAGATATATTCTAGTTTTGAAATGAAACATTATAATTTGTTACCGATGTCTGTGATTTACTCAGAGATTTCACCCTAGATTTGTGTGATTAGTAAGCCTGTGACATCTAGAACTCTCAGAGGACAAACTGTGGTCACAAGCAAATTAATATATGTTTAACAATGACATTTCTTGTTCTTTTGCTTATGAATGAAATATGTTTGAATAAACTACCCTCCCAGTACATTCTTCCTTTAGTTTATTTCTCATCTGTCTGATCCACTCCTTTCTATGTTGATTCAATGTCAATGTCAATGTTTATTATAGTCAAAGACCAGAGACCAGAGCAAGTTAAAAACACTCAAGGAATACTCAGTTAAAAATTCTAGAATAAAATAACAGATAAATAAAATCTATATTAAAATCACAATTTGACATCCAACCTGCCAGTTGCACATGAGCAAAACACAGCATGGTCTAACTATAACATAATATCAATCCTTAAACTATGAGGCCCATAGTGATTAAATACTAAAATGCAAGAGAGTGATAATGCAAAAGGATTTGCTGCATTAATTGTATAAAATAGCTATGATGGATTAATCACCTGTTTCCAATGAATCCCCAGTGCTGCTACACAGAATCTAACCACCTGCGCTGTAATCACAGTCTGTTCATCCTTAAGCAGCCACTGGAGATAAGTAGTGCTGGAATGGCCAGGATACCTATTGATTATTGAGAGGACAAGTTTTTTTTCTGATATCGCTATAAAAAAAGCATTGAAGGAGTATGTGTCCAACGGTCTCCACCTCTCTAGAGCCACAAGGACAGAATCTTTCAATCAATGGTGTCTTTTTATATTTGCCACATAGGATGGCCAATAGAAGCGCATGACACTGAGCAAATGAAAATGCTTTCCAATGGTTCACCATCTCCAACAGGCTAAGATAACTGGCAAGGATCTATGTTGATTCATAATAAATAGATTAACAGATTAACAGAGTTGGAAAGGACCTTGCAGGTCATCTAGTCCAACCCCCTGCCCAAGCAGGAATTCTAGCTTATTCAAAAGTGTTGGATGTATGCAAGGAAAAGAACTGATACTGGCTCTTCCTCTTGAAACATAGTAGAAAGTATAGAAAAAAATCTAAGCCTCATGAAATGAATTCCGCTCATTGGGCTTTTTTAGTATTAGACGTCTATCATCTATAGATCTTTCCCTTCACAAGTTACCTGAAAATTCTTCCTTCTTCTGAAACAATGTAGAAACATAATTTCTACTCACTTTATTTGGCCATAGATTTGATAAAGACTTTCAAAAGGCCATTTGTGACCAGCTCTTATGAGAAATGGGATTGAATGACACTTTATCAACACAGATGGAAGACCACTGTATGGAACAACAGTTAGGGTACATCACCAAAGGCTTCTGATTATGATGCCACTGAAAACTCCAAGGGATATATTGATGATAATTCAGAATCCACAGATGAAGTAACTTTAAATTAACTGAACTATTATGTAAAGAAGTCCTCAGCCATGCAAACTCTACAGTTGCATAGTTTAAACCCTCCCTCTGATTACAATGGAAGAGAAGGAAGATAACTGTTGTCACATTCTATCAGCAACACTCTGCTATCCCACTTTCATTACCATGGGCCTGAATAATGATCAATTTTAGTACATGTAAAGACTCCCTTGAGTCCAACTTCTGGTGATGACCTTTTCATATCCATGCAGTTTTCATGGCAACAATATGGTAATTTGTCCTTGTTATCTATAAGAAGCCCTGGTGGCACAGTGGTTAGAATGCAGTATTGCAGCCTGACTCTGTCCACAGTCTGGAGTTTGATCCTGACAGGTTCAAGGTTGACTCCACATTCCATCCTTCCGAGGTTGGTTAAATGAGGACCCAGATTGTTGGGGACAATATGCTGATTCTGGGTCAGTACCCAGAGAGTGCTGTGAAACGGTACATAAGTCTAAGTGCTATTGCTATTGCTATTTCCAAGAACCTTCCCTGGACACCCTCCCGACAGCCTGGGATTAAGATTAAGAGGATCTCCTATCTTAATGGATGCAATTCTATCCCAAAGGTGCTTTTTCAAACACCTTTGTTCACTTTGTTTTTCCTTGAAGACATTTCACTTCTCATCCAAGAAGCTTCTTCATTTTTTTTAATTTTTGGTTGAGAAGCGAAATGTGTTCAAGGAAAAACAAAGTCTGGTTGCCTTTTGAAAAAGCACCTTTGGACAACCATGACCTGGATGACTGAGAATCTCCATAAACAGGTGCAACTCTGCTTAGCTTTTTTAAAAACTATTATTATCAATCAAGGTTAGCTAAATACTGGTACTTGTTTTGATATGTGGTTTATAACAGTGTCCCAAAATTCAGATGCATTTCTCAGACATTGCTTTTACCTTTCTTGAAAAAAATCCTTAATTAAAATATTGGAATTCTATATTTTTTGGGAAAACAGAATTCATCCCTTTCTCCCTCCCCTGCCCTGACAAAATCTTAGTAAGTACTACATGTGCTCTTTATGTAACCTGTCTGACTTTTTCAGAGTGAATTCTGTGGAAAAAAATCTATATTTTAGTTATGCATTTTTTTTCTGTCATGGAAATTATCTGTACATCATAAAGTTATGCTATCACTAATAAAAATTTAAAAATGAAATCGCCATGGAATGGGGATAGAATATTTTTTTAAAAGTTAATATCAGCTACCTTTATTATTGCAGGAATATGACCAAACTATACAAAAATATATCAAAATTCAACAAGAACCCAAACTATGTATGTGATGCTGTTTGATTGCTTCAGGCATATAGTTCTGAAAACAGGCAAATTATTACAAATAAATCTAATTCTTTTAATAATTCAACCATCACATTTATCCCATTTGCTTGGCAGTACCATGCAACTGATAATCTTACTTGGTTAATTATTGTCTTTTAGGCAAGTAAAATTATCTCCTCATTGCATATGCAACATAATTTTGAAATGCATTCGCTTCTCTTTTAGAAAATGGAACATGCAATACATTTTTGTATGCATAACTGCAGTATTTCAGTGAAGTGTATTAGTTTCAAGACATTTAACAGGTAGTAGTAATGCTGCAAATTAGAGCAAAAGCAAGTAACACATTTCAGACTTGTGAATCAAATATTAATCTTGTTTTCTTGAATTTCTGTTTTATTAAAAAAAGGATCTTGAGTGAAAGAAAGGCAGTATTGGTTCACTGTAAATCTGCTTGAAAAGTCATGAACCTTATTGGAAATATTGCGAATATTTTTTAAGTCTTCATTTGTTTTGGTTTTGCTTTTAAATGGCATTTTTTCCTATTTAATTTTAAGTTTGGTTTAAGCAATTCAATTTTCCATTTTTAACTTATGTTTTCTCTATTCCCCCCCCCCCAGCCTCTCCTGCCCCAACAAGGGTATCTGTTGAATAAAGAAAGGCAGAATAATTACAAAATTCCTTTTAACTGGAAACTCTTGAATCAGTGATGGGTTCCTACCGGTGCTGTCCAGTGCTCCGTTCCGGTAGGGGCCCGCCAATTGCGTAATATCATGCGACGGCTCCGGTGCTTTGTTTGCCAATCCGTGCACGGCGCCATCTTTTTTCTGAATTTTTTTGCAGTTTTTGGCTCCCTGTGCATGCATGGAAGTAAAATTGTCCTGCACATGTGCAGAAAACCGAAATAGCGAGAGGAGGTGTGCGCACAACCTTGCAATGCGCACTGGTAGGAGAAGGTGAGGAACCCGCCCCTGCCTTGAATGTCCATTTGAAAGAACCTCTAATGTAAGTAATTAATCATATAGGATGATGCAGAGCTTTGAGAAGACATTTCAACTTGACAAGGTTTGAGCAAAGTACTCAAAGCTGCTTCATGAACCAACACAGCCTTATTGTTTCTCTCAACTCTCCTTGCCAATCTCTTCTGACACTTCTGGTCAACTGCTCTCTGCGGCACTACTACAGAAACCTTTTCTGCTCCTTGCAAATACTAGAAGAGGCAAAGATGAGTCAAAAAAGGGAAGTTGTTGAGGCAAATTGCTCTGCCCCTTTGCTTAAGGAAATTGAACTGTGTTCACTTCATAGCACAAGCACCTTATCAAGATAAAATTTCCTACACCTACACTACAATATCCTATGGATTGATGGTACTAATACTAATCATTGATATTTTTATCTGAAAGATAAAGAATAAATTCCATAGAGGTTTTGTACTAGTCACTTTGTTCACAAGCATACAATTAGTGCATCACTAAAGATATGACAGTTTTAATTAGCCTTCGCTAATTTTGTCTTGAAACTTTACCCCTTTTTCTGTCTTGAAAGCATTAGTCAGTATGTATTACATTGAAAAACAATCCTAGAACAGTTCATTGTCCTTTTGGAAACTTATACAGTATAGAGATCAGGAAGATCAGTATGGACAGAAAGAGGGTAGTTCCAAATCAGGAAAAGTACAAGTCAAAGTTTCATTTTCTCCTCTTATTTATTCAATCTATATGCAAAATATATATTGAGGCAAACTTGGAAAAAGATGAGCTTCTTTTAAAATTGGAGGAAAAAACATCAATAGCCTGGATTATGCCGATGACACTACTCTGATAGCTGAAGAGTCAAAGGATCTGCAAGCTTGAGTAATAAAACTCAAGAGCATAAACAGAAAAAATGAGTCTAAAATTAAAAGAAGACCAAACTAATGACAACAAGTATAATAACCGGCCTTAGAATTGGCAATGAGGATATCAAAGTGGTGGATAGATTCTGCCTTTTAGGATCAACTTTCCATAATAAAGTAACAAGCAGTCAAGAAATACATCACAGATTAGCATTTGTCAGAACAGCCATGAAGGCTTTGAAGCCGATAATCAGGCACCATGATGTGTATATACCTACAAAAATCAAAACATTGGAAGTATTGGTATAAGCAAAAATTGGATGTCAAAGTAGCAGGACAGAAGTAGTTTGAACTTTGGCATTAGACATGATTCTTGAAAAGCCAGAAAAAAGACAGATGGGTTATTTGAAGACATCAACTTAGAGACCCAAATTATCATATTTCCAACATGTTATGTGAAGAACTGGTTTCTTGGAGAAGTCTATCATGCTTGGAAAGGTTGAAGGAAAAAAACAGAGTGACCAGAGGCAAGGTAGATGGATTTAGTTACAACAGCCATAGTAGACTGTTAAAAGACATGAAGGACCAGGTTGGAATATATCTTCTTGGAGAAAATCTGTTTTACATTCTCACTAAGAGTTGACATTGACTAGATGTCACATATTTAGCTGATCAAATACATTAGTTCAGAAGTCAAACTATTTCTGTAAAGGGCCAGATAGTAAATATTTTAGACTTTGCAGAGATAAAATTAAAGGTACTATATAGATAATAAGAGGGGGGGAAATCCAATTTTTGGATGACAATTTTTTTCCCTCCATCCCCATTACACCCCAATGAAGTGACTCACCTGGCACAGAGAGAGTGAACGGTGGCAGCCTAGAAGTTCTACCTGTCTTCTATCTCCATGGGTGCATGTAGCAGGTCTCTAGGCCTAGAAGTGTGACATCCATTAGAGGGGCCAGTTGACTACAAGGAGGCTGCTAATAAGCCACCACCACTCAGGATGCCCCACCTCTTTATTTGGCCCATCTCTTGTCCTGGAATCTTGACTGACAAGCTACCCAATCTCCTATCCATTTTTAGATCACAGACCATACAAAACAGGCAGTGGGCTGGATTTGGCCTGTAAATCCTAGTTTCCCATCCCTTATGCTGGATTATACACCTAGGTAACAAAATTGATAACAGTACAGTTGTATTTATGCACCATTATCAATTTTGTTACCTAAGTATATAATCCAGCCCAAGGCATGATAAACTATGATTTATTGTATCTCTCTGCTAATTTTTTATACTAAAGTTATAAATGTTCTTGCAGTTTATTTCTATTTTAGGAGCCATGGTGGCACAGTGGTTAGAATGCAGTACTGCAGGCTACATCTGCTGACTGCCGGCTGCCTGCAATTTGGCAGTTCGAATCTCCCCAAGCTCAAGGTTGACTCAGCCTTCCATCCTTCCAAGATCAGTAAAATGAGGACCTAGATTGTTGGGGTCAATATGCTGACTCTGTAAACTGCTTAGAGAGGGCTGTGAAGGGGTATATAAGTCTAAGTGCTATTGCTATTAGCATATACTATTTATTTTAAAAAAATGAGTTAACAAAGTGATAGTTATACTATACAATAGTAATAAAGAGAGGTCTTTGATGCTCTCTGAGCTTGCTTGTTTTCTTGCAGACGTTTCATTACCCAAACTAGGTGGGTAAGAAAACAAGCAAGCAAGAAAACAAGCAAGCAAGCTCAGAGAGCACCAATGACACCTCATTTCAACCCTGAGCTACAAATATTCTCCCTTATTAATAGTAATAATACCACAACAAGTTTCAAATAAGAAGCTTTTGTAGATGCTTTGCTTAAAAGTAAAGGTACTATGATGCTGTATGTATGTGAGTGGCACTCTGTCCGTATGCAGCTGTATATACCTAGAGTGGTAACCGCATGGCATGTGTGGAGAAAGTGGACAAAAAGTATAGGACCCAATTTTTAAAATGATATTGATATGGTATGATTTTTCCTGGGGAAAACATAATTTGGAGAACATATGGACACTTCCATGAAATAATTTCCATGTTGCGTTATCAAAGGGCAAATTAGAGATATTATTCTCATTATCTTTTCTGGCACCTCAGGGTAATAAAGCTTTTCTTTATTAATTTTATGGCATAAGCAGACGATCTTTTTTAAAAAAAGAGTGAGGCTACATTTTTCTGGCATTTTTATTTTATTTTATTATTTTAAAAACAAGTAGCTTTTATAGAACTCAGAAGTGTTTCATTGGAAATAAGAGATGATATTTCAGAATATGCCAACTTCCATTTTTTTTAAATCAGAAGTATTTATTGAAAAAGTAAAATCACTTTGTAAAAAGACAATAAAATCAGGGGTCTATTAAGCACTAAGTGAAATGTGTTACTGTCTACAGACTTTATATTGACAAGAATGGGATACTGTCAGAAATATAAATAAACAGGCATTAAAAAACTACAATTTACTTAATGTTCACATCACAGTGGTAGAAATTGTTAGATGTTGTAATACCAATCTAACAGTAATGGGTTTCACTTACCTTCGCTACCAGTTTGGAACTGTGAACGTGCGCGGGGCACTTCGACGCATGCACAGATCTGTGGGTGGGTGGTGATGACGTCTGGGTGGGTGGGCGGAGCCTCCCACTGCCACCGCTACCAGTTCACCCGAACTGGGGCAAACCGGTAGCAACCCACCACTGCAATTTAATATGCTTATCTCCTGTGCAAGTGGATCAGAAAAACACACAGATTGATGTGTCTGAATTTCATGTGTCTATCTGTAAATTCTAAGATCAGGCATTTTATTTCTTGTCAAAGTTTCTTTTCAATGCTAATTTTCTGAACCTTACTCAGGTAGATCTGATGAATGCTTATACGTTGATTATTTTCTTCTAAAGGACTAGAAAATCTGTCTGGGTCCCCAAGCTTTCATTTTCTTTTGCTGACAGGCAAACAAAGCCTGAAGAATGTTATAAATTTGTGCATGTATTCCAAGAGATGACCTGGCTAGCTGCATTACAATCTGAAAACTCGCACCTGGATAATAAATGGGTCTGCTGCCATAACCAATTTCTTTTTCTGTCTCTTATGAGAACTTCTTCTCTGTGGTCAAAGGGTTATCATACCAGACTCAAGTAGGTCGGGGTAAGCATCTTTTAACTTGAAAACCAACAAATAAGGGTTGCTGTTTTTTCCATTACTTGAATCAAGTTTTTGTTTTTATCAAAATTTTCCGGTTTTTTTTTCTTCTGTGCATGCGCAGAAGCCGATTTTCCGGCAATGCGCATGCACTGCTATCTTGTTTTTGGCTTTTTTTTTTTTTTGCTATTTTTTGCTTGTTTCTGCGTAAAACCTTCTTCTGGGCCAGGAGCAGAAGCCGACCATCCTCTGCCTGGGTTGTTTGGAGAAGGAAAGGAAAGTGTTTTCAGGAGGCAGTGCTGCGATCCCTTCCCCGATTCCAAAAATGGGGCGTGTTACCGGCACTGTGTGGAAAGAGAAGCTGAGTCTGCTGTGAAGGAGGAGGTGGAGGGTGCACAGCTCTCCGATGTGCATCGGGAAAGCAGGAGAGGAAAACACTTTTTTGGTATTTGGCAACTTTTCACTTGGATCTAAGATCCTTCTTTCCAAATGCCTTAAAGTTGCCAAATGCCTTAAAATCTGGATTCTCTCTCTGTGAGGCAGTGGGTGGGAGAGAGCGAAGGCCCAGGGAATAAGGCATCTCACCAGCAGCTGGGTGGAAAAGAAGCCTCTCAGCTTCCAAGTTCACCAGCAAATTCAGAATTGTATAATGTACAATTCCCCAAGATGTTCTATCCTATTATGTTATGTGCAAGGGACAATGGGGTCCATGAGACAGAAAGAAGGATCAATTCTTCCTTAGCCAAAGGGTGACTTGACAGCCAATGTAAATTAATTACACTATTCTTGTGGAAGTTCCAAAAACTCATTGGGACTGGTTAATGTGCAATTTGGAGACTATTATAGAATGGAAGATTTGTAAGACTAAAATTCCACAAATTAAGCAAAGCAAAACAAAAATTTTACAAGATGAGAATGGTAAATCACTCCCCTAATGTTTCCCCCCCCCAAAAAAAAATATACGTAGCTATGTCCATGAAGTCACTAGGAGCTGAGCTTGCCTTGGGCAAATTTTTAAGTTTTTATATATGGCCAAAATGAGTCTTGAGTGCTAATTTGTTTAACCTGAAATGTATGCACTGTTGCAGGACAAAATGCCAGCAGACTTTTAATTAAAACCCAACCCATATTTCCAGGCTTAATTGTGTAATATAACATGGTGAATGAGGCACACAAGTACTATATGGCTGGGAGGTACAGCATTGTTGTGGCTGCTTACTATTTCATCAAATGTTGCATTTACATTTGACTCTCTGGGTGCATTTTCACTTAGGTTGTTCAAAGAAATGAATGGTTCTGCCAGCTTAGTGCTCTTTGTATTAATGAGATAATTAACAAGCAAGTCAGGTTCTTCCTACTGCATTAACTCTATGAAAGCAATTGATTGAAGAGGTCAAGTCACTCCTGTCCAGTTTCTTGTATATGTTTATTAGCTTATTTATTTATTTGATTTATTTATCTATTTGTTTTTATGCCACTGATTCCCACAAGCTCTAGGCAGTTAACAATATACAAAAATACCCCAGACAAGCCAAATACACTTAAGTATAACATTTCTACCATGTTTCCCTGAAAATAAGACCCTGTCTTATATTTTTTTGAACCCTGAAATAAGTGCTTGGCTTATAAGTGTATTTTCAGGGAGGCCTTATTACTTAGGGGCGTGTGGAGCAAGACAGGGCTCCTCTTGCCGTCTTGCCTGATTTCCAGCCCTGTCTCCCTAACCTTAACCAGAGGAAATTGTATTTTTGGGGGAGGGCTTATTTTCAGGGGAGGTCTTATTTTCAGGGAAACACGGTAAGAAGATTGCAAAACAACTAAGCTGCTGGGAAACATTCTTCCCCATCCAGAGCAGTCTAGATGAAATAAAAAAAATTGCCAGTAAAATCCAACTGGAAAACTCACAAAATAGTTTCTCCTATTAGTGAGCTCAGTCTATCATAGGACACGAACAGAAGTCACCAGAATCTCCAGTGTCTGGAATCAACTACATCCCAGAGCTCTGGACAAGGTCCCCAGATGTCAGTAGAATCAATACCTCAGGTTGTGACATTCCTTCCCCAATAAACAAGCTGCAGAGATCTTTGCAATTGTTTTCCAGGGCTCTGCACATCACACTTCGACAGTATTGCTGTCTCTGAACTGATAGGCACTCTGATTCACCAACTGCATGAAGCAAAGCTCCAAACCCCAAATCAGGGCCAACCACTCATTTACAAATATACGGTGACATTTCCCCTAAACATTCCATGAAAAAATGTAGCATGCAGAGTTGCCCCAAAGTGAGATAGGCAGCAAAATCAAATTTAATAAATAAATAAATAAATTGGCCATTATTGTAACATGGTTTTAGTTCCTCTGCCTAAATGTAGAGCTACCATATTTGAGGGTTAGAGTTAGGGGGGAAATAATCTTTTCCTACAAGTAGTTTCTGGTGTCTGTTGCACTGCATATTTGATGCTGCTTTCCACTTAACATATGGTGCTTCCTAGAGATTATATTGCTTCTGTCAACACCTCACCCAATGCTGTGGTAGATATAGATGATTATGCTCCAAGCAGCGTGATCTTAAACAATCAGATTATGCGGGTAGTGGAGGCACATTGAATATCATACTGCTTTCTCAGTTCTCTGGCAGAATCTGGGAGTCACTGCTTCTCTCTTACTTTCTAGTACTTTCCCACAATAAATGATGGGATACAGACGATTAAAAGACAACCATCTGGTAGTGAAAAGCAGGGCTGGTTTTGTCAGCAGCTTAAGAAAATTTGCTTCAAGTGTCATCCTGAGTGGTGGTCAAAAGAACAAAAATAAGAATAGGTTTCTTTACTCCAACATTTTAAAATATTGGCCCTAGCAGAAGAAATGGGATTGCTATCTGAGCCCATTTAAGTAAGCACAATTACTGATTGGCAAGGAAAATTTGTTGAGCTCTGTGAAGATCTTCAAACAGTGGTGTGCAGCAGGATGCTCTGCTTTAAGTTTCTTTTCCAAATCCCAAGAGAGCTCTAGTATGATACCTGGAAGGTAGAGTTAGCTTTGGCAACCCTCCTCTTTTTAGGAGTCAAAGTAAGGGGAACAGAAGAGAGAAATCAGTAGCTGATGTGAAGCACAGTGTCCATGCTTACTCCAATGCTAACAATGACACCCAGTATGATAGCTGAGGTGAAGGGAAAAGGTTTATGTCTTACTGAAAAGAATTCTGACCAGGCTTTGACAGAACTCTCCAGCTGCTCTTTAGTCCTGATTAGCATAGATCAGTGAACAAAACATCAGGAGAGCATATTAATGCTTAAATGGCCTATTTGTCAGTCCCCTCAGGTAAATGAGACAGGAAATAAGACTAGACGAGCTAATTCTATTTTATTGTAAGGCTACATTAACACAATCTTGCAAGTCTGAAAGTACAAATTTCCCACCCCTACTTTTAATCCTCTGATCAATTAAGGTGGGTCATTTCTAGGTTTCTTCCTTTGATGTTTAAGCCTTTGGTTTCTCTTGCCTGTTTCCTAGGTAGCCTCTCTCTCTTATCACCCCAAGTCCATCCACACATTCCATTACATTATCAAAAAATAAACATGCAGGGTTTTTTTTAAGAAAAAAAAGAAAAACACGTGTATATATTTATTCTCTTATTTTATTTATTCCTCAAGATGAGCCATCCACATTGCCTTGCATTATGGTATGTGTTTTAATGTTCATATTTATTTCACTTAGAATACGAATAAATACAATATTAAAATGTTATTTTAAGAAATGAAGGTCTAATTTTTCCCCTAATGCGTTCATTATTCATGTTATGCTGCTTTATATAAAACAGAGATAAAACAATGTACATTCACTTTGAGCCTCTTTCAAAACTCCTGTTATTCATCTCTAGGATCAAATGAAGATAAAATGTTCTCCCCCTTATTATTCCATTTCTCTCAATGCTGTGCCTACAACAACCCTAAAGAATAGCCAACTAGGCAGAGGTGGGTTCCTGCCGGAGCTGCCCGGTGCACAGCTCCAATAGGGAGCAGCGGATTGTGCAACCACTCCGGAGCCCTCTCTGCCGGTTCACCCGGCGCGTTGCCATTTTTTCAGTGATTTCCGGTGATTTGGGGGCAATTTTGCTTCTGCGCATGCACGGAAGCAAAATTGCGCCGAAATCTCACGATAGGACATGCGCGCGAGGTAGATTTCGGTGAGATTTTGCCTCCACGCATGCATGGAAGCAAAATCGCACTGAAATCTCTCTCTCACGCGCGTCCCCTTGCGAGATTTTGGCACAATTTTGCTTCTGCGCATGCGCAGAAGCAAAAGCATGCGAGGGGATGCGCGCACATAGCGAGCGCTCTCTCTCTAAGTGTGGAGATGCACGGGCATGGCTCCGGCAGCGAGGTAAATGAGCAACCCGCCCCTGAAACTAGGTAACTGCTTTGACCCAAATTTGTGGTATCAGATCTCTTGGATACAACACAGTCTGCAGGTGGTACAGTGTTGATGCTTTCTGATGCACCCTGACAAGCCATGGTGTCAGGATTTCTCCTCTGATAAATGTTAATCTTAATAACAGAGATAATATCACATTGTTTGATCTTGACCTTATGTATCTAAGAAGAGACTAGACAAGTCACTTATCTGAATTGGTATAGGTTCTCCTGCTTGAGCAGGGGGCTGGACTAGAAGACCTCCAAGGTTTCTTCCAGCTCATTCTATTCTATTCTAATCCAGTAAATAAGCAAATAATATACAGTTTTAAATTCTCATTTCTATATACACTCTTTAATTGTTCAAATCCCCTTCTTTGAGAGACATATTAAGAACAGGGCTACCATATCTGTTCTGAAAACAACTGGCCAATCCCTGGATGGCAGCAATAGGGGTCTAGCTATTTCAGATCAGATATGAGTATCTGCACATATCTTTCAAAAAATATCAAATTGGTAAATGAAAGATATAGAAGCTGTTAAACATTTCTTAATTCCTTAAAGAAATGCAATTATAGCTATGTAAAAAAAATGTTTCTAAAGGATGATGTTTGCAATGGATGTTAATAAATGGCACCACTGTATCCATAAGTGGAACTGAAGGGCATAATGAACAAAGAATTAGAGATAAGTATATTGCATTGGCAAGCAGAAAAGAGCAACAGATGAGAAGCTTTGGAGCAGTTGTCAAGGTCTAAAACCATTATTTCTTTCCAGATCTTCTTTAGTTAGTTCATATACCTTCCTTTGGTGTTTTTCTCTGTGTGTGGTGGTGGGAGATAGATATTCAGGTCTTAAGCATAAGGTATGGATGGAGGCAGTTGATAAAGCAAAAAGGGAAAACTGCACTTTATCTTAATCAAAAAGCTGAACATGAGATACTCCAAAATACAACTTTCACGATTCAGGCTATTTGGTATATTATCATAGTGAGGTCATATGCAGTAGAGAGGTCAGTGTGGATAGGAAAAAAATTAAACTATGGAAACACTAATGAACATCTTGAGATATCATTAGCATGGATGTAATTTATTTAATCAATCTCTTACAGCCACTAGGGGAATTTGAAGAGAAGTTCCCAGGGTAGAAATGGGGTAACAGTACAGCTTTTGTAAGTAAGTAGAAAAAGAAAAGCAGATATAATTTGCTATGTTGCTGCTTGGAATCGGGCTATAATTACCAATCAGATCCAGGACATCAAGACTTTTGATGCACAACAAATAGAAGCTTAGCAATCTTCTTCCTTCCCACAAAGTAATTCCCAAGTAGCATTTGCACTACTTTCCATGCACCAATTGAGGACAAATTAGAACACTTACAAAACAACCTGTTTGTCCCCTCAATCACTCATAGCAAAAGCTTTGATTAATATTCCCAAAATGCTTTTGGGTGGGAGCTGGAAGGTATTCCCAGAAACATCACTTCAAATAAAATGGCAGATAAAAGGACAGATGTATCAGCCTGATGAGAAATGAATGTTACATACTTAAAAAAAAAAAAACAGAAGATTCATCTTTTCATATCTTTCATGTGTCCAAATAAGATGAAAGCACTAGTAAGGATTTATAATCAGTTACTAATTTATTTCAGAATATGAGTGAGGAAAACCCTTCCAGACACATTTCTGGTTGGGAATTGATATTCTGGATTTGTACGAATGATGAATAATAATCATATTAACATTTCTTTTTAAAAGCTTACACTTCACAAGCTTTATAACTATATAGTTGTACTTCTACTAGAGAAGTACAACTACTTCAAGATATTTCTTGTAAGTCCACAAATGCTTAATTTTAAAACAAAAATCTGAACTCCTCTAATTTTCACAAATCAACTATGCTTTTATTTTATTTATTTATTTATTTGGAAATTCTTCTATGCCGCCCTACTCCCTAAGGACTCAGGGTGGCGTACAGCATTTTAAAGAACACCAAACAATAAAATCATTTAAAAACAATTTTTTAAAAGTTAAAAAAAGGACATACAACACCATGCATACATGGGGGAGACCACAGATGTAAAATTGTCTCAGAACCCTGCCTGCAGGAAGAGCCATGTCTTAATGGCTTTTTGGAAGGCCAGCAAGGTGGGGATGATTCGGATCTCTGGGGGAAGCTGGTTCCAGAGAGCAGGGGCCCCCACCGAGAAGGCCCTCCCCTAGGCCCCACCAGTCAGCATTGTTTGGCTGACGGGACCTGGAGGAGACCCACTCTGTGGGACCTAACCAGTCGAAGGGAAGTGTGAGGTAGAATGCGGTCCCGGAGGTAACCTGGTCCTAAGCCATGTAGGGCTTTATAGCAATAGCAATAGCACTTAGACTTATATACCCCTTCACAGTGCTTTACAGCCCTCTCTAAGCAGTTTACAGAGTCAGCATATTGCCCCCAATAATCTGGCTCTTCATTTTACTGAACTTGGGAGGATGGAAGGCTGAGTCAATCTTGAGCCTGGTGAGATTTGAACTGCCAAATTGCAGCCTGCCAGCAGCCAGCAAAAATAGCCTGCAGTACTGCATTCTAACCACTGCGCCACCGAGGCTCTTATGTTCCATTATGTTACTAAAATGGAATATAGAATCAGAAGAGCTAATTGGAAGTGCTGTAAGAGTAGATAATCATGGGATGTTTTTCAGTAAATCCAATTCAGAATCCTCAGTGTGTGGGTGGAAAAGATCAAAATTGCATTATGCTGGCATTTATTCTACTGCTTTTCTTACTTTCTGTGGAGTCAATACAAGTCATTGTTGATTAGCGGAGAGATATCCCACCCTCAGTGCCTACTATGTGAGGTGTCAGGTGGTTCAGTAATTTCTCAACTCCTATTTAACATCTTTGTGAAGCCACTGGGGAGCTCCTCCATCGCCATGGGTTGAGCTATCATCCTTATGCTGCTGAAACAAAGTTATAAATTTCTGACAAATAAAGTGATGCTATCAATGTCCTATCTCAATGCCTGGAGGCTAAGGGTGGATAAAATCAGGCTTCAACTGAACCCTGACAAACTTAGTGGCTGTTGGGATCACCACCACCCCTGTTTCTGGAAGTATGCCATCTTTGGTTCTGGATGGGGTTGTACATCTAGTCTGTCCCAAACAAACTAGATTTGCAACTGGGAATCTGGGTCCTCCTAGATTCATGTCACCTGATCAAAGAGTAGGTGTCAGTCATGGCAAGGAGGGCATTGCCGCCCAGAGTCCCCTGGGAGTTGGGCGGCATATAAATCCATTTAAATAAATAAATAAATAAATTTATTTATTTTATTTAAATGGATTTATATGCTGCCCAACTCCCAGGGGACTCTGGGTGGCTCACAACATGTCCAGTCCATTTATCAATATATAAAAAAAGACACAACAATTAAAAACTACAAAAATTAAAAAGAGCATCTAACATTCATAATCAAGGAGGGAGACCCATATCTGGTCTGGTTGGTCTCACTTTCACCCCGCCTGCCAGAAGAGCCAAGTTTTTATTGCTTTACGGAAGGCCAGCAGGGTGGGGATAGTCCTGATCTCTGGAGGAAGCTGGTTCCAAAGGGAGGGAGGGTCGATGGGACCTGAAGGAGACCAACTCTGTGGGCCCTAACCGGTCGTAGGGAGGTATGCGGCAGGATGCGGTCCCGAAGGTAAGGTAATTTGCAGTTTCATGGTGTGTGCCATTCCTGGATCCAAAGGCTCTGCTTAGAGTCACGCCTGCCCAGTCTCCTCTTGGATAGACTACTGTAATGCACTCTACATGTACTCATTGAAGACCACCTGAAACTCATTGAAGACCACCTGAAACTTCAGATTGTATAGAACATTGCCATGAGGGAAAATATATCTAGAACAGTACTCATTGTACCTCAGCTCCATAAGCTACATTGGCTGACCAAATTTAAGATGCTGATATTGTCCTTTAAAGCCCTTCAGACTCATAGGATTGGGTCATTTGAGGGACCGCCTTTTCTTGATTAGATTTACCTGTTCGATTAAATCTGGGAGAAGAGTATGCTGTAGGTCCCATCTGCTGAAGGGCTACATCTGGCAGGACCCAAGAGATTTGCTAGGTCTGTGACCATAATAAAGATAGATTGAGGGCCAAGAGAGAAAGATGCATTGGAATATCAGCAAGAAATACCATTTGCCTGCAAGCAAGAACTTGTGGAACCACAGAATATACAAAATAATAGAAAATGAAGAAGCTAAAGTGCTCTGGGACTTTAGCACTTGCCATATAACACTGGGCTTAACAAAAAAACATCTGGAGCACCACTTGACTACCACTGACACTGACAAACTCACCACCAGTCAATTGCAAAAGGCAACTTCACTTCAAACAGCTTAAATTCTACAATGATACATTTAATATTATTAAATAATATCTTCCTATCCCTAGTCCTTGGAAAGGACTTGATAGGTGGACAAAAATGCCAAATCCAATATAAACATCTGACTGACTGTGCGACCAACCATAATAATATTATGAAAGCCTCAGTCCTTTGTATTTGCATGCAATATTGACACATATACAAAAGGGGCAGGGCTTCAATCATGGAATCAAAACTACCATGTTGACTTTCTTGATTCTCTTCCACAGATGCCTGTAACTTTGGAAATGAAATTCTTTTTTTTAAGTTTTTTATTTTTTCCCACAATCTCCATATACACATCCATACATATACAATAAATCATGTTAAAACATCAAAACATACATAATTATACATTTCTATCCAATATATCATAAATTAATATCTTAATTTTGCACCATTATACTTCTATAATGCCAGTCTGTTTTCCCCCATTTCATAACACTCCCCTCCCTCTGTCTCCCTCTCTTCCTTCTACCTCCTTTCTCCTTCTCTCTCCCATCCTACTTCCCTCCTCCCCTTTCCCATCCCATCCCTTTCCTACTTCCTCTTTCTCTCTCTTCACCTTTCCCTGAGTGATTCTAATCATAGTTCATCTTACATTTAACAGACTAGTAACATATACCCCTACATCATTTAATTACCGGTGCTCCTTTTAAAATTATATATTTTCTGTATCATATCTATGCATATAACCTCTCCCCCTCCCTCCTTTCTAGGTATGTATATACTGCTATTCTAGTGCTGCCTCCTTTCATAAATGAAATTCTTATAGTAGTCATTGCCTTTCCATGCAAAAATTAAACAATCAGTCCAGCAGTGGGTTGCTCCCGGTTCGGCCCAGTTCTGCAAACCGGTAGCGCTGGTGGCGGGAGGCTCTGCCCACTCACCCAGGATGCTTCTGCGCATGCACAGAAGCGTTGCGCGCACACATGAGCAACGCATGAGCAACGGGTTTTAGAACCCACTACTGAATCAGTCAATGAAAAACAGATTTGTAATTCATTTATGGAATGCATCTTTCTTGTTCTTTAGTACCTATATTCCAACTCAAGCTTTCTCCTTTTTGCCTATTTAGTCCTTCCCTGGGGTTTTAACTTACCAATGTCTAAAAAGCATAGTATACAATTTAAATCATAATTTAATCTATCAAAAACAAAGAAAATTGAGTTGTCTTTTGAAAAAAACACCTTTGGGACAATCATGACCTGGATGACTGAGAATCTCCATAGACGTTTTAGGTTAGGAGTTAAAAAAAATACTTGAAAAAGTAACAGTTTAATTATTTTGTTAACTTGTAGGATTCACTTGTAGAATGTCTTCTAATTTGTTTTGTAATCCCATGGCTAATTTAGAATTACCAGACACTGACTCTGCTGTATTTCCTCCTTCATAAATTAGCGGAACAATTTGGGAAGCATTCCATACTCATCCAGCTGACAATTTATAAATGTGATATCCCTTCATTTGTAATGGAATTTTATTTATTTATTTATTTATTTGACAAACATGTATAGGATAGTAGTAATTTGTATAAACATAAGTAAAACGTAACGATAAAAGAGGACAATAGGACAGTAGGACAGGGACGGTAGGCACATTGGTGCGCTTATGCACGCCCCTTACTTATTTAATCTACACTTTACCTCTAATTCCTAGTTTCTAACCTTGTACATAGAAATTTACATTTCTATCCCTTAATGCCATACAAATGTTCTATATACTGTATTTTCTTAATTCTTTTTATTATTTTCTACCCCTTTCCTTATATAATCTTCTATTGTAACCTCTTTTCTTGATTATATTAACTAACCATGTTGAATTTAATATGTATTTCCCTTTATTTCAGCATCTCAGCTTACGATTTCTTTTTTGAGATGGGTAATTCTTGTGTAAATCTGCAAGAATTCAGGAATTAGATTTTAGCAGTTTATAAGCTGTCTTTCAGAATGCTACTGAAACTTTCAATGCATACATTGATGTCTTCCTATAAGTAATATTACCCTCTGCTAAAAATTTTTGAATTCCAATTAAATAAACTGAATTCTATTATCTGAGACATGTTGTGCTTCTGATTTATAGTCCATTTCATATATAAAGGAAAACAACTTTGCTGACCATAGAGCAATAAAACTGCTTGCCCATTCCATTCCTTTGTAGTCAGTAAGGATGTCAAAGGTTTATGGTCTGAACATAATTTAAATGTATGACTCCACTAAGAAGTTATTCATTTAATAAAAGCCCAAACAGAGGCAAGTGCTTCTTGGTCAATAACACTTTATTTTCAGAATTACTAAATGTTCTTGATTCAAATGCAATTGTTTTCTCTACAGTCCCTTTATGTAATAATTTATATGCAGATCTCAATCCATAATCTGAAGCATCTGTTAACTCAGGATCAGACAATATCAAATCAGTATTAACACCTTTTTTTTAACATTCTGAGCACAGTCACTATTCATTTCCAAATTGTAATTCCCCTTAATAACTCACAAAGGAGCTCTACTTTATTTTGAATTCATTTTTCATACCAAGAGGTGAAATCATAAAAGAGACGATAACTAATCACTGAATTAATTTATGGCCAGAAGCCAAAGAGGGGGAAAAGAACACAAGAAGAAGCAGGTTAAAGAAGGAGATTGGTAATACTACACTAGTATCTTGGATAGATGTAGATCTAGATTTACATCTACATCTACATTAGGAATGGGGCAGAGAAGCCACAGGAGACTCAATCATTGTGAATGTTCTTTTTCCACATAAAAATGAGTTTATCTAAGTAGTTTTTCAAAAAATTAGAGCAAAAAAGACACATAATGTCTAACCTATTTCATGACTGAAGGATACTTACATCTACATAGTCAGCAATATAACCCATATATTGAAGTTGATGTATCAAAGGGAAAGTTCTGTTTGCCTCCAGATGCACTTTTCCAAATTAAGACCTAACTTTCCTAATTTAATATAATTGCAAATTATCCTCAAATAATTTTCATGTATTTTGGCTGTTTTCCCAGTATATATCAAGATATATCATCAAAATAACTATATCATCAAAATAACACTGCAGTCCCTTTTTGGTTTTTCAGAATAATGGGCATCATTGCACGTTGCCCATGGGAACCCATATAAAACAAAAGAGATATGTGATAAATGATGTTAAGAGCTCTATCCTCACTACTGTTTTCCTTCCTTCTTGTTACCCACAATGAAATAGGGTCTTTCCACTTAGAGTTTGCTAAATCAATCAATTTCTTCTTTCTTCACAATTTATATATGATTTCAAGGTTCCATGCCCATGTTTGGAATTCACAGCTTATAACTCTCTTTACCCAAGATCTTGGCTTCCACCACAATTGTGTTGCAATTGCAATAGCCTTCTCCAAGTAAGTTTTGTCTCCAACTACAAGCAGTCCTGAATGGTAATGGACAGAGGATGTTTTCACAATCAATCAATGCTATCATTTCTGTTATTATTTCAAAGCAATCCCATCAAATTTTCCAAGGCAGTGACATATTGTAGTACTGTATCAGAGGTGGGTTCCTCCCAGTTCGGACCGGTTCTAAATATCCGGTAGTAACTTGGCGGCCTGGGTCGCTAGAACTGGCAGCAACCCAGGCCTGCCACGCCCCCGAGCCAGTTATCCTGGTGGCGCCATAGGCACCGCCTCCTTGTTTTTAGCTTCTGTGCATGCGTAGAAGCTTTTTTAAAGTACTATGTGTGCATGCGGCCCACAATGCGCGTGCAGCCACCCATCGCGAACCAGCAGCAGGAGAAACCAGAACCCACCCTTGTACTGTATGTGAAAAGATGTTACAAAAAAGAGCACTAAGCTCTAAAACTCTATCATTCCATGCTGAGCATAGAATCATGATTTTAAGTAATGAGAAGTCACATTCCCATGGAAGTTTAGGGGAAACGAACTCCTAAACAGAACCATTCAATTAATTGCATAGAGAGAAGAAAAACTCCAATTTGCCAATAACTGTTAAACACTTAAGGGTTTGGGATTTAAAGAATCATACCCGTGGTTCAAATGAATCATTTAGTTTGTATTCCAGGGAACTCCTTATTCCGCTCTTACAAATTTTTACCTAGTAAAAATTACTTTACTCCGGGAAGTACACATTGGCAATATTAGTAATCTCCCAGCTGCTTTTCTTAAATTAACTTGTTTGGCTAGATCTCCAAATAAAGCCATTTTCTGTGGGCAATCTACTATAAAGAACCATTTGTTTCTTTAGAATTCTGTACAAGCATAGAGATAATTGCTTATTTTCAAATGGCAGCTTCTAGTAGGATGAGTAATATTTTTCTCCCCCTTCAACAGAACACATTACATTGAGATGAAAAATATTTTTAATTTGTCAGAACTTTTAATATCATTCTCTCTCTCCATTACCTAGACCAGTGGTGGCGAACCTTTTTCGGCTCGCGTGCCAAAAAGGGGGGGGTGCGCTTGTGCGCGCTCGTGTGCCCACTCCCATTCCCTCCCCCCCACGCATGCGCACAACACCCCCCCATGCTGCCCCCTGCGCATGCGCACACCCCCCACCCCCCGCACAAAGGCTTACCGGAGCCTGGAACGACGAAACCGGCAAACCGGAAGTGCGAAAAAAACGCACTTCCGGTTTGCCGGTATGCTGTTTTTTGCACTCCGGAGGATTCAGGGAAGCTCCCTGAAGCTCCGGAATGCAAAAAACTACAAAACGGACAAACCGGAAGTGCGGAAAAGCCACCACGGACCTAGACCATTGTCCAAAAGAGTACTATTTTGTTTTATTCAGTTCCATTTCATAGGTTTACCATTCGCTTTTCAAATGCACAAGCACAATCTCACCTACCCTACATATATTTTCTCTGCTATGCCACCATTCTTCCAGAAAGGGCATTGCCGGTGCTATATGTCAGAAAGATAGAGATGTGAACCCTGATTCAAATGAAAGCCCCAGATGTAATTTCAAAAGGTGAAAGCCAATGACGTTCCCAAGAAGGCCCACATTGCTGTGAGTGATTTGAGGAAGTTTATAGCAATGCTACTGTATAACAAGAAAATGTAAGGCACTTTATTCTTTTTTTTAATGTCCACCTCCCATGGCCCAATATCAAATTTTATCAGGAAAACTAAACACTAATTCTCACCCCATTATTGTTCTCCTGAAGCCAAACCACTCAAACTCAATCCCAGAATATTATGTGGTAGGGTTCTTAATACCTATTCCTATAGGCTCATTTGGCAAAATGAAGAGAAGCATATCAGACTTGCAACACTAACTACTGACACCCATGAGCGCTGGAAAATAGCATCTAATACCAAGTAGCATACAGCGTAATGAAACAGGGGCTTTGATATTATGTTCTAATGTGGATGTTTTGTCCTGTGTCTATTTGAAGGAAGACTGAGAATCAGCCTTGATAATATATAGGCTCCTTGTACCCACCTTCCCAAACTGAGCATCTTAAATGAATGTGCCCAAGCCCTGAAGGGGAAATAATGAGATGAATGTTGATGAATGGCCTTAAAAATAGGCCCAAACTATCGACCTTGTAATTGTGCAGCACTGTTAGAAACAAAATAGCAGGCATAATTGCTTTCTTAAAATTAGCAGCCTATGGTTTGACTGTTCCGAAAAGTGTATGTAATTGTATGCATTATTCTTGGTAATAAAATTACACAAAGAACATTTTTAATGCCACTATAATGCTAAACTCGTTGATCTTCATGCTGTAGTGAATATGACATGCTGATTATTTTTAACATAAAAAAAGATTTCTTTTTTCTCTTCTGAAAATTCCCCAGCAGTTAAAGTACTGGGATGATTTTCTCAAGCTTCTATTTCAGCCTTCTCCAACTTGAGGCCCATAAGATCAGTTTGATATACAAGTTCTAGTGTCAACTTATCATTAAGAAAGAGAAACATATTTTGGGTTCTTTATGAGGTGGAATGATATAACAAATTATAATAGCAACAACTACTTAATCTTGCAGCAATACCTTTAACATAATGAAACCACAACTGCCTCTCTTGGATCCTCTTGGATCCTTGGGATAGATAAAAATGCCAAATCAAATCTAAACATCTGGCTGACTGTACAACCAACACTGTAGAAGAATAAGTAAGATAGGAAGAGTATTGACACTTTTGAACTTTGGTATTGAAAAAGATCTATGGACAGCTGGACCATGAGAAAATGGCGATGGACAGCAATGATCATTGGACAAATCAACCCAGAGTTCTAAATCAAGGCACAAATGACCAGGCTCAAATTATTCTACTTTGGACACATTATATGAAGATCTAGTTCTCTGTAGAAGGCTCTAATGCTGGGAAAGGTGGAAGGAAACAGAAAAGAACAACCAGCAATGATAGATGGACTGAGTCACAGTGGCAATAAGTGCACCATTGGAAGACCTGATAGTCTCCACAGATTAGGGACAAAATCTATTTGGTTGCTGGGAGTGAAAAAGCACCTGATGGCATATAATCAGTCAAGAGCTTGATAAAAAAGCACTAATATATTTGAGCTAAGCAGCATAAGAAAACTGCTAATTATGAGCTGCATAAGAAAACTGCTAATTATGCTAACAGTTTGCTGTGGGTAACTAGAGAAGCTTCTAAAGATCTAAGCTCTTGTGTGGCCATTCTACTCACAGGAATAAAAAAGAAAAACTATTCAGAAAAAAGGAACACACCTCTCACCATTACAGCAATCTTCTACAACAACACTGCAATTTGAGAAGACTCTTTATATTTCTTTCTGAGATTGTCTGAGGAAGTTTTCCTACAATTGGTACAAGGTCATCGGTGAGCAATTTGGGGTTGATTTGCTAGAGTTTGCTACATGCAGATGTAATGCTGAACAACTGAGCCCTGGCATAGTTATTAGCTTCCAAAAATGCCTTTCAAGCATATCTTTCAGAAAAAGCTTGTAAATATATAAGAATTGCTAATTTTACATTTTAATTTTATTTAACTTGTTATTTATATTAACTGGTCTTTTAACTGTTTCAAGGTCTTGATTTTAAATGGGTTTTCATTGCAAATTGCTGAGAGGCTTAGTAGTTAGTTACCTACCATGCTGATTAAATAAATAAATAAGTATAAACAGACAAATAAACATTTTAAAAATGTTTTGCATAGATTTTGGTATGGTTTCTGTCACTTACAAAAGTGCTAATAAACCAGCTCCTCAATGAAATAACAATCCTATTTGATTGCAAAATACTGCCGTACTGAACATAAGACTTTTTATGATGTAGAGCATGAAGTCATGCCTGAGTGCTTTAGAGAAGTAAGATTTGTGGTTTGCTGAGGTCCACAGCATGGCAGTTTTATAGATGTTTAACTCTGTGTGGATACTGCATGTGTAGTCAATAAGCTTTGAAACTGAATTTTCTATTGGAGCAGGTTGGACTGCCGTTGTTATAGAAATCACAGCAGTTATATGTGAGAGCAGAAAAAAAGACAGGCACTTCGGCAGGTGTTGTGTGTGCTGTTTGCATTGGGGTTAGCAGTGCTAACATAAATATTCTATTTCTGCCTAAACAGGACAAGAGGAGAAAGGGAAGGGAAGGGAAAGGGGGAAGGAAAGGAAAGGAAAGGAAAGGAAAGGAAAGGAAAGGAAAGGAAAGGAAAGGAAAGGAAAGGAAAGGAAAGGAAAGGAAAGGAAAGGAAAGGAAAGAAGGAGAGGAGAGGAGAAGAGAGGAAAAGGAAAAGGAAAAGGAAAAGGAAAGGCAGAAAGAAAGGTGTAGGATCTGATTCTCTCATATGCACATTGCAAACACAGAGAGGGGGGAATACTCTGATGATCAAATATAAAATATGGACCTGCCCATTTTTCTTATTGAAAAATCATTTCACTTCATTTTCACCTCAAAATATAAATTCAATCAAATCGCAATCTATAGCTAAATTATTACTCGGTTGGTACTTCGCATCTTTGTGCATTTTTTAAGACCTGGGAAGCTGGATCAATAGTACTAGCAGATGCAACACTTAGGGCTGAGTGAGGAGCAGTATCACCCCATACTTTATTTTTATTTCCTATCCTATATCCTAGAGGCCCAGGCATGACTGAGACATAGAAGCCTCGACTTTTCTGTTTTAAAATTCAATTCTGTTCTGTTTCTGGAAAAGAAAGAACCTCCCAATACATACACAGCCCAAGGTCATCTGACACACTGTGTTAATTACTAGCTTCAGCTTGACTTTTCTGTACTATGAGTTACCAATGAAGTAGAAAACTCGCAATTCAAGTGAGTGTCTTTGTGTTCTATGAGGGTCATCTAAATCTTTGCATTGTACCCATAATTTTAAATTTAATTTAGGGAACAGATAAATATGGATTTAATTAACTGCCTTCTACTTCTGCATAGGCCAGGTGATGTATTGAGACAATTCATGGTTATTGTGACTGTGAACCTCCAATTAATTATCATAATAGGAAATAATATGAATATTGAGCATTTTCCAATGCTATGCCAGAAGTCACCTCAATCAAATCAGGCAGTGCTAATTGATAAAGTAATGGGTTTGCTAGTAAACCCTAGCAAAATCAATAAACTGTTTCTCTGACCCAGGGGGAAAAAAGTGTGTTCAATGTCCTTCAAACTCACTTCTAAAAATCTATTTCTTCTAATTTTTTTTAAAGAAAACTTGACAAAATATCCAATAAACTTGGAGGTTTTTCCCCCCCAATTAAATAATGCTTTACAGAAATTTAGATATATGCAGAAACTCTCCCATCATTAGTACTAATTATCAAAACTATGCTTTTGATTAACAATGGTAAAGAATGTTAAAGTTTCAGATTTTCCAAAAGAAAAAGAGAGAAATGCATATTTAGCAACAAAAAAATAGTCCTCTGCTGCTTCTTTTTTCACAGGTAGTTTAATAAATGAGATTTTGAATTTTTTTCTGTGGAAAATATATTTAAAGCATATGCATACACACCCAATGATTTGAAGTTATATTTATGTAGATTATTTCTGTGATGGATGTGGTGATCTGTGCTGATAAAAAAAACCAAACAAAAATATCAACTTAATCTATTGAAGTTTGCAGATAAAAATTCTAAATAGAATCATTGAAGAGTTTGAAGCTCCTAGTACATCAAGAGATTATTGAAGAGTTGCTAGTAATGAAAGCTGCTTCTGATATTGCTCTTCTTTGTTTATCCTATTATGCTGCTGCTAAAAGTACAACCAACTTTGAGAGGCCCAAACTCTTAATGTAACTATCAGCAAATATCTTTTTTTTTTTAATGAAATGTGCCCTGATCCAGCTAGGAATCATGTATGCATAGATGCAGGCTGCATGAATATCCTAAGTTATATAAGCAGCTATTTCCTTAAAATCTGGGTCTGGTTCAGTAGTGGGTTCCTACCGGTGCGCTCTCCGCCTTTCTTCGCCGCCGAGCCGAAGACGCTGGCGGCGTTTGCGTCGCGGGGCTTCCCCCGCCCGCTTTCCCGGGACGCCGGGATGCCGCCATTTGCGTTCTTGCGCAGAGTGCAGAAGAACACAAATGGCGGCATCCCGGCGTCCTGGGAAAGCGGACGGGGGAAGCCCCGCGACGCAAACGCCGCCAGCGTCTTCGGCTCGGCGGCGAAGAAAGGCGGAGAGCGCACCGGTAGGAACCCACTACTGGTCTGGTTGTATCTTCTTTGTCTAAGCTAATTATTGGTTCCCCTAAACCATGGGTCAGAAACCTTAGACAATCAAAAAGCCACAAAGGTCCTAACCGGAAGCCTCCCGTTCAATTCTGGAGTCGACCGAAAGTCTGGTTCCCCCACCATAGAGTCTCCTCCTAGCACGTGTCCTTTTTCCTCTACCAGTCCTAACCGAAAGCCCTATTAATTGTGGAGCTGACCAGAAAACCCACCCCTTGCCATAGAGTCTGCTCCTGGCATGCCCTGCTTCCTCCCTCCCCCAACCAGAAGCTCTTCTCAAAATTGTGGTGCCGACCGGTGACAGGGAGCCACAGCAGAGGGATGAAAGAGCCACATGCGGCTCCAGAGCCGCAGGTTGCTGACCCCTGCCCTAAACAAACAGAATGTTAAAAAGTTATGATATTTATGTAGTTACCAAGCACATCTAAATTATATTAAAGTAACCAAAATATCTTTACAATCCCCAAGGCATGTCATAATTTTTGAGCACCCCTAATGTTTGGAAGTTGAAAGTTGAAAAATTTGACATGCCCTCCAGCAGGGCCAAGCTGAGCCTCATTTTACTTAAAACAATTTTTGCCCCCAAGGAATCTTAAATATTTTATTTCTGCTTGTTGATTTCTGTAGTTTCCTACTATAAGTCATAAAAAGGACAGAGGTAAGATCCAACTTTATGAACCATTTTGCTCTGTAAAGTAATAATTGGCACCTCATCGACATATACGAAGTTTTAGCTCAGAGTACTAAGGTCTAACAAAGTTATTTTGAGAACTTGGAAGAAAATCCTACAGATACTTCTTTCTGGCAAAAAAAAATGTAATAGCAATAAATGCAAAAATAATTATTTGTTATTGAATGGGAGTTAGACCAACAATAAAGTAGTGAAAGAGATTGTGTCTATCTATTTAGAAAGAAAATTGAACCGTGTTTGGATAGCACTGGACTTGGTAGCTTAATTTAGGTTGTAGCAACAAAGCAATGGCAATAAATCTTTTCAGTTGTGACATGAAGATGGCAGCTTCTATCTAAAGAACAAGGGCTTTCTTCTTTTATGAACAGGAGCAATTCTTTTAGAGCTTTTGAATTAATGATTGGCATTTCACACCCTTTCAGTACTCCAGTCTCCATCTATTTGTTGTGCTTCTATGACCTCTGTCAGAATCACAACCTGAAATGCCAGTATCAACTGCAGTGTTTGCTGATTGTATTATTAACATACCATCCTGCTTGTTAAATGCACGGGGCTTTAAAGGTGTCCCTGTTCACTGTGGTGGGCAGCACCTTGTAAAATGATCTGGGATTCTTTTGTGGAACCTCAGAACATAGGATCCTTTGTAAAATGAACTCTGTCACAGGCCGCTAGATCTAGACTGTTGCTGACTCCTTCAGGCAACAAAGCAGGATATGAACAACTAGGTTTGAGAGTTGATCAGTGCTTCTTTGAAGATGTGCCTTAAAGGATTCAGTAATGCTCCCTCGCTTGAAAAAAATCATTTCTTAATCTGGACCTATATTTGATAATGTTTACCCAGGCTTCAAATTTCCTTTTTGGAGAAAATGCCAGGGAATTGCACAGCAGGTGTCCAAATGGAGTCAGAGACATTGAATGAACTTGTAATTTTATATAAATAAATATATATTTACATCTATATATACAGCAAATGAGATAGTCAGGTACATCTCTACAACATGAAATAAATCATCAGGGCACACAGAGGACCCAGAAGAAAAATGGGGGGGGGAGGGAAACTCCCCCTCCACACCTACAGCAACCAATCACAGTGCAGATTGCCTCATGCAGGAGCCAGTATTCTCCAATCAATCAACTATAACTCTGTGTTCTGTTCTGAACTCCACTGTGTTCTGTGTGTTCTGTTCTGAACTCCAATGTTCCAGCTACTAAATTTAAATATCTTAACAGAAAAGATAGTAGAAATCTGATCAGAAAGAATCCTACAGGAAATAGATTTTCTGATGTCTTTCCATCACGATTTAGGTCCAGGTTTAATCCAGAAAAATTACATTGACCATTCTGATGGATAACATTTGCCTAGCTCTTGATGGCGGAAGCACACACCTATTGGTCCTATTAGACTTCTCACAAGTTTTATCCTTCTGGAGGCCTGCAAAGTTGGATTACTGTGCAATGACGACTGCACTCTTAATCTAAAGGATGCTCCAGGCAATATTATTGGGGAAATCATTTAAATCCATTGTAGTTCCAAAGCAGGATACCACAGTATTTAACATTCTCCCTTATGTTATTTAACATCTTTAATGCTAAATGTCTTGAATTGGGACAGCTCATCCATTGGTACTGGAGCAGATACAATCATTATGCAGATGATGCCCAGTTATATATCACTATCCTAAGGTGCAAAAAAAAATGCACTTGTTCTGGAGGCTACTTTATCAGGAGCTGCCTTTGGAGATGATTTGAAAGTTACAGTTGGTGCAGAATGTGATGGCCAAACTGCTTACTAGACAAACCCAATATTATAAGGTAACTCCAATTTTGGGGACACTAAATCTTACCCCAGACCTAATTCAAAATGCTTATCATAGCACCAAGATATAATAATTGCCAAAACCACAGTTCTTCCTTCTTGTGAGATATATGGGATATACAGTAGGTAATATTGCAGATATTTTCAGTAGTGCCATCCATGCTATTGCTACATTCTCCCTGTGGAAATGTGTGCTGTTCCATCCCTCCTTTCATTTCTCAAGGCTGCAAAGACCTTCCTATTCCAATATTCCTTTGGTTCTTAATTAAAAACTCCTTTTTTTGACCCTGTAATCCCTTAATTCTGGGTAGAGTCAGGGCGATGGAGATCTACCCAAAATTAAAGTATTGCAGGGTCGTAAAAAGGGAGTTTTAAAAAAGAGATGATCAGCATTTAGTGATCAGACACCCTTCCTGATGCCACATGCCCTAGGAGACAAACATTTGCTGATACCTAGGATTGAACTCTTTGATTGTAAGAAACCATTGTGTTTAGGAATTATTATATTATATCATATCATATATCATCATATCATTATATTATAGTATAGTATATGCCTCTCCACATATTTTTTTAGCTAGTCCATTAGATCTGATATATGAAGTATGCTGCAGGTACCATCAAATAGTTATCTACATTTGGTGGGTCCCAGGAAATGTGCCTTATCTCCTGTGGCACTGTCCTTAGGGAACATTTTCTCCCCTGAAGTTAGATTATCTCCATCCCTTTTTTATTTATTTATTTATTGTTTGTTCTTCTATGCCGCCCTACTCCCGAGGGACTCAGGGCGGCGTACAGCAATTTTATAAGAACATCAATAAAACAATGGTTTAAAAACAACAATTAAAAAAAGTACAAAAGTTAAGAACATTATTCACAATCAGTCGTACCAAAAGTGGGGGGGCTTCAGTATTTACTATCTATTTATTAATATTAATTTCTACATTTTTATATTTGTTATATTTGTGATTTTTATCTGATTGTTGTGCCCTGTCCAGAGTCACTTTGTTGAGATGGGAGGCTATACAAATGTGAGTATTAAATAAACATAGATATGTCTTGCACGCCTCCTGCTCAATAACACAGGAGCCTGCTGAACCTTTTTTAATTCTAAAGTATATAAAATTGGCCTTTTAAATTTATTGTAATTTAGTCAAGAAACATCCAGATGGCACACATTGTCAATTTTATAAAAATAAAGAGATCAAAACTAAATATTGCTATTCAATGCATGTGGTGACCTGTAACATTCCAAAGCAAAACTGAATCCAAATGAAAGTAGTTTGATGTATGTATTGTGTAGTGGGCTGCAATAGGCAAGAACAGACCAACAACAGCATTTATTGACTCAAACTGAACTGAGGAACAACATGCAAATCCCTATAATTTTTACTCTGGGCCCACAGGGCCTTAACCAATCATAATACCTAGAAAGAGCCCGCCCAAATATGAATGTTCTAAGTGTCCCTCCAAAACAGTTGAAGTTAACAGTTAGGGTCATCTAAAGGTCAGTTTCATTTTAGCTGGGCTTAACACAACTATATATGTGAGTGTGTGTGTGTGTGTGTGTGTGTGTGTGTGTGTGTATGTATGTGTATATGTGTATATATGTATATATGTGTGTGTGTGTGTGTGTGTGTGTGTGTGTGTGTGTGTGTGTGTGTGTGTCTGTAGGACTTTGGGTATTCGGGTTTTCTCCCGCGTGAAATTGGAAGTGTCTTGGCGATGTTTCGATGAAGTCTCATTCATCATCTTCAGGCTGGTGTCTTCTGCTTCCTGCTTCTAGGAGCAATGTGAGATTGCTGCTGTTTCTTCCTTTTATATATATATTCAATACATATTGGTATGGATGAAAGAAAGTTAAATGTAAAGCATATCAACTGACTCAATCTAATGCATGTTAGTTTTCAAATCTAAATTTAAGTGAGCAATGGAGCTTCTGAAATAAAGATCTTCTAAAGACTGCATATGAAGGGCACTTTTCAGAGTACTAGTGCTGGTTGTTACTTTTGGTGAAATTCTTCAGAATAGAATAGAATAGAATTCTTTTTTGGCCAAGTGTGATTGGACACACAAGGAATTTGTCTTGGTGCATATGCTCTCAGTGTATATAAAAGAAAAGATACATTCATCAAGAATCATAAGGTACAACACTTAATGATAGTCATAGGGTATAAATAAGCAATCAAATCACATTAGGAAACAGTCAATATAAATCGTAAGGATACAAACAACAAAGTTACAGTCATGCAGTCATAAGTGGGTGGAGATGGGTGATAAGAACGATGAGAAGATTAATAGTAGTGCAGACTTAGTAAATAGTTTGACTGTTGAGGGAATTATTTGTTTAGTAGAGTGATGACGTTTGGGGAAAAACTGTTCTTGTGTCTAGTTGTTCTGGTGTGCAGTGCTCTATAGCATCGTTTTGAGGGTAGGAGTTGAAACAGTTTATGTCCAGGATGCCAGGGGTCTGTAAATATTTTCACAGCCCTCTTTTTGACTCATGCAGTATACAGGTCCTCAATGGAAGGCAGGTTGGGTTAGATTTCAGGCCTCTCCACCACCTCAGAATTTCTGCCTGTTGATAGTATGCTGTATTGTTGTAGCAAATAATTTCATGTGAGGTTAGAGTTTTCATTTTGTACTACTCTTGTGCTCTTCTATGCATCTCAATCACTTTAAGTATCATTAACAGAATAAATAAGCACATGTGTATATTAATGCAGTGGAATGATAGAAAAGCCCAGGAGACCATTTACCTTTAATGATACATTTTTATTAAAGAACTACTGCTTCTTTTTCCAACAGTGGTCTTATATAAGGAAGAAGCTACTATCCTTGTAAAAAAAGGGGGGGGATCTTGGGAAATCTCATTTAAATTTCAAGGACCTCTTAGGGGATAGTTGTTAATGATTGTGCTAATTGGCATAGGGTCTGACTGACAGTTATGTCAGGGGATGATTTGCAAATCACATTTTCTTGGAGCTTATTAGCAGACTCATTAACTGTACAACAGTACATTACTTCCAGAAAGTCAGATCTAAGCAGAAAATTAAAATTATTTGCTAAATGACCTAATAAAATTGAATAAAATGTGCTGAGAAAATGAAAACAAAAAGTATATCAAGACTCCAAATATATTGGCTTTAACACATAGGAAGAAAAAGAAAAATCAAGTTGGTCAGCATCTGCAATCCAGATGGAGATTACTAAAATGCTATTTAACAGTGAAACAATAACAGACCTTTCTTGGCGATCTCTTTGTCACCTGGTAAAGGTGATGTATTTCAACTATTGCCCTTTCTCTCTACTCTATTGGCTCTGTTCCTAGAACATTTATAATTGGATTAAGGGAGTGGGATGGGGTATGTTAGTGTGCTTTGAACTCACTAAACAAGAATACATTAATATAATTGATTCTCTCAAATAGTTTAGTACAAACAGATGAGTGAGTATTTCTAGTCATGACTGATTATATTGATGAGTCCACCCAGTCATGCCCCACATACAGGCAAGTTAACTTCTTTTTCTACTGTCTGTGATCAAGACAAAAGCCTAGAGTGGAATATAAAAATAAGGCTTCTCTAGGCACTCCATTATTGTTTTGTTTTTGCCCCATCTATGCCCAAAAGGAGATGCCAATACATTATCATTACTGCCCCCCCTCACTTATTGTTGAAGGACAGCCACTTCTAGAGGAGATTAAAATACAACAGGCAAGAAGTGGGAAGGAAGTGATAGCTTCACCATTTCCTTTGTGGGAGAATGAAAATTAACAACTGCCAGATGACTGACTCATCAAGGATCATATGCTGCCAGCACAGTATGGTGAAATTAGTTAACTGGGAGATAGGATCACTAACCAGGTTTTGTTGTTTTCTTTTTACTGCATTTTCCAAACTTGGCTCATGTGAGATAGCATCTACCACAGTTAATCATTATTTAATTGATTTATATGCCATCAAGTACTGCAGAAAAAATCCTTGAATATTGGGAAAAAATAAGGCAATGGTTGGAGGAAATATTGGAAATAAAACTAGATTTAAAACCTGAATTATTCTTGTTGGGAATAACCATTGATAAATTTGGAAAAAAATACATTATACCTTATGTTACATATTTTGACCGCTGCAATGATAATATTTGCTCAAAAATGGAAAAATAAAGACATACGGAGGATGAAATTTTAGATAAAATATTAATATGTGCAGCGATGGATAGATTAATGCTAGAGTTGAAGGACCAATCGATACAGAATATTATGAAACCTGGGACAAACTATATGAATGGTGGGAAAAAAGGAAAACCAAGATTATGTGATATTGGAAAGATTGGAAAGACTTAGAAATTGTATTAAAACTTGATTCTATTTGATAAGAAAAATGTATAAAAAGAAATGATTATATGTAAATAGGTTAACTGGATAATCCGTCATGTACTTAATTTTATGTTTTTTGGTCTTTGTTTTGTCTTGTTGTTTGTACGTTTGTTTTTAATTGTTTTATAAATAAAAAAACTTTTTTAAATTTAAAAAAAAGTACTGCAGGAAAAATCCTCAGAATGCAATGAGCTTTAAAATCTAAATTTTTCAGGTGAAAGAAAGCACAGATGATAGTCAGGTCAGCTCCTATTTACTGAAGTATCCTTTACACAAAATGCAATTGCAATGCCTGCTGGAATAACACTCTCAGAGTATTTGCTTGAGGGTATCTTCTGTTGCTTAAAGTACTTATAATGCTGGTTGAAATCTACTTCCCTGGAATTTCAACTTGCTTGTTCTAGTCTTCCTCTCTATGGTATGGTATGGTAATTGTTGAGATATTTGAAGACAATTATAATTTGTTTTACAAAGGACGATGTCTTTTGTGATTTCAGCCACATAGATTTATTAGTTCTATGATTTTATGAATAGAATAGAATAGAATAGAATAAAATAGAATAGAATAGAATAGAATAGAATAGAATAGAATAGAATAGAATAGAATAGAATAGAATAGAATAGAATAGAATTCTTTATTGGCCAAGTGTGATTGGATACACAAGGAATTTGTCTTGGTGCATATGCTCTCAGTGTACATAGAAGAAAAGATACACTCATCAGGAATCATAAGATACAACACTTAATGATAGTCATAGGGTAAAAATAAGCAATCAAATCACATTAGGAAACAGTCAATATAAATCGTAAGGATAAACAACAAAGTTACAGTCATGCAGTCATAAGTGGGTGGAGATGGGTGATAAGAAAGATGAGAAGATTAATAGTGCAGACTTAGTAAATAGTTTGACTGTTGAGGGAATTATTTGTTTAGCAGAGTGATGGTGTTTGGGGAAAAACTGTTCTTGTGTCTAGTTGTTCTGGTGTGCAGTGCTCTATAGCGTCGTTTTGAGGGTAGGAGTTGAAACAGTTTGTGTCCAGGATGCGAGGGGTCTGTAAATATTTTCACAGACCTCTTTTTGACTCGTGCAGTATACAGGTCCTCAATGGAAGGCAGGTTGGTAGTAATTGTTTTTTCTGCAGTTCTAATTATCCTCTGAAGTCTGTGTCTGTCTTGTTGGGTTGCAGAATTACTATTAAAGGAAGAATATAGTTAATCCCTCCTTCTTTTCCCTTACTTTCTGAACTTCTTTCTCTGTATTTATAAAAGAGAATAAAAAAGTTATCTTTAAACAAAGAAGTTTTCATGAACTTTTTAAAAGGTATGTTTCTTATTAAACTTTGGGAAATACTGGCTAAGAGACCATAAACTCATTATCTCCTTAAATGAGAAGGAACATCTGGCTGGAGAATCAGCAGTAATGATCTATATAATTCAGTCTAAGATGGCCATAGTTAAGAAATCACTGCTGATAACATTTTGATCATAAATCCAGCTCTCTGGATTGCTATATGTTTATGACCAGTCATAAGTCAGTTTTTCAGTACTGTTGTAACTTCGAACAATTGCTAAGCAAATAGTTGTAAGTTAAAGAGAACCAATAGTGCAGCTTTACAATAAAGACAGAGGTAATAATTATAGTTGTGCTTCTAGTCTGGACTATCCTAAAGGGCTACTAATAACTATTCAATGTACAGTGAAAAAGGGACGTTGTTACTTACCTGATATGTCCTTTCTCATAGGGGGGTGCCATCCTCCAAGAATGGGTTAAATCTGCCCTCTAGCCAATCAGGACCGAGATTATCAAAGTATAAATACCACCCTCTTGCCTTGGCACTCCCTCTTTTATTCGAGGGAAGAAGGTGAAAACTCGCTGTGCTTAACCATCAACCAACCATTTATTAAGTACAATCAACTTAGATAAAACAACTCTTGGAACCAAGAAACATGAACATATTTACATCAGTGTGGCAGTCCAGACCAAACCCAGATCAGGGAGGGACTTGGAGGATGGCACCCCCCTATGAGAAAGGACGTATCAGGTAAGTAACAACGTCCCTTCTCCATAGTGGGCGGTGCCATCCTCCAAGAATGGGACATACCAAAGATCCTTGTCCCTAGGGCGGGTGACCTACACTGGACTGGAGCTGCCACCGTCCCCCACACCCTGGTGTAATACCCTCCAACCGAAATCCGCCTCCTCCGAGGCATATAAGTCCAATTTGTAGTGCTGGACAAAAGGGGTCGGAGAAGTCCATGTAGCAGCCCGGCAGACCTCCGTGATGGATGCACGTGCATTCCAGGCCGCCGTGGTGGCCGCGCTGCGTGTAGAGTGCGCGGTAAGACCGGGGGGCCGGGGCAAGGACAGCTGTTCGTAAGTCAAGGAAATGGCTGCCCGTAGCCAACGGCCCACCATGGAAGACGATGCCTTGGAGCCTATGGAGGAGGAACGAAAGGATACGAACAGGGCTTCAGTGCGCCTGAAGCTGGAGGTACGCTGCACATATATGTCCAGGGCACGCCTGACATCCAGTAGGTGCCATGTTCGTTCAGAGTCAGTAATCGCATTTTGGTAAAAACTAGGGAGAACGATCTCCTGCGCCCGGTGGAAATATGTATTTACCTTCGGAATGAAGGTGGGGTCCAAACGCAGCACCACCCTGTCGGAATGGAAGACACACAGGTCCCCCCTCACGGACAGGGCCGCCAGTTCAGAGATCCGGCGAGCAGATGTTATTGCTACAAGGAAAACCACTTTGTACGTTAAGTGAATGAGAGATGCCGTGGAGAGCGGCTCGAATGGCCCGGTCGTCAGAGCAGTGAGCACCTTCGAGAGGTCCCAGGTAGGGAACCTATGGACCACCGGCGGGCATAGGTTTGAAGCCCCCTTCAGGAACTGCTTCAGCAGTGGGTGAGCAGAAAGGGAATCGAGACTTTGGCAGGAAAGCACCGTGGACAGCGCCGCCACTTGTCGGCGGAGCGTGTTGGGCGAGAGCCTCTTAGCAAGCCCCTGGCGTAAAAATTGAATGATATTGATTATTGATAGTTCTACAGGGGAGTAACCCACCTGTGCACACCAGCGGCAAAACGCTTTCCATGTGGCGGAATAAATACGTTCAGTGGAGGGCCTCCTAGAGGCCAGCATGATTGAGGCAATATTGTCCGGGACCATGCGGTGTTTCAGAGTGATCCGCTCAAGCGCCAGGCGGTCAGTTGTAGCCAGTGTGGCTCTGGATGATGAACTGACCCCTGGGCAAGCGACCACTCTGTCGGCGGGATCCGCCAGGGAGGTGACACGGACAGGGACATAAGGTCCGCGAACCATGCCCGCCTGGGCCAGTGTGGCGCGAGAAGGATTATCTCCGTCCTCAGCTGTAGAACCCTCCGAATGACCCTGGGGATCAGGGGGAGGGGAGGGAAGGCGTAGAGCAGTCCTGGCGGCCAGGCGCATCGAAGAGCGTCGGTGTCTGCTGCCCCCTGCGTCTGGAACCTGGTGACAAACCTGGGCAGTCTGGCATTCTCTGGGGTGGCGAACAGGTCGATGACCGGCTGTCCGAACTGGCTGATGATTTGCTGGAACAGGTCCGGATGCAGCGACCACTCCGCCGGATCGACGGGATTCCGGCTGAGCCAATCCGCTGTTGTGTTGCTCACCCCGGAGATGTGTTCTGCAGTGATGGAATGGAGATGCCTCTCTGCCCAGAGTCCCAGAGTCCTGGCCTCGGCCATCAGGGCCTTGGAGAAAGTCCCGCCCTGGCGGTTGATATGCGCCTTTGTTGTTATATTGTCCATTAGGACCAGTACGTGTTTGCCCGACAAGGTGCCCTGAAAGTGGGCTAGGGCTAGCCTCACCGCTCGCAGTTCCAGGAGGTTGATGGGAAGGTCCTGCTCGGAGGCAGTCCAGGTGCCCTGTGCAATCTGGGACCCGAGATGAGCTCCCCAACCTGCGGTGCTTGCATCCATGGTGAGGGTCAGGCGTTGTGGTTCCAGGAACTCCGTCCCTCTTCGAAGAGCAGTCGAGGACCACCATCTGAGGGATGCACGGACAGCGGCTGGAACTAGGACCCTGGCCGGGGAAGCGCTGCGGTTGGCCCGCTGGAAGGGGAGAAGAAACCATTGGAGGTCTCTGGAATGCAGGTGTGCCCATGGGGTGATGTGTATAGCCGAGATCATCTTCCCCAGGAGCGAGGACAGCTGATTCAAGGGAACCCTTGGTTTGGCCAGAACTTGCTGGACTAAGGCCGATATGCTGTCCCTCCGCTCCAGGGATAGATACACCCTGCACTCCAGAGAGTCAATGATAGCCCCCAGGTGAGTTATCCTGGTCGAGGGAGACAGTTGACTCTTCCCCACATTAACCAGGAACCCGTGGTGCTCGAGGGTGTTAAGGACTACCTGTACGTCCTGCTCTGCCTGGGGCAGAGAGGATGACTGGATGAGAATGTCATCCAGGTAGCACTGAACACGCACGGGTATAGCCCGCAGGTGGGCGGTCAAAGCGGCCAAGATCTTCGTGAACTCTCTAGGTGCAGAAGAGAGACCGAAGGGCAACGCCAGGTATTCGTAATGCACCCCTGCATAACAAAACCGGAGGTATTGGCGGTGGGCCGAATTGATAGGTATATGTAGGTAGGCCTCCGAGAGGTCAATGGAGGCGAGAAAGTCGCCTGGCCTAATGCCCGCCAGGATTGATTGCAGGGTGTGCATCTTGAATTTCTTATAACAGATGTACTTATTGAGGCATTTTAAATCCAGAATGGCTCTCCACCCGCCCGAGGATTTGGGGACTACAAATAAAATGGAATAGAATCCCTGCCCCTGTTGGTCCCTGGGCACCCGTTGGATGGCTCGAATGTCCAACAGGTGCTGGATAGCCTGATTCATCAGGGTCCGTTTGGTGATATTGGAAGATGAGGGGCAGCGTAGAAAAAACCTCGGGGGGGTGGAGAGAAATTCAAGGGATAGCCCTGACGAGAGGGTCTGCAAGACCCATGCGTCATTGGTGATTTCCTCCCATCGACCGGCATATAATGCCAGGCGACCCCCAATGGGAGGAACCGGTACGTCTTTAGGTTTACCGGCGGTAAGGGCGACCACCGGCTCCTCTAAAGGGCCGTTTGGACCTGGACCCTTTGAAGGTCCTATCTGTGTTAGCCCGTGATCGTCCCCCATACTGGCCCTGGTACCCGGTCTGGCTCTGGTAGCCTGACTGACCCTGATACCCCGACTGGCTCTGAGGCCGTGTGTACCCATGGTCGGGTGTCTTAGAGGCCTTCCTAAAGAAGGGTTTCTTAGGGGTCTTGCTGCAATTTGACAAAATTTTACGTTTGTCTTTTGTTTCAGTTGTGACCGGGTCCAGTGCCGGGCCGAAAAGGGCCTGGCCAGAAATGGGGGCTGCGGCCAGTTTCCATTTGTGGCGCGCATCCGCCTGCCACGAGCGTAGCCAGTGCATGCGTCTCGCGATCACCGTAGACCCTATGGAACGGGCGGAGAATCTGACGGATTGCAAAGTAGCATCAGAAGTGAATTGGGCTGCTGCCAACAGCTTCTTGATGTCCTGCTGAGCACGAATGTCCGAGGCAGGAATGTGCTGTTGTAAGGCGTGGAGCCACTTGAGAGAGACTCGAGAGAAGAAGGAGGCTGTCGTAGATGCTTTGATGGCCCAGGCGGATGCCAGATGCGCCTTCTGTAAGGCCGTCTCCGTACGTCGCTCCTCAGGCCGGAGCAGCTCATCTGGTTCGCCGGGGAGCTGTGTGGCTGAGTAGAGAGCCTTCACCGGAGCATCTATGGAAGCTAGTTGGAGGTGTTGGGCCAGGTGAGGTGCTACGTTAAAGTAGCGCTTGTCCTGTGCGCTGGCCAGGGGACCCAGGCTGGGCGATTGCCACTGCTTGACCAAAGCATTCACGAAAAAATTGGGGATAGGTATCACCTCAGCCGTTGAGGTCGTGGCCTCTTCGAAGATGGGATCATCCTGGGACACTGCCTTAGGTGTTTCAGGCTGGGCAGTGGACAGGTTGGCCGTGGCCCTCACCTTATGCAGCAGTGATCTGAACAGGCTGGGATGAAAGAGGCCCGTGATGATGGGGGGCTCTGGGGCCATGTCCTCGTCATCAGACATTTTGATGTCGAGGGGCGCATCCTCCAGTTGGTCCCCCTCAACCTGGTCAGGTGTAGGTTGGTCCAGGGACACCTCAGAGCTCTGGGAAGAATCATCGCGGTCCTCAACCCCATCCTGTGTGTTGAGAGGCTGGGGGAGAACTGCGCGTGGGGGTGGGGGTGGGACCGCCTGTCCCTGCGTGGCCTCTGCCATGGCTCTGATGGCTGCCTCAAGCCCCTTGCGAATGGCAGCATCCATCCTCACCTGCATGGCATCTGGTGTGGCAGGGGGCGGAGCCTGGATTACCTGCACCTCAGCCAGTGTCCCTTCATCTTGCTCCCCCCAGACATCCCCTTCCCTGAGATGGCAGTCCAGTTGTTCCAGGGAGAGACTGTCAGCAGAGCAGTCTGATGTGCAAGACAAGGGGGCTGGGAGGGCAGCCTTCTGGGTCTTGTGGGAGCTAGACCCTGTGTGGCCACGCTCATGGGAGTGAGTCTTGTGGCTGGACTTGCCTTGGACCTTTGATTTTTCAGCACCCTGTGCAGAGCTGGAGGATCTGGAGCGTGCAGAGGGAGATGGGGGGCGGAGTGGAGACCTGTCCCTGCCAATGGCAGGGCTCATAGTATCTAACACCCCCCCCTTGGCCATTGTCCACCTCAGAAGTTGCCCTGGAGGTCTTCTGTTTAGCCTTTCCCTGCTTGCTGGGTTTGTCAGCCATTGTGGCTGAGCTGGGAAGCTGCAGGGAACAAGGCAAGCTAGCGAACAGCAGGAGATTGACAGGTTCGGCTTTAAAACAGGTTGCAGGGACAAGGCAACTAGCAGCGAAGAGCAGAGCCGATCAGCAGGGAAAACGGCAGGTTCGGCTTGAAAACAGGCTGCAGGGGGCAAGGCAAACTCGCACTCGAAGAAAGGAGCCGATCAGCAGCAAAGCGACAGGTTCGGCTTGAAGGAACGCAGCTCCGGCAGTCACGAGGCCTTCGGCTGTCAGTCAAGCTAATATATTCAAAATGGCCACCGCGACGATTCCTTCGGCTCCGTAACGGCTTTTCCCGCCGAAGGAGCCTCCCCAGCTGATTTTAATTGTGCCTGTCAGACTGCCGATCGTAGGCCTCTCTCTCTAGACGCAGGCAGTGAGGAAAGGTGCTAGCACCCTTTTCTGACGCCGCTCGAGTGCTCGCGGCCGAGGTCAGCTCAAAAGTCAATTTAAGGGTGCTAGCCGGCTTATGGGAGACAAACTCAAGCCGATTGGAGGGGAACAAGGCCACCCGGACGCAGGGTCCGTGGCTGAAGGTTGCAGTTGGTTCCACCCTCCCTGACAGGCACAAGGGGAACTGCAGCTGTCCAGATGGCAATTAAGGTGGGAAACCTCAGCACACGCTAGGTGTGATTGCAAGGTTAATTCCCCCCCCCCCGGGGAGCCTCCGGCCCCAGCTGGGGTAGGCCCTATGGGCAATACCCAGTGAGCTGTGGACAACAGAGTCTTGATTGACAGCTGTCAAACACGATCCAATGAGGTAATAACTCACAAAAAACAGTAGAATCCAGCAGTTGGAGAGTTCAAGATGGTTAAGCACTGTCCTTCTTGGCTGAAGACCGAGAAGAAAAGAGAGAGTGCCAAGGCCAGAGGGTGGTATTTATACTTTGATAATCTCGGTCCTGATTGGCTAGAGGGCAGATTTAACCCATTCTTGGAGGATGGCACCGCCCACTATGGAGAACAGACTGTACAACTGTACAACAATTTAAAACTTTACAGCTGCACTAAATATGTATTTCACAAGACCAACAAAATGCTGGAAGGAACATATATTTCCATTTGGTCCTCCACATCTAACAAGGGATACTAGATGTCCAGCAAAAGGACATCCTTTTTGTCCTTGATCCTCCATCTGGCAGGCATAGCCTTAAAATCAAATATTGTCCAGTTTCTTGCATGTCTTGGTTTTTTATTTATTTGTTTGGACTGTTTTCAAACTATTGTCTGCTTCTTTCCTCATCTGTTGACAACCTAGATTTACATTATTTATTTATTTTTATTCCAGCAATTCACTTCAATCCAACTCCTTCAAATTTATGATCACTGTAGTCTATAGATCATTGACACACCCTATGTTTCTGCAGTGAAATTGAAAAAGACTTTCATTGTTGATTCTATATTATCGCTTGCATATGTTCTTGAAAATAACTGGGAAAATATTGTGATTGAAAAATCAGTCTTTCTGATGCTAGAAAAAACTAATTTCATAGGCTGGCTAAAGTACTTTTTTTTACAGTTTTTCAGTGTAATTTTTGTCATAGATGCCAAGAAAGTTAAAAATTCATATGTCCTCCTTCTCCCTTTCCACCATTTGTCTTCCTTTCAAATTATATGTATTCCTTTGCTCTCTCTATAGTTGCTATAAATGCTCCCCTGCTAAATCAAAAGAAAGAAAGAAATATGGATATCAACACCTGTTCCATTTAAAAAGTGAGGGTTTTTTTTTTACTTTGATGAAATGTAGACAAACTAACTACCTCATTGTTTGTAGTGAAAAGCCAACCTGAAGCAAAGGTTCCCATTATTTTTTGTTTTCCTGTCTGAATGTTTGTTTTCTATCTGAAGTTTCTTTCTCCTCTTGCCCTTCCCTGATGCAAAGTTGTTTGTGATGAAGTGGGATAATGAACACTTCATCCTAAATATAAACATGATTCAGAATGTGAGCCTAACAAACCTAAGTGAATTGAATTATTGTATACTGAATTGTAGCTTGTCTGTGTAACGAATGGAGTGCTGGTAATAATCACGCTTGTACCAATCACACTTGAATCCAAATTGATGCAAATGAGGCAGTGGATGGAAAATTAGTAACTGATCGAGCACTTAAGTGGCAGATCATAGATGATTCAGCTACACAGATACTTGAACTTTATGTCTGTTCTTTTAACTTTTTTTAAAAATAAACTGGGCAGAAGGGTGACAACATTAGTTGTATGAGTGTCAACTATTGCAGGTGTCCACACCTTGTTTTGGTCTGTGTATTGCATCTGATTTTTGAGTAACATGCCGAGATCCACCCTCCAAAAATGAAGCAGAGCAGAGCAACATCTAAACTTGATTTCATTTCATGTTAAGCAAATAGATGGATTGTAATTGTTTATTTAATAAGTCACTTCCTCTTCTGTATTATTACTGTTTAGATATTTGAAGTGTGCTTCCATGTCCTTTTTGAATTGTGATACCCACATCATTGGCAACCTGCAGTCTCGAAAGACTATGGTATCGTGCTCTGGAAAGAGTTCCTAGAAAGAGTTCCTAGAACAGCATCTAGTGTGGCTAAAAAGGCCAATCCGAGAGTGGCAATCCCTTCCACACTGAGGGCAGATCCATTCTGTCCCCTGTCTGGCTCCCAGATTTCGCTGGTTCCAGGACTGCCTCTCTGCCTCGGCCTGCCGAACAAGTGTCTCCTCGAAATGGAGAAGGCCATACTGCATCTTTAGCCTCCAAGCTGAACGATCAGAGGTCAAGTTTTCCCAGCTGTTAATGTCCATTCCCAAGGCCTTTAAATCCCTCTTACAGATATCCTTATATCGCAGCTGTGGTCTCACTCTGGGGCTCTTTCCCTGCACTAGTTCACCATACAGGAGATCTTTCGGAATCCGCCCATCATCCATTCTCACAACATGCCCAAGCCAGCGAAGACATCGCTGTTTCAACAGTGTATACCTGCTAGAAATTCCAGCACGTTCCAAGACTGCGCTATTTGGAACTTTGTCATGCCAGGTGATGCCAAGGATACTTTGGAGACAGCGCATATGAAAAGTATTCAACTTTCTCTTTTGCCATGCATAAAGGGTCCAAGACTCACTGCAATACAAGAGTGTGCTCAGGACACAGACTCTATAAACCTGGATCTTTGTAAGGTCTGTCAGCTTCTTATTAAGCCATACTCTCTTTGTGAGTCTAGAGCAGGGGTGGCCAAACCGTGGTGCATGCGTCAAACGTGGCGCATTGGATGATTACAAGTGGCGCATTCATCACTTTGAAGAGTTATCTTCACCAAACGAGACTCTCCGGCAGCTGTAGCACCACCAGCTACAGCGATCACCCTCTCGTCCAAGAGATTATTTCTAACTATTGTAGATTGGTGCTCCAATAAACATGTGTCTTTTGAAATGGCGTAAATTAATTAATTGAATTGCTTGATTGAGTTATTCCTTTTCCTCCCTTAAGCAAAGCAGATCCTACCCCTATCTCTATTTTACAACCCCAAACGTGAAAGTAAGAAGGTAAAAAACATGCTTGAGTTGTATGGCGCATCTGAACTCGTCTGTGAAAAAATTGGCGCATGGTATGCTTAAGGTTGGCCACCACTGGTCTAGAGAATGTAGTGGCTGCTTTACCAATACGTTTATTCAGCTCAGTATAGAGAGAGAGTGTCGGTGATGGTTGAGCCAAGATACACAAAGTCATGGTATATACAACTGGGTATAATATTCTAAGCAGGATCTGAAATGGGCTAAGCCGGAGTGTAACAGATTAAAGGTACTCCTCAATTTACAACCATAATTGAGTCCAAAAAGATGGTCATAAGTCATGCCAGGTGTTAGGTAGGACATCATGTGACCAACACAATTTTACAATATTTGGTGCAAAAATCCATAGTCATTAAATATACAGATTTCCTGCAATGAGGTTTTCTTCTTCTTCTAGGAACTAGAGGTAAATACTGGTTTCCGGCAAAGAACATCATAATTGCAGTCAGGTGACCATGGGAATCTGCAAATAGCCATAAATGTGGGCTGGGTTGCCAAGCAACCAAAATACAATCATATAACCATGGGGTGGGGTGGGGGGTGTCTGAACTTTGAATCTGGATTATAAGTACCTTTTTTGCATCGGTCATAACTTCAATCAGTCATAAATCAAAGACTACTTCTCATGACCTGCAATCTGTGCTTCTGTTAATGCCTTTCAAAATAGCATTGGAAGAATATACAAATACTCCGCCAATGAATGGGAGGTGGGGATAAAGTTTCTGAAGGAACCCTGATGGTCACCTCCCTTTGATTTATTTTGAAAGCCTCCTCCGGGTCCCATCGGCCAAACAATGTCGGTTGGTGGGGCCGTGGCGGAGAGCCTTCTCTGTGGGAGCCCCGTCCCTCTGGAACCAACTCCCACCAGAGATCCGGACTATCCCCACCCTGCTGGCCTTCCATAAAGCCATAAAAACATGGCTCTTCCGGCAGGCGGGGTGAATAAGAAGATCAGATTCCCCCATGAATGGTGTCTTTAATAATGTTTTAATAATGTTTTTAATTTTTAAATTGTTATCACTGTTTTACTGTACGTTTCTTATCCATGTTGTACGCCACCCTGAGTCCTACGGGATTGGGCGGCCTATAAGAGCGTTTATAAAATAAATAAATAAATAAATAAATAAATAAATAAATAAATAAATAAATAAATAAATAAATAAATAAATAAATAAATAAATAAATAAATAAATAAATAAATAAATAAATAAATAAATAAATAAATAGGTTCCAAGCTTGAAATTTAAAAGGTGCCTTTTGCTAATTGCCTGAAGCCTTTTCTCCTCTTTCCTGGTTCTGAACTGGACTGAAAAGTAAATAGAACTTTAAGTCTATATTTTCTATTGTTAAAAGTACTACTTTACTTTTTCTAATTCACAAAGTAAGAACAGATTTCAGATTGTCTCCACTTTTTTTGAAAAAGAAATTAATTATGAATTTAGGAGTTAATGAATTTAAACAATAGAACCATTCTGAGGGAGAAAAAAGGATAATTGCTATATTTTATTTGGCTGTATTCCCAAAATAGCTAAATAGGCTGTGTGGTTATGTAGTCATTTGTGACAAGATGTATTAACCTTTGTTTCCCCCTTACAACCTATGCCACACTACATTAATTTGTGTAGGAGTTTAAAATGTGATATGAATGAAGAAAAAAACATGAACAAGGTTTCAGTATGATATTTTGTAACAGAACCATTTTGAAATGTCTTCCCTTTATGACCTTCATTCTTCCCTTTATCTGATGTCTTATTCCAAATACCTATAGTTTTTCTCAAGACTGAATGCTTGAAATAGAAGGAAATTTCAAAAACTGAAGGACAATGAGTTCACTAAAGAGCTACCATAGATATTTTCTCCTTGATATTCTGATTTACTTTTGTTTGGCATTCTCCACAGAAGAATAGCGAGTATTCTTCTAAAGGAGATGTGCGTCTATTTGTGAGTGTGTTGGTGTGTATGAGTGCTATACAAAGTTCTTATCCATCTTTTTTTTTTGTGTTACACAGAGTTCTCATTCTATAGTAGGACATTGTAAAACCATTGCAAAACATCAATGGGAGGGAGGGAGGGGGGAGGGAGGGAGGGAGGGAGGGAGAGAGAGAGAGAGAGAGAGAGAGAGAGAGAGAGAGAGAGAGAGAGAGAGAGAGAGAGAGAGAGAGATGATTGAGGTGACTCAATAAAACTTCATAAGGATTTTAAAATATCCTCATTCAGGAATTTGTTTCTCCATGAAATTTTAGTCCAAATCAGATCTGTATTGACCACCCAGTCCCCATGCTTGTAAGTGAACTTGGGCTGTATTTCATAAGTGAAAAACAGAAACAAAACAAAACATAAGGCAGTCCTGAACATATGACTCAAAGGACACTTTGATCCAAGGCTTTTGATTCAAGAGCAACTGATTCAATATGACTATTTGCCAACTGGCTGAAAATGTAAAGATCTCCAGATTTCCATTACAGAATACCAAAGAGGCTTCATATTCAGTCAGTTGAACTTTGCTTATCTTGTACTTTCAGGTATTCTTTCTAAAATTGATGCAACGGTGTTCATGACTCCAGTAGATTGTACCCCATTCTCTAGGTTTTTTACTTCACTTGCCTATATCAAATTTCACAAAAGCACAAAGCATTAAGCTTAGTCTTCTTACAAGTTATGTAAAAAAAAAAAAGAGCTGCTGAACTGATTGACCTGGACAAGTGCTTTTTCTTTTCTCAAATGGAAAGTCCTGGTGATCTTTCTTTTCTGCCAAATTATAATATTTTGTTCATTGAATGTAAAGGTTAACCAGACCCAGGAGAAAAATCAAGGCAGGGATAGACAGATATATATTGACAAGTGGACTGCATGGTGCTGTAAATCTACTCGGATTAATCAGAAATGCTGGATTGGTCAGTGAGCACTGGAAGCAGATAGAATAGGCCATCACAGACACAGCAGATTTTAGTTCAGTTACTTCAGTCACTTTATCCCAATCAACATCTTCTGCAAGGACCCCCCCCCCAATGTATATCATACTTCACAATCAGTATGATGTCATACCCTAATCAGGCTAACATGGATTTATGCGTGAGTGTTTAACAAAACTAAGAACAATGCTCCCCCTCAAGATGCTCTGCATTTTGCCTACACAAAATGGAAATTTAGAGTGAGTGAGTGACACACACACACACACACACACACACACACACAGAGAGAGAGAGAGAGAGAGAGAGAGAGAGAGAGAGAGAGAGAGAGAGTTAATCATATCTTTTCCTCACCAAAGCTATTATTTCATATAATTTAATAAAAGGAAAGACTTGAGTGAAAAACCAGATTTTCAGGACCCTTCCAAACCCAAGCAAGGTGGAGAGTTCCAATCTCAGGGGGAACTGCATTCCAGTACAGGCATTGCTACAGAGAAAGTAACCTTCCAGAGTCCTGATAGATGGCATTGTTTAATCAAAGGAACCGAGAATATGACTACCCTACCAGGTTGAATCAGCAGGGCAGATACTATGGGAGACAGCTGTTCCCTCAAACACCCATGCATGATGTTTATCTGTGTATGATAAATACGTACAAACATAAAGTATATTTCTGATTAACGATAGTAGGGCAAGCGTGACAGAGTAACATGTTCAGCCTTTCTTGAGATGTATTTCTTTTGGTTTCTTTTTTCTTGGAACTTTTTTTTCTCCTCAGTACAAGAAAGATGCTATTTTAATTGGAAGGTATTTTCTCTCTTTAATATTATTCACATTTCCTCAGCTTGTCAAGTGAGAACTCAAGATTCCAGATGAGAGGAATGGTGCTCAAAGGCACCAACAGGAGATAGAAGCAGTTCAAAGAAACACTGCTGATGAGAGCAGTGATGATGATCTCTCATCTCTCACGGATGAGAGATGTTTCTGTTGTTATTCCTTTCTTTTCATGACAGTGCTAAGAAAACCATATTGTTAATAAAAGCCATATGCATGTCGAATACTGCCTTCTCGTGTTATGGGGACAAATCAGTAAAATGAAGACGACTGAAGAGAATTTTCTCAAAGTCATATTTATGGAAAAACACCTTTCTCTATCAACATCTTTGAGAAAAGAAAGACTCTTTGTAGATTCCCCCCCCCACCCCCAATGTTTTGTTTTGCTTTGTTTTGGGCCAGCTTCCATTTTTCACATGTAAAATGCTGCAGCAGAAAGAGATGGGAGGTATCAATAAAAAAGGGGAGGGAAGAGAATAGTATAAAAGAAACTATTCTGTTTTAATTCTTTTTTTCTTTCACTTCTATTTTCCATTTTATTATTATATAGTTTTGAAAGACTCAAATAAAGAAATGATACAAACAAGAGAGTCAGGCATGGGTAGTGAAATGCAAATGGATGAAAAATAAACCTGAAATACCATGAATGAATATTTTCCAATACATCAATAAAAGATTATGATATTATAGTTCATCTCCATTTTTCTAATCCAATGGTACGTACAATGTTCCACTTTAACCTCTAACTGTTTAATTAACATAGACCAAGTCACTTCAAACAAAACCTCTATAATAAAGAATACACTGTATTAAATCAAGATAGTGAATATACTGTATATCAAATTAAGATATGAACCTTAAAACCCAGATTTGAGGAATTATGTTATGATGCATGGATAAGACTGATATCCAAGAATTGTTTTTAGTTAGAATTATAGTCTATATAGGAATTTATTTTTAATCTCTCTCTCTCTCTCACACTCTCTCTCTCTCTCTCTCTCTCTCTCTCTCTCTCTCTCTCTCTCTCTCTCTCTCTCTCTCTCTCTCTCTCTCTCTCTCTCCACAATTTAGTTAAGTACTGTTTTAATTCTTTACATTTACATAATCCTTTAATGTAAAGGATCCATTAATATAAAGGATTCTTTACAATGAATCTTTCCTCTGAATAATCTCTTTCCCCAGGAGAATTCCTGTGATGTGTTTACTTTCACTCTCTTTGCTTGTAAAGAGACAATGTTTAAGAGGCCATTTGTACATAGTTCTAAAATGTACCACCTCTTTCCCGTAACTGTATTATTATTTATTTATTTATTTTATTTATTTTGGAATTCTTATATGCCGCCCAACTCCCTAAGGACTCAGGGCGGCGTACAACAGTGAGAAAATACAAGAATAACCAAAATCTAAAAAGTTAATTAAAAGCAAATATAAAAATTAAAACACACTATAAAAAGAATCATCACCAACCATTCAACATCATACATACTTGGGGGGTGGGCTCGAATGAATTAAGCTCTACCCCCCGCCTGCAGGAAAAGCCATGTCTTAACAGCTTTCCGGAAGGCCAGCAGAATGGGGATAGTTCGGGTCTCTGGTGGAAGTTGGTTCCAGAGCACAGGGCCAGCCACAGAGAAGGCTCTCCCCCTTGGGCCCGCCAGCCGGCATTGTTTGGCCGACGGGACCTGGAGGAGGCCCACTCTGTGGGCCCTAACCGGTCGAAGGGAAGTATGAGGCAGAATGCGGTCCCGTAGATAACCTGGTCCCAAGCCATGAAGGGCTTTAAAGATGGTGATCAACACCTTGAATTGGACCCGGAGACCGATGGGCAACCAATGCAGCTGGCGGAGTATCGATGTCACGTGGGTGTACCTTGGCACACCCACCACAGCACGCGCAGCCGCATTTTGCACCAACTGAAGTCTCCGGATACTCTTCAAGGGTAGCCCCATGTAGAGCGCATTGCAGTAGTCCAAGCGAGAGGTGACAAGGGCATGAGTGACCGTGAGTAGAGCCTCCTTCTCCAAATATGGCCGCAATTGGTGCACCAGGCGAACCTGTGCAAAGGCCCCTCTAGCCACAGCTGAAAGATGATGGTCCAATTTTAGCTGTGGATCTAGAAGGACCCCCAAGTTGCGGACCTGGTCCGAGGGAGTCAGTTTCGCTCCCTCAAGGACCACGGAGGGACAGTTGTCGTAGTCCTTAGGAGGCAATATCCACAGCCACTCAGTCTTGTCGGGATTAAGTCTGAGTCTGTTCCTCCCCATCCAGATCCTGACGTCGTCCAGGCACCGGCACATTACATCAACTGCCTCACTGAAGTCAGACGGGGTGGTGATGTACAGCTGGGTGTCATCAGCGTACTGATGGAAACACACCCCATGTCTGCGAATGATCTCCCCCAGCGGTTTCATGTAGATGTTGAACAGGATGGGCGAGAGAACCGACCCCTGAGGCACCCCACATAATAGGGGCCTAGGGGACGATCTCTGCCCCCCTGCCAGCACTGACTGCATCCTATCAGCGAGATAAGAGGAGAACCACCGCAGAACGGTGCCTCCCACTCCCAACTCGCTGAGACGATGCAGAAGGATACCATGGTCGATGGTATCGAAAGCCGCTGAGAGGTCAAGTAGCACCAGGATGGAGGAATTTCCCCCATCCCGGGCCCGCCAGAGATCATCCATCAGAGCGACCAAGGCAGTTTCTGTACTGTAGCCGCGCCTGAAACCTGACTGGTAAGGGTCTAGATGATCTGTTTCATCCAGGAGCTGCAGAAGTTGAGTAACCACCACCTTCTCCACAACTTTCCCTAAAAAAGGTAAGTTGGAGACCGGACGATAGTTCTTCAAGTCAGCTGGATCCAGGGAAGGCTTTTTCAGGAGGGGTCGCACCACCGCAGCTTTTAACGACTGCGGTACGGATCCCTCTCTCAAAGAAGCGGTGACCACCGCCTGGATCCAGCCGCGTGCTACCTCTCTGCTAGCCGAAACCAGCCAGGAGGGGCACGGGTCCAATAAACAGGTGGAGGTACCCATCGCTCCCACAGCCCTGTCCACATCCTCGGGAGAAACAGGCCCAAACTCTTCCCATAATGATGGACTAAGACTAGCCCCTGTCAACTCAATGGACTCTGCCCAGCCGGAGTCCAGATTTGACCGAATCTGAGCGACTTTATCCGACAGAAACTCAGCGAATTCCTCAGCTCTGTAATATATATGCATTATACAGAAATAATATACAATTGAGATTGTACCCAGGTAGAGCCTCACGGTCAAACTGCACAACCAGATTGTGTGTACAGTGAGGAAAGGGGATGTAAACCTCTTCAGCCAGCTGTTTGAACTTATAAAACTGTTCAACTTTTACTTAGATTGCAGTCCTATCCAGTTTGATGTACTTAGAGATATGAAAAGAAAAGGACAATTGTTCTCCCATTTCCAAAACCAAGAGAGGCACAAGTGAGTGATTGTAAAGTTATCTCTTTGAGGAATTGCCCAGTTCTGAGAAGAGAGAGATGAGACAGATGAGACAGAGAGGGAGGGAGGGAGGGATAGCAATAGCACTTGGACTTATATACCACTTCATAGTACTTCACAGCCGTCTGTAAGCGGTTTACAGAGTCAGCATATTGCCCCCAACAATCTGGGTCCTCATTTTACCCACCTCAGAAGAATGGAAGCAGCAGTGAAATCTGCTTACCTTCCCTACCGGTTTGGAAGCGTGTGCTTCTTCACCCTCTGCGCATGCGCAGAAGGCTTTGTGCATGCTCAGAGGGTTAAAAACAAGAAAATGGTGATGTCTGGGTGGGTGGGCGGAGCCTCGCGCTGCTGCCGCTACCGGTTCTCCGAACCACGGGCAGCCGCTGCTACTGGTATGCCCGAACTGGTCTGAACCGGTAGCATTTCACCCCTGGATGGAAGGCTGAGTCAACCTTGAGCCAGTGAGAATTGAACTGCCGAACTGCAGCCAGCAGTCAGCAGAAGTAGCTTGCAGTACTGCATTCAAACCACTGCTCACCAAGGTTAGATGATAGATAGATAGATAGATAGATAGATAGATAGATAGATAGATAGATAGATAGATAGATAGATAGATAGATAGATAGATAGATAGATAGATAGATAGATAGATAAATAGATAAATAGATAGATAAGATAGACAGACAATTTATTTATTTATTTATTTTATTTTATTTTATTTTGCTCATTCTTATAAGCCGCCCAACTCCCGAGGGACTAGATGACAAACAGACAGACAGACGCCCTTGGGAGAGTGTGAAAGAGATGCTGTCTAGGGAATAGTTGATAAGCGGGAACATAGGCCATAGCTGCCTGGTGGGTGGAGCAAGAGGTTCAGAAGTTCAGGAGGGACCTTCCCTAAGTTATCAGGCTGTAAAGGTGACATGTGAATAAATTTTTCAGTGAAAAACTAGGAGAGGAATAATGCTTAAAAATTCAGCCCAAATGTATACTAGAATTTTGTACTATGAGCAGTCCTTGAGATGGATAACATATAGAAACAGTAACAAGACAAGACCAACTACTATTCCCATAATCATAATGGCAAGGTTCCAATTGTTATGATCATGCCAGCAATGAAGAGTTTCTAAAATAGCTACCTTTCTTCGACAAACACTCAGGAGACAAAAACAAATTCACAGCCTACCATGATTTATGTTGACAATCTTTGTTAATGCACAGAGTAAATGCAAGCAGTAATCCACAGATAATATGAAACACATTTTGTAGGTGTCCCTTTATCGTTATATTTTTCCAGTCATACATTTCCAGAATGATTAATAATATTGCATCTTTTTATTTTATTTCTTGATAGATATAAAGCTTCCTTTATAGAACAGGAATTCACAAACTATCAAAGCAAAGTATCTTTAGTCCAAGAGATAATTTTCTGAGGCTTCTTGAATGTAAGCCAAAATATAGATTTTTAATTTTAATTTATTATTTGTTTGTTTCTTTATTTATCAAATTTAGGTAGGAATATAAAGATATCATATTCTTTTTATTCTTAGAATTCCAATTCGATCTGTGAGTGGAACACTTTTTTATTATTTCCTAGTAGAAATTGTAAATAGAAGCACAACATAATTTTGTCAAATAAAAGTATGCAGATCTGATATGCTCTTTATTTCAATTAGATACATTTGCATTATTTGTCAATACCATAGTTATCATTATTGTCTATGAGCCTAGGAATCTTTGTAGTATGGATGTAACTTTGTAGTATGTAAAAGATTCCAAACAAGGATGTTTTTCCGATTTTTTTTGTCCTTCCTTTTTTGTTTTGTTTTGTTTCTTCAACATCAGTGGTGTCGGGTAAATTTAAAAGATATGGTGAAGCCCTTTGGGATTTCAAGAGTTTAATTTATTCATTTAAAAGATTTAAATAGCCACTTGTCTTATGTAACACAACCCAGGCATGCCTCATAAACAACTGTAAAAGCAACTTTTTAAAAAAGGAAAAACATAAAAAGCCAATACAACATGAAATTCCCTAAGAATTTTCCCCACTCCAAATTTTCTAAGACTTCTCCAAGAGTGTGGCCCTGCTGGTTTTGTTAACAGTAAAGCCAAATCTTTTACATAAATCACAGTGCACTATTTTAGCATCTATATTATAGTGTATCTTTAGTCAATTTTATTACAGCTGTTACTGAGGTGATGCCATGATTGTTCCTTCGTTTACTTTTTTAAGTATTCCAGTTTTCACCAACAGTCAGGCCAAATTTTGAATGGATTATCCTTCAGTTTCATGGAATTACTGACCATGAAGATATTTAGAACCCTGGACCTTAATCTGATTCTCATTTGCTTCCTTTTCATCTCTGATATGTAGTCTTCAATAGTTTTCTTTTAAACTTCTTCCAGTAGTGGTTCATCTTGTGCCAGTTAAAACATCCAAGTTGTTTCTGTTCTTCCATCATTTGCATTACTTGGAATATTCCCCTGTCATCTTTACATCCGGAAAAATAGAGCCTCGGGAAAAGAGAAGTAATATTAATTAATTTTCTTATTTTCCTATTGATGATGATGATCTTACTTTGCATTTATTTTATTTTATATTTGTCAAGACTTACTTTATTCTCCTTCTTCTCATTCCACTGAGTCAGGTAATACTTTTTATATAATGCTCAACTTCAGCCACCAAGAATTCTAAATTCAGATCCTGCACAACTGCAAAGCTTATTGGTACTCTTGGCATATTTACCGTTTCTCGGCTTAATTCATATTAGAAAAACATAATAAGAATAAAGAGTTTAAAACAGATAAATCATGGCCTGCGTCAGTGAGAATTTCACCCTGGGATATGTGGAGGAACTCCTAGGAAACAAAGACTGTATGTAATAGAAGACAAAGACCTCCTTCTATATCTTGAATGCCAAAAATAACATCCAAGGAATTACAACACAACAGTTGATCCTATCCTCAAATTATGCAAAGTATTTTATAGGCTATGTGATGCTGCCCAAGTGAAAAGGTATGACTGACTGCAAGTATGGACCTTCATTATTTGATCAATCTAATATCAATCTGCTATAGTTAGATGAATTATTATCCTGTTATTCTATGCTACTGTTACCAATATTTAGTAGAGGGCCCTTACCTAAAGTCTGCTTTTAACCATTCATGATGGTTTATGAAGCATCTACCTTGCTTTTGGGTATTGAAAATAACTTTACTAGTAAAGTCCAATATAATTCTGTGGTATACTGTATATCATAAGTTAAATCTGTTTAACCATGTTGCTTATATGGAGATTGTCAGGCCGAAGCCATTTTATTTGGGATCTTAGGCCTGCCACAATTTATACCATTTTACTATGCATTTTCTATTGTGGGGAAATGGGAGGGGGGATTGTTTGGAGTTGCTAGTATGTAGCCATAACAAAATTCTTTCTAGAAAGCCAAGGTCATCCTTTGTCTCTGCATCTCTGCACCAGAACGGAAAGAGATGGGTGGACTCTGCCAGCATGGCAATAGAAGATTGGACGTGATGGACTTGTGGGTGTGGGGGCAAGGACTTGAACTTTCAACTGGGTGGTGAAACCTGGGAAGCTTCAGATTCGGGTTTCACCCAGATGTGCCAACATGGCTCTATTAATAAATTGGAACTTTGAGGAATACTTTGCCTTGGACTCTGATTTAGTTTTGGATGCTATTTGGAATGCTGACATTGATCTTATTGTTAGGATATCAGGGAATATGAGTATCTAAAATTTCCTATAGATACAAATTCTATCTTGCAATTAGGTAGAACAGACCAAAAAAAATTCACTCCCTGGGAAGGCTAAAACTATTTTTATTGAGATTGGCTATAATAACAGAATCTTGTAAATCTGTTGTAGACTTAAAATATGTTTTACATCCATCATCCTAGCAACAGATTTTGCATATCTCCATCAAGGAAAACTTCCTTATTCTTCCTTATAAACTCACAAATTGCAGCCTTCAAAGACATTCCAAAATGTCACCAAATTATATTTGTAATGACTGTGACCAAAGGGTGCACTTTTATTAAGTACACTGTGAAAGTTACATTAAACTATGTTTGTTTAATTTAATTTTGATAAATTTAATATAAATGAATGTTAATTCAATTTAGTTTCATTTAACATTTGTTCTCACTTAGTTTGTTTGCTTGTCTCAACCACTTTTTGGAGTGCAAGTTCCAACATGTTTCTCAATAATTAGTCATGGATCTAGGCTGAAGGAGGTTGCATAAACTTGCTTTATCTTTCTTGTCTTTTACTGCCCAAATTATGCTGCTGGAGTGATACTAAGAGAATATCTGCGACTCTGGACAATTGTGTTCTATTCAGATAGATCTTGATAGCTAGTCTAGTGGAAAATCAAGTTTACCCTAGTCATAACAATCAGATCAAGATGCAGAATTCCAATGTTTGTCTGGTGATATAGTGAGATAGTTATAGAGCTTAATGTTAGCTCAATTTCCAATACCTAATTGATTGTATTTCAAATACCGAATTGATTGTAGCTGCCAGGAATGCAGTTTGCCAAGATAGGTGCTGGGAGGATAATTTACAAATGGAGACAACTGCACTTGGGTAAGAATCGAAGAATTAGTTGGAAGTCTAATAATGGATATTGGTGAATAGGGATAGTGTTGTTATTGAACATCCCATCCTGCAGGAATCTACAGTATTCAAGTGAGGTAAGGTAAAAGAAAAGTACATCCCACAGCTGAGGAAAAAGTGACCCTCTGACCTGGCAGTAGAGAGTGCTTGGTTGCAAGCCTGGAGAATGAGATTGAAAGCCAACGTTGTGTTGACATGGAAAATGGAATGGATAACTGCAGATTATATGTAAATGATGAAAACATAATGAAAGGAGATACTAGGTGTTTTGATTGAATTATCATGGTATCAGTATATAAAATTTAAATTTGTATAATTTGACAAGATACTCACCTAAGGTGAAAAATGGATGGAGAAATATTAACTCATGCAGATAAAAGGTAGTATGCAAAATGTACAGTAGTATGGTAAAACAGCTTGAGATGCTCAGGAATCTTGGTGATTTAAATTTATGTGTTATCAGAAAATTATGAGCTTTGTATTGAATGTGTTCGTAATGTAATGTTTGTAATTGCAAAGTTAGAGCTTTGCAATAATTTTTGTTCTTGGAAACAAAGAATCTGTTGTTCTTAATAATAACTACCGGTAGTTCAGAATTTGATATTGTAATGGATGGTATATGCACTTCATGGATATCTACCAGCAAATTAGCTTGGTCAGGATTGTTTCCTAGACAAAGTGAATTGAAAGTACTCATGAATGACTTGAGGTTCTTCTTCTGCTTCCTGGTTTCATATTATTATAATATTTTCTTTGCATGACTTAGAGGAAGGCAGAGAGGACGTATTGCTCATTTACATTCAATAATGTCATTGTTTCTCTCAAATTTCAGAATAAACATAAAACAATAAGTATCCATTATTTATTGCAATTTCATGCTTTAGTTTAGAAGCTGTGGAGTACAGAAAATCTGCGATATTTATTTCTAATTAATCCCTGTAAATCGAGCATTTTCCTTCTGTGCCACTTTTTCACAGGTTTAGGGATCCTTATTATTTTAGATTATGATTAAGAAATTCATCTTTATATGATCCTAAGTGCTAAGCAAGGTACTTACATTCAAACCTTGCTAAGTTCTTCACAGACAGAGTGTTTAAGGGCTTGGCTTTTGTATACATATGTACACCATCTTAAGTTTCTTAAAGGATAAAACTATATTCAATAAACAAAACTAGATTTCTAGACTATGACATTGTTTTAATGCTCAATCCTCTAAACAGCTTTTAAGAAGGCATTTTTGTAATGCTCAGAAAAAGACCTGTCACTAGGGT